>CM064510.1:17685027-17805469 GCA_032716605.1 Paralithodes platypus | reverse complement strand
CATTGCATAGTAATATAAGACCCGAGTATTGGGCATTCAAATCAGTCTCATTTGGAGTTGGGAAGGTGAACTTGCAGCTGGAGGAAGACGGGGTGAAGTATTAATGGGATTGTGACTGTCAGTCAGATTATATAAGTGTGTGTTAAGTGTGTTCGGTGTAAACACTTACGTTATGTTGGTTAGTGAGATATGTGATTGGGAATTAACGTTAACGCTACTATTATGTACTTAACTATTTTAGTTGACTGACTTGTGGACTAAAGCAACTCTTTAACCCTCCCGCATCTATAGGACATGATCGCGTCATAACGCCACCCCTCCAAGAGTGCTCGTATGACGCAATCGCGTCATAATGCCACCTGTAAGTTAGAAATATTCGCCAAAAATAAGTTTATGACTCGATTTTGACTCAATTTGGACTGGTAAGTTAGGCATCAGTAAGTTGCAAAAGGAAGTATCTAGCAACCCCATAGCGTCCCTCTCTGAGGAGCGCGGGCCTCTGTAAAGTCAGTAGTTTCCCGGCCCCCAGACTGTGAGGCCCTTTAAATTCTGGGCTCCCTTCCTCTGGCCCACCATGCCTAGCTATAGGCAGGCAATTATGGATTATTTCATCTACCCAGTGAAAGTGTTTAGTGAATAATTCGAACTATATATGTATATAAGATGTTACTTGTGACTTTTGGTGACTGAGGGGAGTGAATCTTGGTTAACCCCTTGAGTATTGATGCAGTTTTGTCTAGGTATCATTGATGACTTTACACTATTTTTTGCTTGGAAGACAAATACATTTATCAATAAATACTGCCTACGAAATAAATACATTATAATCACGAAGATGTCACAGGAATGCTTACAGGCAGTATGGTAAGTACCCTATGGAATTTTCGTTATATTACAGTATATTATTATATATATATATATATATAGCTATAGCCTATATACAGTATATAACAGCCCCAAGGTCCCGAGCAAGCCCAAGGCCCATAATCGAGTATTTATATTATTAATATATTTTGTATTTTATTTAAATATTTATATATTTGATTTATTAGTTTTTATTTATTTTATTTTATTTATTTCATTTTATTTGTTTATTTTATTTATTTATATATATATACCGTATATATTTGTTTTGTTATTCCTGTACCCCAGGGTGTCTAGCAGATCAGCCCCAAGGTCCTGAGCAAGCCCATGGCCCATAATCGAGTATTTATATAATTATTATTTTTGTATTTTATTTATTTTATTTATATGTACAGTATATATATATATAATATATATATATATATATATATATATATATATATATATATACCCGGTATATATATATATTTTTTTTTTTTTTTATTCCTGTTCCCCAGGGTGTCTAGCGATCAGCCCCAAGGTCCCGAGCAAGCCCAAGGCCCATAATTCGAGTATTTTATATTATTATATTTTTGTATTTTATTTATTTTATTATCTATATAATATATATATATATATATATATATATATATATATATATATATATACACGTATATACCCGGTATATATATTTGTTTTCTTTATTATTCCTGTTCCCCAGGCTGTCTAGCGGATCACCCCCAAGGTCTCGAGCAAGCTCAAGGCCCATAATCGAGTATTTATATTATTATTACATTTTATTTATTTATATTTATATATTTATATTTATTTATTTGATTTAATTTGATATTTATTTATATTTATTTTGTATATATATATATCTATATAGAGATTTTATATATATTATATATATATATAGATAAATGTTGTACATTGTGGCAAAGATATACAACTGTATAAACATTCTCATATATTTACATAACAATAACAATGCATGGAAACAATTGCGCATAGCTCGCGAACCAATAACGCTATATTTGTTTTGTTTTCACCATTAGAAAGAGCATAATTTTCCGATGACGGTGATATAAACAGTTATATAGGCTACGTATCCGAGCAAATAAACCAATGCCGAGGTGGGGAACAGCTCGGAACCCGGCTAGCATTGGCGGAAAAGAGACGGGTGAAGCATAAAATATTCGCATTTTGGCTATTCATTTCAAATATTCATAGCGCAAAAAGTATTTGTCCTAGGAACTTCTAGTTTGTTTTATACTCATCAGCATTATTTGCCGTATTCATACAGCTTAAATTTAAAACCATACACTTCGTAGCAACGAAATAAATCGAAAATGTTATAAATCATATCTATTTTTGTTTTTTGGGTCAGTGCATGGAAACAATTGCGCATAGCTCGCGAACCAATTACGCTATATTATTTTTGTTTTCACCATTGGAACGAGCACAATTTTTCGATTCTGGTGATATATACAGTTATATACGTATCCGAGCAAATAACGCAACCACGAGGTGGGGAACAGCTTGGAACCCGGCTAGCATCGCCGGAACAGAGATGGGTGAAGCATAAATATTCGCATTTTGGCTCTTCATTTCAAATATTCATAGCGCAAAAAGTATTTGTCCTAGGAACTTCTAGTTTGTTTTATACTCATCAGCATTAGTTGCCGTATTCATTCAGCCTAAATTTAAAACCATACACTTCGTAGCAACGAAATAAATCGAAAATGTTATAAACCATATCAATCAATTTTTTTTTCGGTCACTGCTTGAGAACTATTGAAGATAAACAATTTCTGTTTTCAGATTTGGAAAGAGGAGAAACAATACTATTATTTGAGAAAAAAATATATGGTCATCACTCACAATTTAGAGCTAGGACGGTGTGAAGGCAATTGCATGGGAAATAATTGTATTCCTGACTCATTTACACTTTCATATTTCGATTTAATTACATTTTTTTTATTTTTTTATCATGTACTATAAATATTCCTCTTTCCATTGACATATGATACATCACAATAAACGGCATTCTGGTGGATGAAAATACAGAAAAACACAACAAGGCTTCGAAAACTCGCCTAGCCTGATATTTCATGGCAAATTAGAGAATGTCTTACCATAAGTTAGATAATTAAGTTGCTGGATGCGGGAGGGTTAAGTAATTGGGTTATGATAAAAGTAATACTATTGTTTTATATTAGACTTACGAGTTCTTTCATTTGCTTACATTGCTTGTAAGAAGAAGAACGGTGATACTATTGTCTCTTATTAGTAATATCGCCTTAGACTAGCATGGCTGTTTTAATGTTACTTCTAGTGATTTCCTAAGCTGAAGAAAATTCTTTTAGCTTCAAAATATTATTTTTGCTTTTCATATCATTTGAGTGACACCTGAATCGAATCTATGAAGCGATCCTGTAACTTAATTTACTCATAATCAAACCTCAATGTTACGTGGTTAAGAAATACATTTAACTAATTATTAAATATATATCTAACTTTTTATGTGACTTTGATATTAATCCTGATGATAATAATAATATGATACTATTAACGTAAGACAAGAACCAAGAATAATAACTACATTAAATATAAATAAAAGGACATATAAGAAAACTAGCTATTCATTTCAAAGAGGGTAAGAGACAGAAATATTCTTACCTTAATATTTATCTTTCAAGACTTGATATATAATTAATAGTCCTTCTTTAGATTTAACTTATTCGGTTCATAACCATAGCCTACTAAGCTTCGGTTAAATAATAATTCTTTATAAATACTACATGACTTTAATTAGTTTCAGTATTTTTCCATAATTAAAGAGTATCAGTCAATAAAGGATACCAAGTCCTAAGATCCAAAAGGAAAGGAAGCAACAACAGGAAATAATGTTTATTAGATTTTACTTTCGTTTTGCCTTCAGCTGACTGATACCTTAATATATATCTATGTGCTATCTAGATTCATCAAGTTAACCACTTGAGGATCAAGATACGTAACAATATATATATATATATATATATATAGATAGATAGATAGATAGATAGATAGATAGATATATTTATATAATGATAATGCCCGACTCTCCCAAAAATCCCTGAGTGAGTGGGTTCGAATCCTGGTCAGAATACCTCTCCCCCAACCAATACATAATTATATATCATTGAAGAAGATATGCGAGGCAACTTTTGAGTAAGACATCATTCCTAAATTGAATAACGATGTCTGAATTCATCCAGAATATAGGATAACTTATCATTATAATAATTGATGTTATGCGAGGACATTTTGAAATCCCCTTACTGTGACACGTCTTTCCTAAGCTGAATAAAGTCATAATAATAGCCTATGTATAAAAAAAAAAAAAAAAAAAAAAAAAAAGGGAAACTGTGGATTGGACTCAAGTATAATTATAGAATAGAATAGAATAATGAAAAAGTCGTGGTTGCAGTAAAGGAGTATAAAACAAGCAGGGAAGCAGTCTGTGACAAGGGACTGGAGTTTTCGCAGAGAGTCTCCAGTCCCGACGCTATTCTTGACTTACAGTGTGCTGGCTTAATAATCCAAAAGGGTTGATAGCCTCTGAAGTCCCATATTAACTAAATCTGTGACAAAACAATGAAGCAACTTGATTGAGCCCGAGAACTTTCAGTCTTCTACTGTACTTCTCAGCTTGTACTTTCTTTGTCCAATTGCTCTTCTTTCCTACTTTACTCCAGCCATCTGGTCTGGTCTGTGACGGAGCAAAAGATAAGACTTTTGTAACCTAAGAAAATCGAATATTGATTGACTGGGAGTAGTGTGGTGTGGAGGAGGGAGGAGTGGTGGTGGTGTGGTGGTGGGGTCAAGGTGGTGGTAGTGGTAGTTGTGGTGGAGGGGGAGGAAGATGTGGTAGTGGTTGTGGAGGGGAAGATGTGTGGTGGTGGTGGAGGGGGATATGGTGTGGAGGAGGGGGGGGGGGGGAGATGTGGTGAGGAAGGGGAGGAAGATGTGGTAGTGGTGGTGGTGGAGGAAGGTGTGGTAGTGGTGGAGGAGGGGGGGGAGATGTGTGGTGGTTGTGGAAGAAGGTGTGGTAGTCGTGGAGGAGGGGGGGGGGATGTGGAGGTGGTGGTGGTGGAGGAAGGTGTGCTGTGATTGGGAGGGGGGGGGAGATGTAGGTGGTGGAGGAAGGTGGTGCTGGTGGTGGAGGAAGGTGTGGTAGTGGTGGATGAGGGGAGATATGTGGGTGGAGAAGATGTGGAAGTGGTGGTGGAGGGGGTGGGTGATGGTGGTGGAGTTGGAGGTGGTGGTGGTGTTGGATGAGGAAGTGGTGGTGGTGGAGGAGGGGAGAGGGAAGATATGGTAGGGGTGATGGTTGGAAGATTAGAGGTGGGGGAGAAATAGGGGGTCATGGGTGTGGTGGTTGAAGAGAAGAGGAGAGGGGGAGGGGACAAACTAAAATACACTGCTCGAAAATGGCAATAACCCACAAAACTCTCAATAATAATTAAAGGGTGTGACCTGCTTTCTTCTCTTTCTTAGTTGTATCCATTCTGCCCTATTCAACATACTGTTTGAAGAAATTTATTCCCATCCAGGTGTCGATTTGTTTCCTGGAGAGCGTTAGTGAGCCAGCATTTTATGGAGAAATCCGGCTTCGCCGGAGACATTTGTCTATCGAAAAATATACAAATTTAGCCAGCTGTCTAACTCATTATCGAAAATATGGAGGCTTGCTATCGCTCGCCAGGTATAAATCGACACCTGGATGGTGATAAGCGTCTAAAAAAGTTGGCTGAATGGGGCCGAATGGATACAACCCAGAGAAAGAAAAAAGCAGGGGGTCCCCTTAAACCAAATATCCTAATAACCCACAGGACGTCAGACCAGATAGTGTTAATTTGTGTTTACCGTGTGTTCAGGTGTGTTTACGTCTTGTGGAAAAGTGATTAAGGAGGCTGCTAATTCGGGTGAGAGAGAAAGAGAGAGTGAGAGTGAGTGTGAATGAGAGACAAGAGACGTATCTTTCATATTGATTATTCAATAATGTTTTTAATAACAATTAAGTTTCTATTTCCAATTGGGGCAGATCAAACCTTGTTGCCTTAAATGCTTGCAAAACCCAATTTTTCCATCTTACTACCAGTCGGAAACTCCCAGAGGACTATCCCTTTCACTTCAACAATACAAAAATCAATCCTTCATCTATCTATCTATTGCCTGACGCAGTGATCCCCGAAGGGGTGGCCACGAACGAACCGCCCCCATGCACCTCTGTCCCCAGTCAGTCGACGCCCCTCCCCCCAACCAGCACTGCCTTAGTTCATGTACTTCCTCACTCCATCCTTCCACCTCTCATTCGGTCTACCTCTCCCTCTCTGTCCCTCCACCTCGCTCTCGTACACCCTCTTAGTCATTCTCTCGCTTTCCATACGTGCCATATGGCCGAACCATCTCAAGTTGTTCCTTTTCACACTTTCCAGCACATCTACTCACACCACACCTCCTTATTACTTCTCATAGTCTGTCTATCCCTCCATGTAACTCCGCAACGCACTCCTTAAGTAATTAATTTCCACTGCTCTCTCTGGTCTGAGTCTCTCAACCAACGTCCATGCTTCGCTTCCGTAAGTCAGTGTCGGGATTACCACACTGCCATGCAAGGTTCTTCACTTCCATACTGACCACCCCTAATTCTTGTTACTGCTTTTAGCGTTCCTACAACCCTCTTCCCCTGTTGTACCCTCTCCGACTTCTTCATCCATAGTCCCATCTTTACTCAACACACTGCCCAGATACTTAAAATGGTGACGATCTCCATAGCCTGACCGTTCAGCTTCACCTCACACTCTGTGACTTCACCCCTTCGAAGACCATAACCTTGCTCTTCCCCTCATTACCTTCAAATTCCGTTTTTCGCTCATTGTTCCAAACTCATTTACCAGACCCTGCAACTCCCATTCATTATCACTCATCAGAACTGGTCATCCGCAAACAGCAGTATAGGTAGCTTCCACTCAATTCCCTCTCTTTTCAGCGATACACCAACATCCACTCCTCTTGATAGTATTTCTTTCATGACTCCATCGATATACAGTAAACAACCATGGTGACATCACACACCCCTGTTTCAAACCAACATTCAGGTCAAAGAACTCGCTCTGCTCACTCTCCACACGTACTGCCGCTTGCACCCTCATACATGCTCATCTCCTTCATCTTCTCTCAATATTCTTAGTGTCTCTTTCTCTTCTGCTCTCTCTTGGAAGGACCATATTACAAGTCTTCTTAAGGCAGCCTCCCAGAAGCTCAACCACTTCAAGAGGTTCTTTACCCCTGCACAGCTTCTTGCTCTGTACAGGGGCACAGTGCGACCTTGAATTGAGTATTGTTCACATGTGTGAGGAGGATCCTCACACACCACACTCATAGACAAAGTAGAAAGGAAAGCCTTACGTATCATTATCGCCCGTTCCACTCACAAACTTTCTGCAACCTCCTCTCTTTGCCACAGTGTTGCATCTCTCTCGCTATCCCACCCCTACTCTGTGCAACTCTCCAACTCAAGAGTGAAACGATACTCCCAATCCTTCTATTCAACTGCTGAGCTCTGGAACTCTCTACCAGAATCAGTGTTTCCCTCTTCCTATGACTTAAATAGCTTCAAACTCTGTGTGTCCAGGCATTTTAGCTCGAACGTCCCTTGATATTGGGCCTGTCACTCTTTCAACTCTGGGGGAGGCACTCGATACAGGCAGTTCTGCCTTTTGTTTCCGTCACTCACATAGAAAAACAAAATTATATATGGTCCTCCCGGGATTCGAACTCGGGACACAGATTAATAATAAAACACAATAAATAACTCCCTTTATATGTGTTAGGGTGAGGGACTGATAATGGGATTCACGGATTCCCAATATCACAATTTGCATAAAGTTTACCCCATCAGCTTCTTCGGCGCCTCCCCTTAAGGGAATAGTAGTCGCTTTTTCTGGACCCCCTTCTCCCTCTATTTTTAAAAGGGACCGGCCTACCGGAAAATTTACAAATTTACCATGAAAGGTAATAAAGGTATAGGGGGTGTTTTTCTAAGCTTGATGGAGGTCTAGCGAGGAAACTCAAACAATAAATGTATATATAAATATATATATAGACCAAACACCAAGCACTACCCCCTTAAATCGAGTTGGAAAAGATCCGAAAAATATTCTTCCCGTAGCTTTCACTTTCGATTATATTTTGGTGGAACTTGGAGGATATTATAATGGTGCAGACTGTCTTTGTTTATATTATTGCACAGTCAGATACCATAGTCTGTAGCCCACTCATAATTTAATATTCGTGGACTTCACTTTCTTGATAGCGTAATGCATAAGTGCGCAGAATTTCGATGTGAGTATCCTAGGTTTGAGTCCTTGGAGTGCCACATGTATTTGTTGATTTCATTAATTGAGTTTAGAGGTGAAGTTGGTTGGTGGAAAAAACATAAATAATTATATATTCTTAATCAAGTATATCTCTGGAAACGATTTCATGAATATAATTTTCTATACATCAACTACAAAACTTTATATACTATGCATTGCAAAGCAAGTTCAATCCAAAAATATATATAAAAAAGGTATGGTTGCATAAAGAAAAACATAGGGGGGCCATTAAAACGAGTTAACTATTTCGTATTTATATATATCTTTGTTTAGCTTAAATTGTAAGGCCACCAGCCCGTCAGGACAATTAGGCAAGAGTTAAGGGGGCCCACCTCGCTTTTGTTCTCGTTCCCTCCCTCTCTCTTTGACTTGTATCCATTCGGCCTCATTCAGCCTACTGTTTTAAAACGTTTACCCCATCCAAGTGTCACTATTTTCCTGGTGAGCGATAGCGAGCCAGCATATACATATATTTTTGTTTTGAGAGCAAGCTAAATTTGTAAATTTTTCGATAAAAAAATGTCTCCGGCGAAGACGGTTTTCTCCATACAATGCTGGCTCGCTATCGCTCAACACCTGGATGGGGATAAACATCTTCAACCAGTTGGCTGAATGGGGCCGAATGGATACAAGCCAAAGAGAGAAAAGGAGACAAAGTGAAACAAAATCAGGCGACCCCCCCTTAAACCAGACCAGATGGCTGGAGTAAAATAGGAAAGAAGAGAGCAATTGGACAGAGGAAGAACAAATTGAGAAGTGAAAAGTACAGTAGAAGGCTGAAAGTTCTCGGGCTCAACCAATAAGTTGCTTTATTGTTAAATATGGCCGGCAGTTATATAAATTCCTTGATACTGCACACTTCCAATTGATTATAGTGAAGGGTAAGACGGCATTCAATCTCCTTGACCGATTTACGAAGCGATTTGAATGATAGAACAGCACGCAAAACCTGGACTCGGGCTGCTGGTTCATCAAGTATAATAATAATACAAATGATTATATATATATATATATATATATATCCTGTATACAGTATTACATATTATGTAGAGTATGTTTTTTCTTTTGTTTTCATCAATTTCTCCGTGAGTTATAAGTTGAATGCATTTGAAATGTACATTAATAGGATATACAAGTGTGGCTAATATGCTGGTCCCTCCTAAATTGCAGGCTCGGTATCGCTCACCAGGAATAAATCAACACCTAAATGGCACGATAGGTCTTACAATTGACAAACATAAGGGGCAAAATATGGGGGGGGGGATAGCGTAATGCTTAGTGTACGGAATTTCGGTGTGAGTATCCTAGGTTCGAGTCCTTGGAGAACCACATGTATTCATTACTTTAATTGATTTCATTAGTTAGGTATACTTATAAATTAATTGGTATGTATGTATGTATGTTCTGACATACGGAGCCCTGTATGTGTTTATTTAAGAGTTAGAATTAAGAGTTGAAGGAGTACCGATTTACCCAGGCGGCGAAGCAGACCAGCGAGCGAACCAGCGAGTGGAAACCAGCTCGCCTGCTTACCAGCAAACATGCCTTCACACCTGCGTGCGTCATATGGGACCCTGCAAACTACTTCGATGACCCGACGATAATCAACGCCATTGGACCACGCATCTGCTACGCAACTAGAGGAGCTGTGATTGGGGCGCGCACCATCCCCCACCTCCTGATTCGTTCCTACACCATCATTGCATAGTATATAAGACCCAAGTAGTGGGCATTCAAATCAGTCACATTTGGAGTTGGGAAGGTGAACTTGCAGCTGAAGGAAGAAGGGACGAAGCATTATAATGGGATTGTGACTGTCAGTCAGATTATATAAGTGTGTGTTCGGTGTAAACACTTACAGTATGTTGGTTAGTGAGATATGTGATTGCGAATTAACGTTAACGCTACTATTATGTACTTAACTATTTTAGTTGACAGACTTGTGGACTAAAGCAACTCTTTAAGTAATTGGATTATGATAAAAGTAATACTATTGTTTTATATTAATACTTACGAGTTTTTTAATTTCTTTTAATTAAGCTTACATTGCTGGTAAGAACAAGAACGGTGATACTATTGTCTCATATTAGTAATATCGCCTTAGACTAACATGGCTGTTTTAATGTTACTTCTAGTGATTTCCTAAGCTGACAAAAATTCTTTTAGCTTCAAAATATTATTTTTGCTTTTCATATTATTTGAGTGAGACCTGAATCGAATCTATGAAGCAATCCTGTAACTTAATTTATTCATAATAAAACCTCAATGTTACGTGGTTAAGAAATACATTTATCTAATTATTAAATATATATCTAACTTTTTATGTGACTTTGATATTAATCCTGATAATAATAATATACTATTAACGTAAGACAAGAACCAAGAATAATAACTACATTAAATATAAATAAAAGGACATGATATAAGAAAACTATCTATTCATTTCAAAAAGGGTAAGAGAGAAATATTCTTACCTTAATATTTATCTTTCAAGACTTGATATATAAATAATAGTCCTTCTTTAGATATAACTTATTCGGTTCATAACCATAGCCTACTAAGCTTCAGTTAAATAATAATTATTTATAAATACTACATGACTTTAATTAGTTTCAGTATTTTTCCATAATCAGTTTTCCATAATTAGTTTCAGTATTTTTCCAAAAGGAAAGGAAGCAACAACAGGATAATTTTATTAGATTTTACTTTTGTTTTGTCTTCAGCTGACTGATACCTTAATATATATCTCTGTGCTATCTAGTTTCATCAAGTTAACCACTTGAGGATCAAGATACGTAACAGAAGAGTGGCGACCTTGCCAGGATTCGTTTCATACAGTTTCACTCAGTTTCATTACCGTTTCACTACTTAAAAATCATATACTAATCATGCCTGATATAATTAATGACGAAGATGCTCGAGTTTTCATAGAATCAGAACCCACAGCCCCTGAAATTGACCGTCTGTCAAAATCCGAACTGAAAGTGCTTGCTTCACATCTCCATTTAACTGTCTCAAACATGTCCAAAGTAGAGATGGCTCAGACCATAAAATCCCACCTGTTCCCTGTAGAAGGCGGGAGGGTGACGGAGCAGTTGGTGGGATCCCGAGTAACCCTAGCCAACTTGATGAACAATTACCACCTGGTTTACCGTTGATCAATTATTCGAACTAGAACTAGCCAGAATAAATGCCGAAGAAGCCAGAGCAACGACCGAACAATATCAATGTCAATATCGTATAGCTCAACTAAATGTCAATACAAATGCTCCCTTAATTGCTCCCCCTCTGGGATTGACTATGACCAGTGTCATTCCACCTTTCACTGAGGATAATGAGGAGGATTTCTTTGTTTTGTTTGAGGAAGTTGCTGGAGGTATTAGGTGGACAAGATATCAATGGCCTTTTATGTTACAAACCATTTTGACAGGGCAGGCTCGACCCACATATTTGTCAGAAGTAGCAGAGGTTAGGCAGGATTATGACAATCTCAAAGAAGCTATCCTAAAACCCTATCAATTACAGCCTGAGGCTTACAGGCAATCTTTCCGTAAAAACCAGAAGAAAGTAGAAGAAACCCATAAGGTATTTGCCAGGACCATGACTAAAACTTTCAATCATTGGGTCAAGAGTAAGAAAGTCACAAGCTACAACGATCTGAAGGAGTTGGTCCTGTTAGAAAATTTCCTATGGAAAATTGATTCTTCTGTATCCTATCATTTGAGGGGGAAAAAGGTAGATTGTCTTGCCGACGCCGCTGACATGGCTGACACATACGTGCTCAACAACAAATTTCGTGGAAAGAAGCCCTACGATAATTCTAGTTCTAATTCTAAGTATCCCAATCACAAATCTGACAGACCCAGTTACAAGCCTGTAACGTCTTCCCCAGCTAGCCAAAATAGAATTGTTCCCCCAACTAAAAATGCGACTCAGGGCAATGGTAACAGAGGTGGGCCCCAAAGTAATAGTAATGCTCAAAGAGGGAACGTTCCCGTATCCCCTAAAGTATGTACTTTTTGTGGCAAGAGAGGCCACCTAGCTTATCAGTGCTGGGCCAAGGAGAAAACCGAGAGATCGGGGCAGACAGTTGCCGCCGTATCTCAAACTCCATATGTGCCTTTAATGCAGGATTCTCGACAGGAGTACCTAGCACCAAAAGTTCCTTTAATGCAGGACTCCCGACAGAAGGAGTACCTAGCACCAAAAGTTCCTTTAATACAGGATTCCCGACAGAAGGAGTACCTAGCAGCTAACGTAAACCATCTAGACAGGGGTGTAGTAGCATGCGTGGTGCAATCCACTAGGGTTAAGCCAATAATAATTTCACCATCAGTGCAGGACAGTTGCCGTCCCTTTATTTCATCTGGCAACGTGAGATTAAATGGTTGCATGCATGAGGTAAAAATTCTGAGAGACACAGGTTCTACTAGCACCCTCATGGTGAATTCTTACACTGAGTGCCCACCTGGCGAACCAGTTATAATGAGAGGTGCTGGAGGCCAATTTTATGCATACTTGGTAAAAGGCGAAATTGAATGTGAGTTACTACAGGGTGAGGCCACCATAGCTTTGTGTAGGTCCCAAGATATCCCTGTGCCGGGGTAACACTCCTTTTGGGGAATGATGTAGCAGGTGAGAAGGTCCGACCAGACCCCATTTTGTCACTTTCCCCTGTTAACGAGCCACTAACCGGTGAGCTCGAAAAGGAGATGCCAACAGTTTTCCCTGTGTGTGCTGTCACACGTTCAATGTCTCAAGTAGCAGTTCCCTCAGACAGAAATGTACCGAATGTAAGAGTTGATGAAAGGGATGATGAGAGTGTGAATGACGCTCACTGTGCCTGATGATGTGACTGAGGTGGATTTATCTGACACCTTTATGGCTCATCTTGACCCTACCGATGACCATGAAACCCCTCCAAATTGTCCTAGTGGCCTGGTAGAGCTACAGAAAGATGATAGAGAATGCAAGGAGTTAGCTGCCAGGGCCGTGAGTGAAGAGGAATGTGAGAAGGAGGGTGGTGAATGTTTCTACCTCAAAGGAGGAGTATTGTGGCATAGATGGAGACAGCCACACAGACCAATCGATGATGGGGCCTGGGACGTCCATCATGTAGTAGTCCCCAAACCTTGTCATAGAGATATCTTGGAAATGGCACATTGTATACCATTGGCAGGACACCTAGGTGTGAGAAAAACTCTAGACAGAATTAGAGCCCGCTTTCACTGGCCAGGAATGCGTGCAGATGTAGTGGAGTTTTGTAGAGTGTGTCACACCTGCCAGATGACAGGAAAACCCAATCAGAAGGGGCCTGTACATCCTCTGGTGCCCTTGCCCGTCTTCGAGAATCCTTTTACTCGGGTGGTAGTGGACATTGTAGGCCCATTGCCTAAGACTTCCCAAGGTAACAATTATTTTTTAACTATTATGGACATGGCAACTCGCTACCCAGAGGCTATACCCTTAAGGACTACCTCTGCTCCAACTGTCATCAAGGAACTGCTCAAATTCTTCACCAGAAAGGGTTTCCCCCATGAGGTGCAAAGTGATCAAGGAACTAATTTTACCTCTAACATTTTTCAGCAGTCCCTGAAGGAGTTGGGTATCGAGCATGTTAAGTCGAGCACCTACCACCCAGAGAGTCAAGGGGTTCTCGAACGGTTTCATCAAACTTTGAAAGCCATGTTGCGTAAATATTGTACAGAGACCGGAGTTGAGTGGGATTAGGGGGTACCTTTTCTTTTATTTGCTACTCGTGAGGTTCCATCTGAATCCCTGGGGTTTTCCCATAATGAGCTAGTTTTCGGTCACCAGGTAAGAGGTCCTTTGCAACTATTGCAGGATAGCCTAGTTGGCCAGGAGGGGAACCAAAACCTCCTCAAGTATGTTTCAGATTTCAAAACCCGGCTGAGATCCTCATGTGAGTTTGCAGCTCAAAACTTGACAGTGGCTAAAAGCTCCATGAAGAACTGGTATGACAGAAAAGCCCGTGAGAGGGAGTTTCAGCCTGGTGATGAGGTTTTGGTCCTGCTCCCCCTTTTTGGCCAACCTTTAACTGCCAAGTTCAGGGGCCCATATAAGATCATTCAGAGGGTGAGCATTACCGATTATCTAGTAACTACCCAAGACAGGAGAAAGCCCACGCAAGTATTCCATATAAATATGTTGAAAGCCTACCATAGGTCCCCTGATTCCTCTCCTCCAGATTCTCCCACTGTGGCAGTGAATGTCAGGACCTGTGGACAGCCTGGTGCGGACGAAGTCTTCAGTTCTCTTACTGACCCGCAACAGACTGTTCCAGAGCCTGAAGGTATCCATGCAGACTTTGACTTGTCATGTAGCCTATCCAACTTTAAGTATAACTCAGTAGCTTGGGGGGCATTACCATCTAAACTATGTCATCTTCCCTCTGATCAAGCGAACCAACTAATCTCTGTTTGGCGTGTGCATAAACCTTTAACCGTCCTGGTGGTGTAATGGTTAAGGTGGCAAAAATATGTGTGTGATAACCCGGGTTCGAATCCCGGTGGATCATATATACTTTAATTAATTTCATTGGGGGTGTGGTGGTGAGATTAATAAAAATAATATTATCTCAGTCTCCCAGTGTGTTTCGTGATACTTCAGGGCTCACTTCTTTGGCCGTGCACGACATCGATGTAGGGGATGCAACACCCATTAAACTATCCCCCTACCGTGTCTCACCACAATGCAGGAGTATACTGCAGGTCGAGCTTGACTTCATGTTGTTAAATGAGCTGATCACTAGGGCCTTAAGCCAGTGGAGTAGTCCGGTCATACTTGTGCCAAAGCCAGACAGGATCCATAGGTTATGTATGGACTATAGGCAAGTTAATGCTGTCACACAGAACGATACCTACCCACTGCCACGGATCGACGACTGAATTGACCAGATTGGTACAGCCACCTATATCAGCAAGATTGACTTAATGAAGGGATATTGGCAAGTAGCTCTCACCCTTACAGCGAGGGAAATATCATGCTTTGTAGTCAATAATCAAGCCTTCTGGTGTAACGTAATGCCCTACGGCTTGAAAAACGCTCCAGCTACATTCCAGCGCCTCATGAATTTGGTGACTGAAGGGGTACCTGGATGCGTTGTCTACATCGATGATATTCTTATCTTTTCACAGTCATGGGAGGAGCATCTTTACCAACTTAGATTGCTATTCTTAAATCTTGCTGATGCCAATCTGGTGGTTAATCTTAAGAAATGCACCTTTGTAAAGAGTACGGTCCAGTATCTAGGATATACGGTAGGTCAGGGGCAGGTTGCACCTCCTCAAGCAAAGTTAGAGTCTATTCTAGAATTCCCAACTCCTAGCACTAAGAAACATATCCAAAGGTACCTAGGAATGATTGGTTATTATAGGGGTTTCATCTTAAACTTTCTAGGTTAACAGCTCCCCTGACAGATCTTCTCCGTAAGGATGTGAAGTTTGAGTGGTCCTCCGAATGTGAGGAGGCCTTTAATGCTACCAAATATATTTAGCTCCTGATTTTAACAGATCTTTTTCCCTAGCAGTGGATGCGAACAATACCGGGGTTGGTGCAGTATTGCTACAGGAAGACAACTGTGAGGTATTGCATCTTGTGTGCTATTTTAGTAAAAAATTAAATTCTGTTCAACGTAACTATTCAGTCATTGAGAAGGAGCTGTTAGCATTAATTTTATCCCTTCAATACTTTGCTGTCTATGTGCAATCTGTCTCTGGTGCCATCACTGTGTATACTGACCATCACCCCTTAACATTTTTGCATAAGTTCCAAAATAAAAGCCAACGACTGACCAGGTGGAGTTTGTTGCTGCAGGAATACTCCCTGGATGTTAAACATATTAAGGGGGTCCAGACCGTGCTAGCCGATTGCCTATCATGAACGTATCTATTAAAGATTGCATTTACCAGGTTGGCCTCATACAGCAGTAAGATTAACTTAATGAGAGGATTTTGGCAATTAGCTCTCCCTTGTAGCGAGGTAAATATCATGCTTTAGTAGTGCACTTTCAAGCCTTCAGCTGTGAGATAATGCCTTGCAGTTCGAATAACGCTCCAGCTACGTTCCGGCTATGTTCTGATGTGGTACCTGGCGACGTTACCTACTTTGGGTGATATCCTTATTATATCCTCATTATAATCTTGCTGTTGCCAATCTGGTGGTGAATCTAATTAGGCCTATGTCTTATGTATATTATGTACTATACTCCTTAAACTCTTTTCTAGGAGGAAGGTCTGATATATGGAGCCCTGTATGTGTTTATTTAAGAGTTAGAATTAAGAGTTGAAGGAGTGCCGAATTACCCAGGCGGCGAAGCAGAGGAGCGAGCGAACCAGCGAGTGGAAACTAGCTCGCCTGCATACCAGCAAACAAGCCTTCACACCTGCGTGCATCATATGGGACCCTGCAAACTACTTCGATTACCCGACGCTATGACGATACTCAACGCCATTGGACCACGCATCTGCTACGCAACTAGAGGAGCTGTGATTGGGGCGCGCACCATCCCCTGCCTCCTGATTCGTTCCTACACCATCATTGCATAGTATACAGTATAAGACCCGAGTAGTGGGCATTCAAATCAGTCACATTTGGAGTTGGGAAGGTGAACTTGCAGCTGGAGGAAGACGGGGTGAAGTATTATAATGGGATTGTGACTGTCAGTCAGATTATATAAGTGTGTGTTAAGTGTGTTCGGTGTAAACACTTGCAGTATGTTGGTTAGTGAGATATGTGATTGGGAATTAACGTTAACGCTACTATTATGTACTTAACTATTTTAGTTGACTGACTTGCGGACTAAAGCAACTCTTTAAGTAATTGGGTTATGATAAAATTAATACTATTGTTTTATATTAATACTTACGAGTTCTTTCATTTCTTTTAATTGAGCTTACATTGCTGGTAAGAACAAGAACGGTGATACTATTGTCTCATATTAGTAATATCGGCTTAGACTAACATGGCTGTTTTAATGTTACTTCTAGTGATTTTTAAGCTGAAGAAAATTCTTTTAGCTTCAAAATATTATTTTTGCTTTTCATATTATTTGAGTGAGACCTGAATCGAATCTATGAAGCGATCCTGTTACTTAATTTATTCATAATCAAACCTCAATGTTACGTGGTTAAGAAATACATTTATCTAATTATTAAATATATATATCTAACTTTTTATGTGACTTTGATATTAATCCTGATAATAATAATATACCGGTAATACTATTAACGTAAGACAAGAACCAAGAATAATAACTACATTAAATATATATAAAAGGACATGATAAAAGAAAAATATCTATTCATTTCAAAAAGGGTAAGAGACAGAAATATTCTTACCTTAATATTTATCTTTCAAGACTTGATATATAATTAATAGTCCTTCTTTAGATAAACTTATTCGGTTCATAACCATAGCCTACTAAGCTTCGGTTAAATAATAATTCTTTATAAATACTACATGACTTTAATTAGTTTCAGTATTTTTCCATAATCAGTTTTCCATAATTAGTTTCAGTATTTGTCCAAAAGGAAAGGAAGCAACAACAGGATATAATTGTATTAGATTTTACTTTCGTTTTGCCTTCAGCTGACTGATACCTTAATATATATCTCTGTGCTATCTAGTTTCATCAAGTTAACCACTTTAGGATCAAGATACGTAACAATGTATGTATGTATGTATGTATTGTTAGGGATTTCTATTTCATTAAAGTGTCACTGGTTGTAATTGAGGTATTGTGCTTGTTATGGTGGGTACGATCTTTAATTACTTATGATTGAACATCGTATGCAATGTTATGAGCCCGGTATAATTAGTTTAACCTGTAGACAGCTTAGTTATAATTATCTAGGAAGATATTTTTGTTCACGAGTGTACAGGAACGAGTGAGGTGAGGTGAGGGAGGCTTGGTGCAGACTACCCCCCTTTCGTTCACATTCCATTCTACCCCCTATCGTCCTACACTCGTAACCCTATTCATTCTCCCCCCTTTCTTCCAACCCCCTTGCTCTTCTTCGTTGCCTGACGTACGAATGATATTGATTATAACTAGGTAATAATGTATTTGGCTTTTCTAATCATAAGTAATGTTTACAAGATATATCATAGAGTTCTTGGTAAAAGTAATACTTTAATTCAGCAAGTATATAATGAGTTGAGATTAATACAGTTAGAGAAGTTGGTATCAGAGCCAGGTGCGCTAAGGGTATATAAACCGCTAGTACCGTAACCACAGGTAGTGTATTCTCCACCACCATCTTAAACTGACCTGCCCTGAGTTCGTTTGTAAAAGAATCGCCATGAGTTGAATAAGTATCGCCTAGGATTTTTTCTATGTTTATTGATTGCTTTCACTTACTCTCTTGGAGGGTATTTATATAACTATTATTGATATAACTATGTATTATTTTTCTTAAGAGTTTCTTTATTATTTCTCATCAATGTTTCTCAAATTTGATATTTTCACTAGAAGTAACTTTTGTGTATAATTAATCATTTAAATAAATTATAATTATATTTTACATACTCTTTACATTTTACCTTTATATGCTAATATATTATTCTTTTGATTGTTGGGATAAATCTAAGTCAAAGTAACTAAAGATAAGTAATTCTGAACGAGTGATAAGAAAGGAATAACATTGGGGTTTTTAGGCTAAAACAGCCATTTGATATCAACTGATATTTTATGAACTTGCCACATCTTTTCACCTACCAAGGTTTTAGTGACTACAAAGAGAGTTGCTAGTTTTGTGGAAGTTTAACATACCACTTATTCTTGACTGAAACTGATAGTCATATTTTCCGCATTTTGTGAGGCTAAATAATAAGTCCTCGTTTTGTGGTGTTTAGTGGAATGTTTCTTTGTTATGGGTTCGAACCCCGCTCGTAACGTAACAGTATGTATGTATATATGTATGTATGTATTCAGGGCCAATTCCCACTTTTCCTTTTTTTCTCTCGTTTGTTTTTTATTTGGTGGGTTGGTGAAAACAAATATGAATATAAATATAATATAAATATGAAGATAAACGAAGGTAATTTATATAAAGAACCATTTCCTTGCCCACCACAATCCCAACTGATGGATGTGAAGAAGGGGGAGGAAGCACTTCAATCTCTTTCAGGGGAGATGGGTCGTTTTTCTGGTCCCCCCTTCTTCCTCATGTTTATCCCCATCGTTTTTCATATTTTAAGACCTTCGGCCCATTAGTTTGGCGATTTTAAGACCTTTCGCCCCATTTCTTTGTCAATATAAAGACTTCGTGTCGTTTAGGTGTCGATTTATTCCTGGCGAACGACAGCAAGCTCGAGGAACCCGTCTTAGGCCTGGAAAATTTTCTATCGAAAAATGTACAAGTTTATCTTGAAGGAGGGTCGAGGGGGGGGGGGGGGGGGCGGGTATGCATGATTGAGGTCTAGGGAGAAAATTTTAAATAAAAAACAAAGTAATAATAATAATAATGAAAAGATCCATAAATGAGCAACAAAATCAGCCCATCCCCCTTCACCGATATACCAGTCCACTTGAGAATGGCGGGCCACAAAGGCTTGCTGATTCATCGATCGCCAGACAGTCAATTAAGAGTCTATCAAGAGTCAATCAAGAGTCTATCAAGAGTCTTCAGTTCGGCCGGGGGTCTTATTCGTACAGTTGCCTTCAATAGTTCGGCCACAAACATTGTCAACTTGGCATTAACTCCTTATGCAATGACGATTTAGACGATTGTGTGCAGTTTAAGAAGGATCTGTGGTAGTAAAAAGGACTAGGTTAGATAGTTCGAAGCCTAATAATTGCTAGAGGCCCTTTTTAAACTGAGTAAAATCGCCTAATAGTAGCCAGGATAAAGTTACAAAGACGGCACTGGTACTGAACTATACGATTTTTTTCCTGGCGACGATAGCAAGCCTGTAATTATATGAAGAACCAGCCTTCGGCCGGGAAATGTTTCTACCGAAAAATTTACAAACTTATCTTAAGGGGGAACCTGTTTTTTTTTTTTTTTTTTTTTGTATAAAGATTGATGGAGGTATAGGGAGGAAACTAGACAAACATATATATAAATGAAAAAAAAAATCGACCAGAAAGTGAACCAACTCCCCCTAAAGATCCAAGTATAATGTTACCAGTATTACTCTAAAAAATATGTGATAAAGAAAGGAAATAATTTACATGTCACAATCTGCCCCAGTCCGTCTTTAATGTTCCAGAGATCCTCGAATAGTTCAATGGAAGTTTGGCAAGGTTCGCAACGATGAATGCTTTAATCTGTTTCTCTCTCTCTCTCTCTCAGTGGCGGCTCGTCCATGAGAGCTGTTGAGCTGCAGACCTCCCTGGCTCACAGCACTGTCAGGGAGATGATTATCATAGACACAGGAGGTTAATATTTGACAACATACATTTGAAAATACTAAGCATTTGTATACTATTCAGCAGCTTGCTATGTTAAATTTGTTAAATTCTAACCTCAATTAATAAGCAGATTTCATAAGTATAACATCTAGTACCGTACAAGAGTTTTCCCAGCCGCAGTGGCGGCACCAAAAGACTCTATGAGCTGCACCAGCGTCAGCCCTCAGTCTTGTGTTGACATATGCAGTGTTTATGCGTGTGCATGAATAGCATTCTGTTAGCTACGATCGTAGCTTTGTTTCAGTATTCTTAGTATTTGACTATTATACATTTTGGTTAGTATACATGAGCATGAAGGACGCTTATGATTTATATAGACTAGGCCTACCATTAGTCTAGGGACGCGATTTTATTCAGTTTATTAAAAACCTTGCAGGCATTCCCTTAGCCTATTTAAGACTTAAATTGTTTTCCCTTTTTTTCATAATCAGTGATGATTTTCTATGTTTCTAGCTCGGCCTACCTGGCTGTAGGCGATTTTCTTAGCTTATAAAGGAACTTCTGAAGTTTATGAACAAATAATTTAGCAAACATACTTAAAATGTCAGAATTATAAGTTATTCTATCTATCTATCTATTGCCTGACGCCGTGATCCCCGAAGGGGTGGCCACGAACGAACCGCCCCCATGCACCTCTGTCCCCAGTCAGTCGACGCCCCTCCCCCCAACCAGCACCGCCTTCGTTCATGTAGTTCCTCACTCCATCCTTCCACCTCATATTCGGTCTACCTCTCCCCCTCTGTCCCTCCACCTCGCTCTCGTACACCCTCTTAGTCATTCTCTCGCTTTCCATACGTTCCATATGGCCGAACCATCTCAAGTTGTTCCTTTTCACACTTTCCAGCACATCTACCTCCACACCACACCTCCTTCTTACTTCCTCATTAGTCTGTCTATCCCTCCATGTAACTCCGCACGCACTCCTTAAGTAATTCATTTCCACTGCTCTCACTCTTGGTCTGAGTCTCTCAACCAACGTCCATGCTTCGCTTCCGTAAGTCAGTGTCGGGATTACCACACTGTCATGCAAGGACTTCTTCACTTCCATACTGACCACCCTATTTCTTGTTACTGCTTTTAGCGTTCCTACAACCCTCTTCCCCTGTTGTACCCTCTCCCGCACCTCTTCATCCATAGTCCCATCTTTACTCAACACACTGCCCAGATACTTAAAAGAGTTGACGATCTCCATAGCCTGACCGTTCAGCTTCACCTCACACTCTGTGACTTCACCCCTTTCGAAGACCATAACCTTGCTCTTCCCCGTATTTACCTTCAAATTCCGTTTTTTCGCACACTGTTCCAAACTCATTTACCAGACCCTGAAACTCCCATTCATTATCACTCATCAGAACTGTATCATCCGCAAACAGCAGTATAGGTAGCTTCCACTCAATTCCCTCCCTTTTCAGCGATACACCAACATTCACTGCTCTTGATAGTATTTCTTTCATGACTCCATCCATATATACAGTAAACAACCACGGGGACATCACACACCCCTGTTTCAAACCAACATTCAGGTCAAAGAACTCGCTCTGCTCACTCTCCACACGTACTGCCGCCTTTGCACCCTCATACATGCTCTTCACTGCTTTCAGCAACTTGCCCTCTACTCCGTATATTCTAAGTACTTTCCACAAACCTTCTCTATCCACTCTGTCATAGGCCTTCTCCAAGTCCATAAAGGCAACATACACCTTTTGTTTCTTCTCCAGATACTTCTCCACAACACAATTCAGGGTAAAAATCTGATCTACACATCCTCTTCCCTTCCTAAAACCTCCCTGCTCGTCGCCTATCCATTTCTAATAAAAAGACCTCCGTCTACGTATTGTGAAAAACCTGTTATCCTCCGGCAAATTGTGGGGTTGAGTGAGTGAAGGGGGGGGACAGTGAATGAAGGAGGATGCATGTTTTTCATAATACGTGTTGCTAGCCCCAAACGCGCGAGCAACTGTGGCTTTCAACCATCCGACACATCCCCTTTTATTAATGTGCATCACATATGTTACATACAAATAAGGTTTATGTTTTGTTTTACCCTACTGTGGAAAGACTACGGATACACCACTCCTGCCGGGGCCTCACGCAGTGGCATGACTCAGTCCTGTCGAACTGAGCTCATGACACTGGTGGCATTGCCCCGGAGGATAGCCATCCCTAGTCTTTGCTTGAGCCAGAGGGTTTCCCGGGGTTCTCCTGAAACTTCTCTGATTTTACGGCCTATTTCATTCACCATCTTAAGGGTGGTGGGGCCGAAGACTCCTGAAGTTTCGAATGCCAGGGGCTCGAACTGATGAATTCTGGCGATGGCTTGATATTTTTCTCGCTTTTTATTTTCTGCTATCCGGGCGGCTTCACCTGCTTCGTCGGCGTTTCTGGCGGCGTTGGTTGTGGAGAAAGTGTCAACACATGTGGCATCCCACACGAGGCACCGGCCATTCTTGTAAGGGAAAGTGGTCATCCCATCTGGCCGTTTGCCGTCTTCTCTGTGAAGTCCATGTGGTTCGAGGATTGATGCACAGTTAGCACTCTGCAGGGCCCGTTTTATGACATTTAGTGCAGAGTGTCTTGGCAGGCGGCCTGCGTTGTAATTACATGACAAGGCATGGTGACCTTGAGCATCCATCCTCCCATCACACTTGCAAGTGTGTGGGTGACAAACTGCCGCACCCACTCTGAGCGCGATGGCGACCCGGAGCGCTTCAGCATCCAAGTGAGTTCCAAGAGGTGGGATGGGGATGGCGTGTAACCACAAGCCACTCTCCGAACGGGCGGCTGCCTGGAGGCGTGCTTTTGCAACCTGGTCTGCATTGGTTAGGAGATTTTCTTGAGTTTTCTTCGCCGAGATGGTATCCCACGCTTTCTGCTTGCTCCTGGAGGTACCCTGAGGCTCCTCCTCTACTCCTGTACTTCCCTTCCAGGTGTTAATCGCTGCTGTTACGTCCCCATTAAGTGTCATTCCGGGTTTAGAGTAAAGGATGGACAATACGAGGTCGTTGGTCGCGATGAGGGAAGAGATAAAGGCTGGGGAGGCAATATCCGAGGCTCTCCGTATGCCCAAGCCCCCGAGGCGGACAGGAAGGGTGGCTTGTGTCCAGGCCCGTTCTTTAAATTCCACGTTGGTGATGCTGGTCACTGCTTCTCGGATTATGCTGTCTAATTCTTGGAGGCCGCCATTGTTCGTGTAAGTCATCGATGTGCGCAGGAGGTATTGGAGTTTTGGGATGGAGAAACAGTTCTTGAGCAGGGCCAGAGCTGAGTGGGCATCGATGTGTATCAGGCGACTCACGAGACGTTGAAGCTCCTCCTTTTTAACTTGAAGTGCTGGTGGGATTGCTGCCAGAGTTAGTGGGGAACCTAATAGGGTTTGCTGGTGCTCCTGAAGGATCTTTACATCTGGCAATATGTTTCGGAACAGGGCCTGAGTCTCTTCTCCTTGTTCACGTGTGTGGTTGAGGAGAACAAGTTCACATTTGGTGTCATTTATCACTAGCCCGGCCTGGCCGAGGTCAGTTATGATGTTATTTAGGTCAGTTAGAACGTTCTCTACTGACCCACCCAAGGTTGCATCGTCCAGGTACCATACATTCAGCTCTGACCTTACTTTGTTAGCTGCTGCATCCACCCCTATTGAGAAAAGAGCAGGACCACCTGGATCTCCCTGCTGTAACCCGGTCTCTGATGGGATTACCGTCTCGCCAAAAATCAGGATTGAAGGTTTGGAATAAGCCTGCCAAAGTAGGGGGTACAGAGTGGGGATGTGTTCTTGAGCTGCACGGAGGAAGACATCCCTGCGGATGCTGTTGAATGCGTTCCGCATGTCAATCTTTAGAAGCACTCGTTTTTCTTGGGCTTGGCTGAGGTAGGTGCGGGTTGCGTGTACAGCAGCTTCACACCCCCCTGGAGTTCCGAAACCTAGTTGAACTGGTCTTAAGTGTTGACCTAGGCCATTCGAGAGTGGTTTCAAACCCACCTTTGTGGCAAGGCGGCGGAAGGTGTTCCCTACTGCTATTGGGCGCACGCCGCCATCTTTTTTTGCCAGTGCACAGAGTGATGCCCCAAAAAATAGGGGTGTGGCACAGTCGGGTACTTCCCCTCTTAAAACCATGTTGATGAATTTGGTGAGGGTTTCCAAGAGTGCCTCCCCAGCAGCTCCTGATCCCTGACCCAAGAGGCCTTTGAGGTGGGCGGGTCGGATACCATCTGGGCCCGCGGCTGAGCCTGCTGGGAATGAAGTCACTGCGGCGACCACCTGCTCCTTCGTGACAACTAAAGGTTGGCGCATCTGGTCATTTGGGGCAGGGGGGAGGTTTAGGTCCCTAGGTGTAGGTGGGTGCTTTTCTTGTAGGGCTTCAACAACTTCGGTGCCTTGACCAGCAAAACCTTCTGAAGAGGACAACAGTCTGACGGCCCCTTTGATGTCACTATCCGCCAGCTTCGCAGCGACCCTCTTACGTAGCTGTTCAGCCTCTTCCTCTTCCTTCTCCTGGTGCTTCTGGGCCCTGTTTGGTTGCTGTTCGGGGGGTTCCACCAGTTTGTTTCCATCCATATACTGTGCTACTTGACGTTTCACTCTGGTGGCTAGTGAAACCTGAAGATGGTCTTGTATGTTGGTTCTGGGTGGTTTTTCGGAGGGCCCCATAGGAGAAACCCAGGAGCCGTGCCCATGCGAGGGGTGTCTTGAGCTGTAGGGCCTGCTTTATGATGGTTGTAAGGGCCTCCGCCACTTGGATTCTGGCTCCTTTAGGTACCCGGGCAAGGACCTGGATCCGCGCTTTCCATTTGGTCACCAGTTGGGTCAAGTCGGCGACCGGTGTTGCCGGTGTTGCCCCGGTTGGCTCTGCAGTGGGCCCTGGGCATGCGAGACATTTCCAGTTTGGTTGTTCTCCTGATGTTTTCTTTGTCAGCTTAGCACAAGATAAATGAATAGATCTAAGACAGCCGGAACATTTTCGCGAATTCTTTCTTGCATTGGTTGTTCCGCACTTAAGACACTTAGTATCTGCTAGGCCATAGTCTTCCAAGATTATCCGTTCCTCTGCCTCTACCAAGCCGTCCTCCTGATCTTCCCGTGGTGCTTCCATCTCTACCATGTCTCCCTTGTTTCAGAAACCCCGGGAAATCTCTCCTGGCACATATCTAGATTATTGCTGTTGTTATTAATGTATAATTGGCTGGATGCATAACAATTCACTTATCATAGTCGACCTTTCTGATGGGATATGTAAAAACAAAAACAAACAAAAAACATCACATATCATAGTCAACCTTTCTGATGGGCAATTGGCCTGCTTCTCCTAAAGCTAAGTGGTTAAATGTATAAATCCTCGGCATTGGGCACCGGTACAACTAAAAGATCTAACTGATTGAAAGGAAGCACGCCAATTATATCCTATGATTACTTACACTGGCGACGCCACCCTGATGTTGAGTATTAATGAATGCTTAGGATATTAATAATGCTGTCAACATCAAGATAGGGAGAGAGCCAGAGAGTGAGCGAGAGCCAGGATCTGAGAGGGTAACCGGATCTAGGGCAGCAGTTATGGAAAAATTATTAAATTGTACAAAATGTTAAGAGAGAGAGAGAGAGAGAGAGAGAGAGCAGGGGCGGGGGCGAGGGAGAAAGAAAGCGAGCTGGAGAGGGGGCTGGCCTGGTTGGGTATGAAAGATGTTAGAGGAAAACAAATAACTAAAATGGTAAAAAG
Source organism: Paralithodes platypus (assembly GCA_032716605.1). Taxonomy (NCBI): domain Eukaryota; kingdom Metazoa; phylum Arthropoda; class Malacostraca; order Decapoda; family Lithodidae; genus Paralithodes; species Paralithodes platypus. The sequence continues at coordinate 17,779,049 of CM064510.1, read as the reverse complement.
CGATCTGAAGTTATAGATAACCTAATGACAATGAGGCGGTTAAGTGCGGTGATTGAAAGTGGATGGAAAGATGTTAAGGATAAAAAGGAGAGAGAGAGAGAGAGAGAGAGAGAGAGAGAGAGCTGGAGAGGGGGCTGGCCTGGTTGGGTATGAAAGATGTTAGAGGAAAACAAATAACTAAAATGATAAAAAGCGATCTGAAGTTATAGATAACCAAAAAAATAATAGCAATGAGGCGGTTAAGTGCGGTGATTGAAAGTGGATGGAAAGATGTTAAGGATAAAAAGGAGAGAGAGAGAGAGAGAGAGAGAGAGAGAGAGAGAGAGAGAAATGAAAATGGGCCTTGTAGCAAGTATTTCCTAAATGGTTAGAGAGAGGGAAATGAAAATGGACCTTATAGCAAATACTTCATAAAGGTTAGAATTGTTTGAGAAGTTGAAGGACCGAGGGTCAGATGGAAGATGAGGCCTATGGTGGGGAACCATAAGGGTGAAACTGCCTGCCCTATAAACGGTCACCTCACTCACCTTGTGGTCACTGCTGGAGGTTTATGGTGCCTGGGCAGGGCTGGGCTAGTGCCTGACGGCTCCTTGTCCCCTCACTGATACTGGTAATAACAGTCTCAAGATTAAACTAAATATGCTTTGTGGGCGATGTTTAAACAAGAAACCAGTTCTGTTTACTATGTGCCGAAACACCGTATCATCGCCGATCTTCTGATACGTATATGGGTCACTCAGTCCCACGATACCCCTCCGAAAATCCCCTCTTTTGAGGAGCTCAACCGACCCGTGTGCTCTCACTGTGCTCTCACTCACTCCATTCTCTCCGTTCTCACTCTCACTCTCTCAATCACTACCCTACTGTATACCTTCCCTACTACGCTTAGAAGACATATTCCTCGGTGGTTACCACACACTCCTCTTTCCCCTTTGCCCTTATATAGGGGGACTATTATGCCAGTCTTCCAGTCATCGGGTGCACTCCCCTTCTCCCATGCTAGTTTGCACATTTTCCATACCCATTCTATCACTATCTCACCACCATACCTCAACATTTCCCCACACACTCCATCTGTTCCTGGTGCTTTCCCCAACTTCACTCTTTTCATGGCTTCCCACACTTCTGACCTCCTGATCCCCACCTCCTCCTCCACTACTTCTCTTTTTCTCCCTCCCATACCATATCCAGCTATGTTTGCTGGCTCTTCATTCCTTTCATTTAGCAACTCACTGAAGTACTCCCTCCATCTTTCGACTCTCTCTTGCTTCTCGGCTAGCATTCTCCCATTCTTATCTTTCACACCCTTACTGTTTCCCTTGCTACCTTCCCTAACTTTCTTGACTTCTTTCCAGAACAGTTTCTTACTCTCCCTCCATTTTACACTCAGATTCCTTCCAAATTCCTCATCTACTCTTCTCTTACTTTCCTTCACTACTCTCTTCTCCACCCTCTTACTCTCCACGAGTGTAATTATTTTGTAAGTTATTTTGTCTATATATTTTGTCGTCCCTGTTTTAGTTAGTTTGTTTTGCAAGATTATTATTACAAAGCTTCGATCGTGGCTTTTGGTTATTTCTAACTAGGTTATGCTGTATTATTATTATAATCATAGGTTGATTGAGCATAATGGCAAATAGTTAGATGTTTGCAAAACATTAGTTTTTCTCATTTGACACTTAGCAAAAATATTGATAGGAAATTAAAACAAAATTAAGACCTACACCATTGTTATCTTTTGAACAGTATGCAAAGAGAATAAAGTAAGTACAGTAGTAATGTTTTAAGTTTATAACATAATTTTACTGATATAGGAAAGCAGTCCCTCCATATTATTTTATACGAGCCGCCACTGCTCTCTCTCTCTCTCTTAACTGGTGATCGTGTAATGTGTGTTGACCCCTGGTGGGTCGGGGGGGGGGGGGTAGTAGTGGTAGTGGTGGCAGTAAGTAGCGTGGTCTAACACCATTACCACCATTAACGCACTCACCTCACTGTTATAATGACACACACACACACACACACACACACACACACACACACACACACACACACACACACACACACAACACGCAAGTTTGCCTTCATACACGAACACGACGAACACACGGGGCTGATACACACACACACACACTCTTATACAGATGGATAGATAGATAGCTATGTAGATATATAGATAGATAGATAGACAGATAGATACATAGATACAGAGAGAGAGATAAACAGATAGATAGATATATGTAGAGAGAGAGAGAGAAAGAGACAGAGAGAGAGAGAGTGACACTAACATCCCCCCACCTTTCCCTCCATAGCTGTTATCATAGTGCAGGAATTACAACAAGGATCTTCCGTTCACAGCCTGCGTCAAGGGGAGATTTCCACTGGGGGGATTTTTTATTGGCCCCGTTCTCCCTCGTGTTTAGCCCCATTGCTTTTGACATTTTAAGACGTTTTCCCCATTAGTTTGGCGATTATAAAAACGTTCGTCCCATTTCTGTCCATTTTAAAATATGTTGTGCCATTTACAGTAGGTGTCGATTTTTTCCTGGCGAGCGATAGCAAGCCTGTAAATAACGATGAACCGACCTTTGGCCGGATTTTTTTTCTACCGAAAAATGTACAAATTTATCTTGAAAGGGGCTCAAGGGGGGGTGTAGTTTTATGTGTGATGGAGGTCTAGGGAACAAACTAAAAACTTGCCCTTAAAATAAATACTGTATTACACTGAGTGGCTGCGGTGTTATTTTTGGCTTCAGAGGATTTATGATAGTGTTATTACTGGTGTCTCTCTCTCTCTCTCTCTCTCTCTCTCTCTCTCTCTCTCTCTCTCTCTGGACCAATGTAAGTAGCGGGGTACCCCAGGGATCGGTACTAGGACCAATTATCTTTCTAATTTACATCAACGACATAGATGAGGGTCTCACCTGTACAATCTCAAAATTTGCTGTCGATACAAAATTTGCAAATAGCGTACTTTCAAAAGAACAAGTTGACGATATGCAAAACAATTAAATAAATTGTCATGTTGGGCCCAAATTTGGCAAATGAGTTTCAATGCGGATAAATGTAAAGTACTACATATCGGATACCAAAATGAGAAAGCAAACTATTCGATGAATGGCACTCAGCTTAAGAATGTAAACAGAGAAACCGATCTGGGAGTAACAATATCGAGTAACCTAAAACCGAGTCAACAATGTTCAGAAGTTGTTAAGAAGGTAAACAAAATAATTGGCTTTATAGGCAGGAATTTGGGCATAAATCCAAAGACGTTATCCTAACCCTTTACAATTCCATAGTCCGCCCTCTTCTGGAATACTGATTCAATCCTGGTGCCCTTATTACCAAAAAGATATAGACAAGCTAGAACGAGTTCAATGTAGAGTTACCAACATTATACCTAGCCTAAAGAACAAACCATATGAGGAGCGTCTTAGAGAATCAAATCTATTTCCTTTAACCCAGCGCAGATTAAGAGGCGACTTAATTCAAGTGTTCAAAATCATCAAAGGCATCGACAATATGAATTGTAGTAAGTACTTCACTATCGACCAATCTAATTACACGCGGGGAAACGGTTGCAAAATTATTGGTAAATCTTTTAACTCACACGAATCTAAGAATTTCTTCTTTAATCGAGTTGTCAACTTATGGAATGGGCTTCCCCGAGATGTTATAGACTGCAGCACCGTTGATTCATTTAAACTTTGCATAGACAAATATTTCGCATCAAACCCGCGACTAACTGCGTTTGTAAATTAATAACTTTATTTTATCCCCCCCTCAGTTACTAACCCATGTGTCCCCTACTAACTTCCTAATCCTGTCACGGACATTAGTTCCAGGGCAGTAGTTCCCTTCCAATGTTCCCTTACCCACTCTAAACCACTGTTTGGACACTTGATCCTCAGTGTTTTGGAGGACAAGCATCCTAGAAGGGTCACTAGACCTGTTGTTGCTTGATTTCCTTTGTACTCCTTTGTACTCTCTCTCTCTCTATCTATCTATCTATCTCTCTCTATCTCCCTTTCTCGCTCTCTCTCTCTCTCTCTCTCTCTCTCTCTCGCTCTCTCTCTCTCTCTCTCTCTCTCTCTCTCTGTGTGTGTGACCACTTTTCGGAATCTCTCTCTCTCTCTCTCTGTGTGACCACTTTTCGGAGTTTATAGAAAAAAGTGAAATTCGAATCTCTGTTATACAGTATAACAATGAAGTCTATTTACACAATACTATTATAACATTGAGTAGCAATAATATATAGGCCTAAGATGAATCTCCAAATATTTAGACATTGAGTCTCCAGATATATATAACTTGAGTTTCCAAATATATATAACTTGAGTCTTCAAATATATATAACTTGAGTCTTCAAATATATATAACTTGAGTCTTCAAATATATATAACTTGAGTCTTCAAATATATATAACTTGAGTGTCCTAATACAGTATATATAACATAGTCTCCAAATATATATACCATGAGTCTGCAATTATATGAGTCTCCAAATCTATATAACTTGAGTCCCCAAATATATATATAATTTGAATCTCCAAATATACTGTATATAACTTGAGTCTCTAATTATATATAGCCTAACTTGAATCTCCAAATCTATATAGCTAGAGTCTCCAAATATATATAACTTGAGTCTCCTATTACATATAATCTGAGTCTCCAATTATATGTCTCCAAATATGCCTAGCTTGTGTCTTTAACTATATATAACATGAGTCTCTAAATATATATAACACGAGTCTCCAAATATATATAACATGTCTCCAAATATATATAACATGTCTCCAAATATATATAACATGTCTCCAAATATATATAACATGAGTCTCCAATAATATATGAGTCTTAAATCTATCGGAGTCTCCAATAATATATGAGTCTTCAAATATATTTAACTAGAGTCTCCAAATATATATTACTAGAGTCTCCAAATTTAAAGTATATAAATTGAGTCTCCAATTATATATAACTTGAGTCTCCAAATATTAATATATGCTGTATATAAGTTGAGACTCCAAACATATACTGTATACCATAAGTCTCCAAATATATATAACTCGAGTCTCCAAATTAATATATCTTGAAAGGCTATTATCTGTGCCATTCCAAGTTGCCACCCATCCACTATCATCCATCGTCAGCAGCAAAAAACATAACGACCACTAACTGTTTCTCCAATACCCACCCAACACATTTTATGCAACCCACGTCTTAAGGGGGGTCACCGGCTGTTGTTTTATCTTTCTCTCCTTTTCTCTCTTTCCCTTGGCTTGTATCCATTCAGCCCCATTCAACCAACTGTTTTAGGACGTGTCGATTTCTTCCTGGCGAGCGATAGCCAGCCAGCATTGTATGGAGAAATCCGGCTTCGCCGGAGAATTTTTTCTATCGATAAATGTACAAATTTAGCTTGCTGTCAAAACAAAAATATATATATGTTGGCTCGCTACCGCTCGCCAGGAAATTATTGACACCTGGTGGGGGTAAACGTCTTAAAACAGTAGGCTGAATGGGGCCGAATGGATACAAGTCAAAGAGAGAGGGAGAGAAAGAGAAAAAAGCGAGGTGAGCTCCCTTAACATTGGCACATATGGCAACACGTATACAGGGTGTAACGCGACTATATGTCATAAAGCCGGTGTCACACGAGCGCTTTTTCCGGCAATTTTCGATGAGCAAGTTTTTTCTCGTACTATTTTGAGGCTCTTTCATATTGGAATCGGAAACTAGACTGAAGGTAGATTATGCTAGGGGGCTGATTATTTACATAACTTGAATTTTGAAGATGCCAGACTACAATATTGCTCGTAAAAATTTACGGAAAAACCGCTCGTGTGACACCGCCTTAACTTCCGGGGCTTTATCCTGGGGTTATAACGAGGAAGAAATGTTATTTGACCATTTGTATAATTCCCAATGCTTATCAAGTTATGGCGCTGGAAGGTGTACTACAGGGAAGACAGGTTAATTGACCACTTGAGAGTTTTGGTCTATAAGGAAGTTGGAGCTGTGACCATCAATATTTAAGAGATTTATCAGCAAAAATACGGTCATAATACATATATAAATACATAAAACCAAATTTATCATACTTTTTGTCCATCATAAACCCACATTATTATTGCATTTCTCTTTAATATAGATGTTCACGGCTCCAACTTCCTTATAACCTGAAACTCGCAATTAGTCAATTAACCACACAGATAAATAACACCAAGCTATTTATTATGTACAGTAATACATGTTCAGGGCTTGTACAGTACAATAGGTCATATTTTGGAGGTACTGGTTAGGTTTATAGTTGTTCGAAATTACCTCTATCAGCCTGCACATACACCTCAACACGATGTAATCTATGTTGTATTAATTTCACCAAACCATCAAACACATCCAATGATATTAATGAAAGCATATATGTGATCCGCCGGGATTCGAACCTGGGTTATCACACACAGATTTTTAGACACCTTAACCATTACACCACGAAGACAGTTAACATCGACCTTGTAACTGTACAGAAACAGGAGTGCCAGCTGTCCTTATCAACCACCTAGCACTCTCCACCCTGTTCGGTTGGTGCCTACAGCCTCCTCCTGCCTTTTGTCTCCTTCATACACACAGACAAACAAACAAACACACATTCACAATACCTTTAGTGGCTTCATCTGTCTACAAATTTAGAGATGGTGAGAAGTGTTTTGTATTAAGGGGGGTCACCTGCTTTTTTTATCTTTCTCTCCTGTTCTCTCTTCTTCTCTGGCTTGTATCCATTCGGCCTCATTCTGCTTACTGTTTTAAGACGTTTATCCCAATCCAGTTGTCGATATTTTCATGGCGAGCGATAGCGAGCCAGCTTTGATGGAGAATTCCAGCTTCGCCGGAGAAATTTTTCTATCGAAAAATGTCCAAGCTTAGCCTGCTGTCAATTTTTTGTTTAAATATGCAAACAAATCGACACCTGGATAAGGATAAACATCTTAAAACAGTAGGCAGAATGGGGTCGAATGGATACAAGTCAGAGAGAGAGGGAGAGAGAGAGAGAACAAAAATAAGAAATATAACGAAGTGTGTTGTAATAAGTAATATAACCCTGACTCGCACGTCCCGCCCGGCAGCCCAAGTGCATCATGGACATTGGTCGTTACTGCCCGATATATGGCGCGGGGTCTGTACCTAAGTGGACTATTGTTTGGGTTTTAGCGTATGTTAAAGATGGCACCTGGTGGGGAGGAGGAGGAGGGTCGGTGATGTTGTCCTTATTACCTCTATTAACACTTTGGCTGCGGGCATATTTCCGCCTATTTCCACCATAATAGGGATCATTCAAGCACTCCTGATTAACCCGGGAATGGCGAGAACACTCTTAAGAGGTTTTGGTGGGCAACGGCGAGAACATTCTTAATTAATAGGGGAGGCTGAACCTTTATTTAGCCCAGAAGTAAAAATTTCAATTTTTGTTGTTCTTTTTCTAAAATGCTTCTGTCAACATAGGAGAATAGCATAGAAGAGCAAAACAAAAACATATCGAATCCATAACCCCCCAGAACGGGGGTTCCCCCCCCCCCAAATCAGCAAAATGTTTTCCCTTCACCCCAATTTTTTTTGTTTGTGTAGTTTGTCTAAAAGGTTTCTGTAAACAATAGAATCTATCATATGAGGGCATAAACACCAATATGACATCCCCCCCCCCCCCGTGGTCCCCAATATCATGGATTTTGTTAAAACAAATTGCTATAACGATTTGTATAGCCAATGCAACAAGATGTTTTACATGAGTATGCCATATAACTTGGTTTTCTCTAACAGCTTAGTAATAGAAAACGTCTCTGGAAAGAGTAACTTGGTTATTTTCCCCAAATTTATCTCGGCAATGATTCATTATATAAGATTTCTTATTTCCAGAGATCATATATTGGCAACTTCCAAGTGAAACTACACTTTTTTGTATTGCTCAAATTCGTTCCCCTTCTATACACTATATATAGGACTATATAGCAAAGGTGGAGCGTGTCCATAATGGCCATCCCCCCAATATTTTCCGAGATTCAACCTTTTTCATGTCGAAATTTGCTCTACCCAAAAAATATATATTTTATATATTTTTTTCAGCACCTTCTATTATTCAATATGGGAAAACGAGCACGCTACTTTGTAGGGGATGCTTGTAGGATGCGCCATAAAAAAATTGCGGAAAATTTAAACAATTTTCAATGTGTAGAATGATTTTTAATATAGTGCAATGAAATTCGCGTGCGTGCGCGCACACATAGAGAGCTGATTTATTTCAGCGAGTCCTAGTATTTCCATTGGTATTAAGATGGTATAATGCCAGAAACAAAATCTCTTATACAGAGTGAATTGGGGGTGTAAGGTTCAGCCTCCTAAGAGTTAAGGCCTAAAAAAAAAAAAAAAAAGGCCCCAGTAGGACTTAAAACGTGTTTTTTTTTCTTTTCCCTCCATACCTCATATCACTCCTCCACATCCCCTCCTTCCCCCCTTTCCCCCCCCCCCCCCTTCAATTATCACCTATTTTCACTGTTATTCCCTTATTCATTGGTATATTTTCGTGTAAACATCTCCAAACCGATCCTAGGCTGTGGTCATGTGTGTGTTACGTAAGGTAGAGACTGGGAGAGTGTGAGGGAGTAGCTTAGTACTGCTTCAACCCTCGAGAGAAGAGGGTGTGAGGCCGGCTGGCTCACAATTGTTGAATGAACCGCTCGCTAACAATTCGCGATTTTGACCATCCAAATGATATTCCCACTTGTTTTATTGTTGTTACAGGTTACTATCTTCATATTAAAGGTAAAATAGGCGCATATGAATAAGTAATAACGATATTTATCGTAAAATTATGATTATAGGCAGGAATGGAGCTTAACTCGAAAACGGCGAGGGGGGGGTATTGAACTAGCTCCCCATGGGCGAGCATATTGGCTCCATTCAGGCCTATAATCGTCATTTTACGATAAATATCGTTATTACTTATTCATATGAGCCTATTTTACCTTCACTATGAAGATAGTATCCTGTAACAACAATAAAACAAGTGAAAATATAATTTTTCTGGTCAAAATCACGAATATAGATGGACCAGCCCATTCATGAATTATGGAGAAAATTGAGGCAACCCCTCCCTCCACGAGGCCTCAAGCCACACTGAGCCTACTCATACACACACTCTGTCATGTAATACACCCGCTAGGCACGTAAGCACATCCTCCACACAGTTTGCTAATGTTAGCACAAAAGTATACCAACGAATTAGGGAATAACAGGGAAAATAGGTGATAGTTGAAGGGGGAGGGGAAAGGGAGGAAGGAGGGGATGTGGAGGAGTGATATGAGGTATAGGGAAAAAAACAAAAAACAAAAAATTGTTTAGTGCTACTGGGGCTGTTTAAATGTTTTTTTTAGGCCTCCCTCTTAAGAGCTTTGACGCCATCGCCCAGTAAAACCTCTTAAGAGCTTTGCAGCAGTTTACGGGTTAATATTGCCACCCAGAACTGTGGTGTTCACTACACTCTGCGCGCGCTCGCCGGGTTAATTAGGCAAGCATCTTAATGAAATTAAATGTATTCAGCCAAAAACTAGAAGAAAATAGCTTCAAAATTACACCAAAACGAACTTTGTATCTCGCGGGCTTCATCCGCAGCGCTACCATAGACATTCGCTAAAATGAGCAATGATCGCTAATGTCGCGCTACATTTGCCTTTGGCAGCGCTGTATATCTCGGGAGAGTGTGCCTCAGAGTCCTCCCTCTATATATGTGAGTTAGCCCGTGAAAAGTAATATTCCCAAAGAAAATGGATCATAACAGGCTCAGAGGCGTCATGTCCATAGCCATTGGTCGAGTACATCCACCAATCAGATTTGCGGTAATAAATCCAATAATGGGACAGTGGCCAGAGGAAATGTTGGTATACAAGCCACCCATTCCCATACCACCTAGTAATATTATATATATATATATCTATCTATCTATTGCCTGACGCCGTGAGCCCCGAAGGGGTGGCCACGAACAAACCGCCCCCATGCACCTCTGTCTCCAGTCCATCGACGCCCCTCCCCCCAACCAGCACCGCCTTCGTTCATATACTTCCTCACTCCATCATTCCACTCTCTATCGGTCTATCTCTCCCTCTCTGTCCCTCCACCTCGCTCTCGTACACCCTCTTAGTCATTCTCTCGCTTCCCATACGTTCTATATGGCCGAACCATCTCAAGTTGTTCCTTTTCACACTTTCCAGCACATCTACCTCCACACCACACCTCCTTCTTACTTCCTCATTAGTCTGTCTATCCCTCCATGTAACTCCGCATGCTCTCCTTAAGTAATTCATTTCCACTGCTCTCACTCTTGGTCTGAGTCTCTCAACCAACGTCCATGCTTCGCTTCCGTAAGTCAGTGTTGGGATTACCACACTGTCATGCAAGGACTTCTTCACTTCCATACTGACCACCCTATTTCTTGTTACTGCTTTCAGCGTTCCTACAACCCTCTTCCCCTGTTGTACCCTCTCCCGCAATTCTTCATCCATAGTCCCATCTTTACTCAACACACTGCCCAGATACTTAAAAGAGTTGACGATCTCCATAGCCTGACCGTTCAGCTTCACCTCACACTCTGTGACTTCACCCCTTTCGAAGACCATAACCTTGCTCTTCCCCGCATTTACCTTCAAATTCCGTTTTTCGCACACTGTTCCAAACTCATTCACCAGACCCTGCAACTCCCATTCATTATCACTCATCAGAACTGTATCATCCGCAAACAGCAGTATAGGTAGCTTCCACTCAATTCCCTCCCTTTTCAGCGATACACCAACATCCACTGCTCTTGATAGTATTTCTTTCATGATATATATATATATATTGCAATTGTTACTGGGGTTGTACCAAGATTGTCTAACAGTTAATTATTTATCTAATATACTGTATCTATGTACTGTTTAAAACGATATTTACAGGAAATATATCGAGTACACACGAATGTGTAATTACTGCATTTGCTTTATGACACCATAATATTTGTTAACGTGTTATGTGAGTTTCATCAAAGGTATTATAGAGTCACAATGTAACTAATTTACCAGTAGTGGCCCATATCGGCGCTTTATTGGCCTCGTATAATATCCATGCATATATTTCAAAGGCCAAATAAAGTCATACTATGTTACAGTTGATTGGCTGGCCTAATTTTTGTATTTTAATGTGTATTTATATATTTGTTTATTTATTTATATATATATTTTTGTTTGTCAGCGCTTTTTATGTGGTTGTAATTGACTAGCCTCCCCCTCCCCTCCATCGTATCTCCCCCTCCCCTCCCCTCCCTCTTACTGCCCCCTCCCTCTTATCTCCCCCACTCCCTCCCCCTCCTCTCCTTCTTATTTCCCCCTCCCCTTCCACCTACCCCCACCCCCCCCTCCCCTCCCCACCCCCTCCCTCTTACTGCCCCCTCCCTCCCTCCCCCCCCCCTCCCCTCCCCTCCCTCTTACTGCCCCCTTCCCCTCCCCTCCCTCTTACTGCCCCTTCCCCTCCCCTACCCTCCCTCTTACTGCCTCCTTCCCTCCCCATCTTATGCTGAATAAAATCGTCAAATATTTGCAAGAATATGATGAAAACGACGTCTCTGGTACCGAATGGGTTAATGAATAGTTTACAATAGAATATCAATGTTGCAATTACATGAACTATACATAAGCTGGGGAATATAGGTAACTCTATATGTTTTGTATAATATGTAAATTAGGGGGTAAAAAAAAAAAAAAAAAAAAAAAAAAAAAAAAAGGGAAAAGTGGGGATTGGGCCTGAATACATACATACATACATACATACATACATACGTAAATTATATCACATTTATGTTTATGTCTGCATTCTGCGCATGCGTATGGGGAAATACATTTAATTCTTACGTACTGAATACATAATATATTACTAAACCTCTCAGTATCTTATGAGGCATTACTTTCCCTATTTCTGGCTATTATTAGACGATTTTATTCAGATTGGAAAGGGTGCATGGCAGTCAGAGGATTGTTTGAGACCTTCTTTGCCCTTTTGACTCCCACAGATATTTTCTAAGTTGCACAAAATCGTCTAATGATAGCCAGAATAAACTGTCAAAACGCGTCATAATCCTCAAGGGGCTAATAAAGCAAGTATATTTGATAGTCTCATTGTTGCATTAACCCTTCTGTACCGGCGACGTCTTTGTAGTTTTATTCTAGCTAGATTTAGACGATTTTGTGGAGTTTATTAAGGATGTTTGGTAGTAAAAGGGTTAAGTGAGATAGTTCTAAGCCTGTTAATTGCTGGAGGCACTTTGTAAATTGAATAAAATCGTTTAATAATAGACAGAGCAAAGTTAAAAAGACGTCACCTGTACAGAAGGGGTTACACTTTGCTTGTTGGTATAAATATGCAACCAGAGTTATTTAATTGTCAGATTGTGTGGTTAGTTATAATTATATACAGTTGAGGTTTGTTGGTGGAATGATGGAAGAGCTGAGAGAGAGAGAGAGAGAGAGAGAGAGAGAGAGAGAGACAGACAGACAGACAGACAGACAGACAGACAGACAGACAGACAGACAGAGCGAGAGAGCTAGAGATCCAACATGCATTATCTCACGTAATAATATGTAAATTGGATTGTGCCTGAGTGTGTATTAAGCAGACCTCACCCGGCACCACTTCTTACCCCTGTCCTCACCCTTTGTTTTGGGACAGAGGTTATGTTTTCCTTTGTCTGTCTGTTTGAACATAAGAAAATGAGAGTCTGCAGAAAGCCAATTGACCCACACAACTTCTCACACCCAACCCTAATTGTAAGGCCTAATTATAGGCCCAACTCACTAACACCATGAGGACCGACCTCACCAAAACGGTCAGAGGTCATCATACGTCTGCAGAGAGCCGGTTGGCCCACACCCGGCAGATCCCCCTCACACCCAACCCATTTCGTCCATATGTCTATCTAATTTTATCTTAAAGCTCCCTATCGTTCTTGATCCCACTATAGCACTCGGTAGCCTATTCCACCTATCTACAACTCTGTTACCAAACCAATATTTGCCTATATCTTTTCTGAAACGAAATTTGTCTGTGAACAAATATATCTCACAAAGTTGTGAACCGATTTTCACAAAATTTGGTGGGCAGATAGGATTTGCACCAAGGAAGAAGCAATTCAATATATAGGGCGATATGGAGATTTTCACGAAATTTGGTGGGCAGATAGGATATCGTTAAGGTCATAAGAAGTGGTTCAATTTAGGAGGTGATCTAGAGATTTTCATGAAATTTGGTGGGTAGATAAAGGATATCACTCGCCAGGAAGAAATAGACACCTAAATGGCACGAAAGATTATAAAATTGACAAAACAATGGGGTGAAAGGTCTTAAAATTGCCAATCTAATGGGGCGAATATCTTAAAATCTTAAAACTATTGGACTAAACATGGAAGGACAAGCCGTGCCAGTTTATTCAAGGACTTACAGGATTGACCACTTATGCCCCTTTCCCACTGGTGAGACAAGTCACGATTTTCGTCGACGACACCAATAAATTGGCACATTCGTGACATGTCTCAACACCTCTCATGAACAATCGTTTGACTCTCAAGGCATCTCAAGGCCTGGCAAGGGCCTTCGCAAATGTTCGGACAGTTTAAAATTTTGGACGAGGACTCACGAGGATTGGTTACCCTCGCAAGCATCGTCAAGCATCGCCGAAGGATCTGCGAGGGTATCTGCGATCATCTGCGACATCGGCGAGACATCGCGGAGGGTTCGCATAAAAAAAACTTTGCAACGCTGCATGGATGCTCACCAATGCTCTGCTCACCGATGCTCTCAGATGTTCCGAGAACATCGACGATGCCAAAGAGCACCTTGGCGAGGTGGGAGAGAAAGAAAAAAAGACGAGGAGGGAGAGAAAGAGAAAACAGCGAGGTGGGCTCTATGTTTACGTTACGGCTTAGCCTAATTGAGCCCACCTCGCTGTTTTCTCTTTCTCTCCCTCCTCGTTTTTTTTTTCTCTCCCTCTCTCTTTTCCTATAATCCGTTCAGCCCCGTTCAGCCTACTGTTTTAAGACGTTTACCCCCATCCAGGTTTCAATATTTTCCTGGTGAGCGGTAGCGAGCCAACATATATATATTTTTGGTTTTGGGTCGTTTTTCTGGTCCCCTTTCTTCCTCATGGTTAACCCCATTAGTTTTGATATTTGGGGGATGGTGGGGGGAAGGTAGAAGGGTAATTGACTCGTGTTACAAATATGAAGCCGATTGGTGAGGTAGTTTCGCCACCACGGATTTGGATTTTCCCTTTTTTCCTTTTCTTCGTACGGATACGCTGGAAGTGGGTGGTATGGTGAGAGGGAGGTGGGGGTGTGGTGGGGGGACGACAGAAGGGTAGGGAACTTGTCACACAAATATGGAACCGATTGGTTCAGTCGTTTCGCCGCCACATATTTTCCTTTTTTTTCTTTGTGAGGCGACCGATAGTCAGCGAGTGGGTGGGGGGAGGGGGTTGTATTGGTGGTGACAAGAAGCCAGAAGGGTAAGGTACATAATTGGTAGAAATATGAAAGCCATAGGTACAGTCGTTTCGCTGCTACGATTTGTTTTCGGCGAGTCCGTATATATACGGACCTGGCACTGGGTGTGACAAGACCCTAGTCCGTATATATACGGACCTGGCACTCTGGGGGTTTTAAGACGTTTACGCCCATCCAGGTTTCAGTACGCCGAACCATCTCTTGAATCGCTGAAGACGTCGCAGAACATAAGCGAGTTTTCTTTCATCCTCGCATGATTTCGCAAGATATTTTTGAAAATGTGGCATGCCTCGCAGAGGTCATCGGCGAAACATCGCTCACTTCGCCGATAACGTCGCAGAAGGTCGGCGATTGCGTCGCCGACATCGGCACATCTTTGCTGAGTATAATTTGTCATCTGTTTGTAACTGTCAAAATCGTGAACGTTGTTGCACGTATTCTTGCGAATTTGACAAAACTAAGTCATCGGCGACGAAAATCGTGACTTGTGTCACCAGTGGGAAAGGGGCATAAGGCGGCCCACCTCGCTATTTTTCTCTCTCTCGCTCTCTCTCTCTCTTTGGCTTGTATCCATTCGGCCGCATTCAGCCTACTGTTTTAATACATTTGCCCCCATCCAGGTGTCAATATGATCCTGGTGAGCGGTAGCGAGCCAGCATATATGTATATATTTTTTACAAGCTAAATTTGTAAATTTTTCGATAGAAAAATTTCTCCAGCAAAGCCGGATTTCTCCATACAATGCTGGCTTGCTATTGCTCGCAAGGATGAAATCGACACCAGGATGGGGATAAACGTCTTAAAACAGTTGCCTGAATGGGACCGAATGGATACAAGCCAGAGAAAGAGAGAAAAGGAGAGAATGATAAAACAAAAAACGGTGACCTCCCTTAACTTAGGATCCATCCCGCTCTGAGTCCCTCTATGTTTCTGTTTTAGCACTACCTGTGTGAAATGACTATACTGCTTTCAGATCTGAAATGCCTGTTGTCTTAAGCCGCTGTCACACGAGGGATTTTTCCATAAATTTTCCATGAGCAAGTTTTTTCTCGTATTATTTCAAGACTTTTTCACACTGGTATCGGAAACTAGACTGAAGGTAGATTATGTTAGGCGGTTGAATTCTGATAAAGTGTAATTTTTTATGCTTCCAGACCATAATTGCCCGTAAAAATTCCTCGAAAAAGGGTTCGTGTGACTCCGGCTTTATCAGATGGACTGAGCGTGGGATGCTTGTGATTTGCATATATTGTACTTAAGGGGGCACTGCTTGTTTTTGTTTTTTATATATATATTTATCTATTATTATATGTTTAAGTTTCCTCGCTAGACCTCCATCAAGCCTTACAAAAAAAAAAAAAAAAAAAAAAAAAATAGACCCCCTTTCAAGATAAATGTGTACATTTTTCGGTGGAAAAATTTTCTGTCCTAGTTCCTTCTTAAATTACGGTCTTGCTATCGCTCTCCAGGAAAAAATCGACACCTAAATGGCCCGAAAGGTTTTAATATTCACTAAGAAATGGGGCGAAAGGTCTTAAAATCATCAAACTAATGGAAAAAACGTCTTGAAATCTCTAAACAAATATGCTAAACATGAGGGAGAAGGGGTCCAGAAAAAGCGACTACCTGCTTCGTAAAAATGAAAGCATAACAAGAACTTTATCATATAATATTTTATAATTACAAGAAAATCGACCGAAGTAAGGGGGGATGGGCCGGTTTTCTGGACCACTTTCTCCCTCATATTTAGCCCCATTAGTTTTCAGATGTTGAGATGTTTGCCCCATTAGCTAGTCGATTTTAAGACCTTTTGCCCCATTTCTTCGTCAACATTTGTATCTTTCGTGCTATTTTGGTGTCAATATTTTCCCTGGCGGTCGATTTTTTCCCTGGCGAACGATAGTGAGCCTGTAATGTTGAAAGAACCGGCCTTCGGCCGGAACACTTTTCTACCGAAAAATGTACAAATTAATCTAGAAGGGGGGATCTAATGGATGTTTTTTTTTTTTAATTTGATGGAGGTCTAGGGAGGAAACTAGAAAAAATAATGAATACATGCAAAAATGGTGGAGGTCTAGGGAGGAAACTAGAAAAATAATGAATACATGCAAAAATCGCCCAAAAAGGGAACTAATTATATTCCGTATACAATTTTAACGCCATCAACTCCCCACATTATGAATTTGTAATATTTAACCCCTTCTGTATCAGCACCGTCTTTTACATTTTAGTCTTACTATATGTAGGCGATTCTGAGAAGCTTAGGAAGGATATATGTTAACTAAATGGATTAATTGGGATAGTCAGTAGACTTTTAATTGGCAGACGTCCTACCTAACCTGAATAATATCGTCTAATAGTTACCAGAATATGATGAACAGTATGTCACCGGTACTGAATGGGTTAAAAAAACACTGTGAAAGAAAGATAATTATTATGTTTATTTCACCAACCAACTTCACTTCTAAACTCAATTAATGAAATCAACAAATACATGTGGCACTCCGAGGACTCGAACCTAGGAAATTCCGCGTACTTATGCATTACGCTATCAAGACATTTATATATTAGAGAAAGAACAATTCTAAGATTTTTGGTCTTGTAAATTTTATCAAGTTGAAAGTCAAACTCCTTGCTTACATTTTAGAATTCACCAAAGCACTGCCCCGAACTTTCTGGCTACGGCTTCGTTCTTTAAAGGGGGATGGTTCACTTTTTGGGCGATTTTTTGATGTATTCATTATTTTTTATAGTTTCCTCCTTAGACCTCCATCAAATTAAAAAAAAAAAAACATCCATTAGATCCCCCTTCTAGATTAATTTGTACATATTTCGGTAGAAAAATGTCCCGGCCGAAGGCCGATTCTTCCAACAATACAGGCTCACTATTGTTCGCCAGGGAAAAAATCGACACCTAAATAGCACGAAAGGTCTAAATATTGACGAAGAAATGGGGCAAAAGGTCTTAAAATCGACTAACTAATGGGGAAAACATCTTAACATCTGAAAACTAATGGGGCTAAACATGAGGGAGAAAGTGGTCCAGAAAACCGGCCCATCCCCCCTCTGAAGAGAACTGGCGCACCAAAATTGTACAAATTCTTGGTAATTTTCTGGTCGATTCGTCGTTCCAAATGTCGGCCACTGATTCATTCGCCTTGCACACAGTAACTAAACTATGACATCTGATAAATATCTATCTATCTATCTATTGCCTGACGCCGTGATCCCCGAAGGGGTGGCCACGAACGAACCGCCCCCATGCACCTCTGTCCCCAGTCTGATAAATATAAATTCAGAAAAGTTGACATCATAAATTTTCATTGGAGGTATTTGGTGTTGTGGTGACATTAACCCGTTCAGTACCAGGGACGTTCTTTTCATCATATTCTGGCAACTATTAGACGATTTTAGTCAGCTTAGGAAGGACCTCTAGTAATAATAAGGCTTCAAACGATCTAAACCAACACTATTAACTACCACAAATCCTTCCTAAGCTGGATAATATCGTCTTAATATAGCTAGAATATAATGTAACACACGTCGCTGGTACTCATAGGGTTAATACAATATAGATAATGAATACAAACATCATGATGAAACTGTATGAGAAACGTTGTCAACAAAGTGCTCCTCCTCATATGGTGTATATATTTATACTATGGCATACCTTTCCTATAGGTCATTCTTGCATCTTGAGCAATGATGAAATGAAAATGGAAAAGTTGAGAGAATTAATAAAAACACTCTCCCCCCCCCTCCTCTCTCTCTCTCTCCGCTTCTATCCCACCCACTCTCTCTCTCTCTCTCTCTCTCTCTCTCTCTCTCTCTCTCTCTCTCTCTCGTTCCTTTGACCCAACTTTCTTGACTCCCCGCCTCCCTCGGGTGTTTCTTTCCTAACCCACTTTTAGCCAGGGTGTGTCTAATGTCCTTTGAAGAGGGCCCACCTCGCCTTTTTTTCTCTTTCTCTCCCTCTCTCTTTGTCTTGTATTAATTCGGCCCCATTCAGCCTACTGTTTTAAGACGTTTACCCCCATCCAGGTGTCAATATTTTCCAGCATATATATATTTTTGTTTTGACAGCAAGCTAAATTTTTACATTTTTCGAAAGAAAAATGTCTCCGACGAAGCCGGATTTCTCCATACAATGCTGGCTCGCTATCGCTCACCAGAAAGAAATCAACACCTGGATGGGGATAAACGTCTTAAAACAGTTGGCTGAATGGGGCCAAATGGATACAAGACAGGGAAAGAGAGAAAAGGAGAGAAAAAAAAACGGTGACCCCCTTGAAGCTCAGGGAAAATGGCTTCGCACATATTATTTAGAAAAATGTATACCTATTTACAGTGTGTTAATTCTATGAGTGATTGAAGACATTAGTGTTTTCCCTAACAGTAGGAGTCATTTCATATCTTATACTTTCTCTATATAGTGAAACAGATAGGTGGAAGAATTGTGTGTTTCTTGATAGAAGTGTCAACATTGGCAGTGGCACACACAATAATAAACGCAGAATAATCAATATTATCTATAGGGCCATCACAGGTTTAACCTATGTTGGCTTTGACAGCTCATTTTCAATTAATCTCCATTAGAGTACTGAAACACAGATATTTACCCCAAACTGTATACTGTGGTAGAGATGTCAAACTAGTCTCCAATGACTCGTCTGCGCAAGGCCATTTATTTTGAGATTATAAGACGATCGGCCGATTAGTTTGGCGATTTTAACATGTTCGCCCCATTTCCTTGTCAATTTTAAGACCTTTCGTGCCATTTAGGTGTCGATTTTTTCCTACCGAGCGAGAGCGGGCCTGAACTTTTATGAGGAACCGGCCTTCGGCCGGCACATTTTTCTACTACCAACATTTTTTACAAATTTATCTTGAAGGGGGGTCTAGGGAGTGTTTTTCTAAGCTTGATGGAGGTCTAGCGAGTAAAATAAGAAATAAAGGAATACATGAATTAGTAGACAAAAACAAATAAATAATTAAATAAATAACTAAATAAATAGAATACCAGTCCATCTCCAAAAAAGAAAAGAAAAAAAAAGGCCCATCTCCCCTTAAACAATTCCGCTTACTCAGTATATGTTATTCCGCCTTATATCTCCGCCTTATATTCCGCCTTATATCTCCGGGGTTGGCTTCTGCTGCTTGTTGTTTATTTACCTTGCTCTCACCTTTCTCTCTCTCTCTCTCTCTCTCTCTCTCTCTCTCTCTCTCTCTCTCTCTCTCTCTCTCTCTCTCAACGTAGAGTTACCAAAATGATACCTAGCCTAAAGAACAAACCATACGAGGAGCGTCTTAGTGAATTACATCTATTTCCTTCAACCCAGCGCAGATTAAGAGGCGACTTAATTTAAGTGTTCAAAATCATCAAAGGCATCGACAATATGAACTGTAGTAAATACTTCACTATCGACCAATCTAATTACACGCGGGGAAACGGTTGCAAAATTCTTGGTAAATCTTTTAACTCACACGAATCTGAGAATTTCTTCTTCAATCGAGTTGTCAACTTATGGAATGGGCTTCCCCGAGACGTTATAGACTGCAGCACCGTTGATTCATTTGAACTTCGCCTAGACAAATATCTCGCATCAAACCCGTGACTGACTGCATTTGTAAATGAATAACATTATTTTATCCCCCCCTCAGTTACTAACCCATCTGTCCCCTACTAACTTCCTAATCCTGCCACGGACATTAGTTCCAGGGCAGTAGTTCCCTTTCCAATGTTCCCTTACCCACTCTAAACCACTGTTTGGACACTTGATCCTCAGTGTTTTGGAGGACAAGCAGCCTAGAAGGGTCACTAGATCTGCTGTTGCTTGATTTCCTTTGTACTCCCTCTCTCTCTCACCTCTACCACTCTCACTCTCTCACCTCCACCACTCTCAGTGTCTCTCTCTCTCTCTCTCTCTCACTTCCACAACTCTCACTCACTCTCTCTCTCACCTCCACCACTCTCACTCTCTCTCTCTCTCTCTCACCTCCACCACTCTCACTTTCTCTCTCTTTTTTTATTTTATTTTATTTTTATTTTTTTTACACTGAATGACTTTCCTTGGTAAATTTATACTCAGCTTCTTGGGCAGAAGCTAATATATATTTGTTTAAGCTAAAGGAGAATTATGTGTCCATATCTCCTATTTCAAAGCTTAACCAAGTTTAATAATAGTTTTAGAACATTATTTATTTTATGTTTCTTATTATATATACTTTTTTTATTTTATATATACGGTATATACAGTATATATATATATATATTTTTTTTTTTTTTTTTTACCCATTGTCTATGACCTTAAGCCAAGAATTGACACTACTTTTGAATCCCTGCAGTGTGTACTCATGGGGGTTTATACCAAATCTTAATAATCTATTCCACAATATGGAGTATCTGCTCGAAAACTGTCGTTGGTAATGAGAGGTATGGCAGCGAGGCTCCTCAAGTGCAGATGGTGCTTGTTCCACTCTTCTTGTGGTACGCAGAGGATTTCGCTGTTGTTGTCTCATTGGCTGTAAGTGTGGAATATATTGTGTTTGTATCTTAAATAGTGTGCACAGTCCTGCCACATCTCTTCTGTGCTGAAGGCTATCGATGGAATTTTGAGTTAGTGTTTGGTTGTCATCAATTATGCGTCTGGCGCGGGCTTGAATTTTGTCGAGAAGGCTAAGGTGTTTCTTGGCTGCACCACCCCATGAGAGTGAAGAGTATTCCATTGAAGATCTAATTTGTGCCTTGTACAGCACTTCCCTTCCCTCTCTGTCCAAAATCCAGGAAACTCTTCTTAATTAATGCAGCTACTTTCCTAGAAGCAGCTCGAGCAACATTTTCGATGTGCGTTTTGAAAGTTAGCTCTCTGTCAAAAGTCATGCCTTGGATGTTAATTTCTTCTTGTGAGTTTAGTAGTTTACCATTGAAGTTAATTTGTACATTAGTATTTGATCTTGTTGCTACCATGAACTGGGTTTTTTGAGCAGCAAACTTGACTTGCCACCTTTTCCCCCATCCCGTTATGATCTTGAGTCTGGCGTGGAGTAACTTTATTGCTGCCTTCTCTTGTGCTTGGTCGTAGCTTGTTGATACTGTCCAATCATCGGCAAACGCTATGGCTTTGGGGATAAGGTTGAGTAAGTTGTTGATGAAAATGTTCCATAGCAACGGTCTGACAACGCTTCCTTGTGATACACCTGCATTGACATTGAAAGGAGAAGACTCCTTTCCTTCTAGAACTACTCTCAGCTGTCTATCACTGAGATAGTTTTCTAGTAGTTTGTATGTGTGCCCTTCAATCCCAACTGATCTCAATTTTGTCATGAGCCCTCTGTGCCAGACTCTGTCAAAGGCACCTTCAATATCCAAAGCGAGAATACAGGTACGTTGGCCTTTGTCAAGAGCAGAAGTCTAGTCAGAGGTCATTAGGAGTAGGAGATCTGCAGCTGAGTGACCTTTACGGAAACCAAACTGTCTGTTGTTGAGGATATGGTTCTTTAGAAAGTGTTCGGTGATACGTGTTGCTATTACCTTCTCAAAAATTTTACTAAGAGCAGATAAAAGAGATACTGGGCGATAGTTAGTGACTTCATTCTCTCTCTCTCTCTCTCTGTCTCTCTCTCTCTCCTCCACCACTCTCACTTTCTCTCTATGTGCCGAGGATAAATATTTGATGTACGTTTTTACAAGCTAGTCTTTCAGGGGTTTGTATTTCTTTGGGAGACTGTGCATTACTGATGGTTCTGTGAATAATGATGATTGTAATAAATATAATGGTAAATTATTTATTTTAACATTTTGTTTATAATAATAATAATAATAATAATAATAATAAATCATTATTATTATTTGTATTATTATTATTTTCATTTTTGCTCCATAGATCTCTATCGAACTTAAACAAATCAATTTGTAAACAATTTGGTAGAAAAATGTCCTTCTAAACTAAAGGCTCGCTTTCGCTCGCCAGGAAAAAAATAAACACCTAAATGGCACGAAAGATCTGAATATTGATAAATAATAGGGCGAAAGGTCTTAAAACCGGCAAATAAATGGAGAAAACCTCTTAAAATCTCCAAAATTAATGTGGCTAAACATGAGGGAGAAGTAGGTCCAGAAAACCTCCCTGTGAACACATGACAATCTGGCTATAATTGTCCCCCAGTCTTGACCCTCACGCCAACTTAAGGGGGGTCACCTGCATTTGTCTCTGTCTTGGTTGTATCCATTCGGCCCCAATCAGCCTACAGTTTTAAGACATTTATCCCCATCCAGGTGTAGATGTTTTACTAGCAAGCGATAACGAGCCACCATTTTATGGAGAAATCAGTCTTCGCCGGAGACATTTTTCTATTGAAAAATATAAAAATTTAGCTAGCTGTCTAACTCATTATCCAAAATATGGTGGATCGCTGTCGCTCGCCAGGTATAAATCGACACATGGATGGGGATAAATGCCTTAAAACAGTAGGCTAAATGGGGCTAAATGGATATAACCCAGAGAGAGCTACTTCGTTGAGGGGTCATTTCTGGAACCCCTTCTCCCTCATGCTTATCCCCATTCACTTTGAGATCTTAAGACGTCGCCACACAAGTTTGGCGATGTTAAGATCTTTCGTGCCCATAAGGTGCAGTTTAATCCTGGCCAGCGAAAGCGGGGGTCTTAAGTATTTCTTATACTGTATATACAGTATATATATATATATATTTTATTTTATTTTTCTATGCGAATGAGGGAGACAAAAGGCATAACTGCCTGCAGCGAGTGCCTCCCCCAGATTTCAAAGAGTGTCAGGGCCGAAATTAAGGGACGTTCGAGCTAAAATGCCTGGACACACATAGTTTGAAGCAATTTAAGTCATAGGAAGAGGGAAAGACTGATTCTGGGAGAGAGTTCCAAAGCGCAGTTGAATAGAAGAAAGTCTGAGAATAATGTTTCACTCTTGGGTTGGAGAGTTGCACAGAGTAGGGGTGGGATTGTGTTGCAAGGCGGGTACTACGTACCCTACGTAGAGGAGGTGGTATACACTGGGAAAGCTCCGAGGAACACTGATTATTGTAGTAGCGATAGAATAGCGAGAGAGATGCAACATTGCGGCGAAGAGAGTGAGATTGCAGAGAGTTGGTGAGTGGACAGGAGTTAATGATACAAAAGGATTTCCTTTCTACTTTATCTAGGAGTGCGGTGTGAGAGAATCCTCCCCACACATGTGAACAATACTCAATACAAGGACGCACTGTGCCCCTGTACAGAGGAAGAAGCTGCGCAGGGGTAAAGAACCCCTTGAGGCGGTTGAGCACACCCAGCTTCTGGGCGGCTGCCTTAGCGAGACTGGTAATATGGTCTCTCCAAGTGAGAGCAGAAGAAAAAGAGACACCGAGAACATTGAGGGGAAAGGAAGGGTTGATATATACCGGTATAATTATATATATATATATATATATATATATATATATATATATATATATTTTGTTTTTAAATAGCTAAATGGAGGTCTTGGAAGGGAAAAACAAATAATGATAAATAATTTAATAAAACAAAAATACAAATCCCCCGTTAAGGGGAGATGGGTCATTTTTTTCTGGTCCTCCTTATTCCTCATGCTTAGCCCCATTAGTGTTCATATTTTAAGACGTTCGGCCCATTAGTTTGGCGATTTTAAGATATTTCTCCCCATTTTGTTGTCAGTATTAAGAATGTTTGTGTCACTTACAGTGCATTTATTCGACATATATCGACAGGCCCCGCCCGCTTCCACCAGCTTTGTAGACGAAGTAGAGCTTATCATACCGCAATCTCGGACAAGTCACTTGTCACCTTACCACGAAGCTGATAAGAGCTCCAAGTAAAATTAATTATACGATGTAAGAGCGCTTTAATACATGCATATTTGCAGTTACTCTTTACTAATTAAATTTTCAGTTAGGCTATCACCACTGGTGGCCTATTTCTGCTTACCGTTATTTCATAATTTTTGTTTTCGGTTAGGATAGGCTATAACCCCTGGTGGCCTATTTCTGTTTAAATAAACTTAAAATTGTTTTCGGTTCAGCTATCACTGCATATTCAAATTTAATTTAGTTTTGTTTTAATTTTCGGTTAGGCTATCACTGCTGATAACCTATTTGTGTGTATTTCAACATTTTTGTTTTCGGTTAGGCCTATTTAAGTAAGTGAAGCGACCTGAATGGAGTGAAGTTTTTTTAAAGTGAGTTTAGTGTTTTTAAAGTGAGTTAAGTGTTTTTAAGTGAGTGAAGTGATCTGAAGAAAGTGATCGTCACCATGCCTCGTGCCTGTACGAACTGCGCCGGTAGGTTTGGTGCTTCCATGTTTGCTCCTGTCGATCCACAAGTCTGCCGACTCTGCCAGCAACGAGAGGATTTGACAGCAAAATTGGATGAAGCCCACAACAAGATCAACGCCCTCACCAGGAAGCTGGAATCACTCCAAGAGTTTGTAACACTCAACGTTGGAGTATCACTAACTCCAATTGTTTCAACTCCAGCATCCACCACCGCCCCAACGTCATCTGCCAACAATCCAACACCTGCAGTAGACACTGCAGCAGATGCTTCTGACGAACCTGAGCCGACATCAAACCAGGACAGCCGCCCTGTTCACCTTAGTCTCTCCCCCACTCCTCGTGCAAGAAGCCTGCTAGCACGAACAGTACCAACCCCTCGCCCCCGTTCTAACCACTCCTCTCCCCGACCTGTACGTAGAGTCCTGCCACCACAGGTTTCCGGATTTACACCAGTGAGGAACGGTGCACGGCCAACGCAGAAAAGGTCTCATCTACCAGTCACAATGTCAAACAGATTTGAGATATTGGTAGAGATGGAAGACGAACCAGAGGAGACCAGGCTTGTTGGGGATTCCATCCTACGAGGACAGGTCGAAGAGTTCTGCGACAGAGTCCCAAATCAACGAAAAAGATTTTGCATCCCAGGAGCTGGACTGGACGACATTGTGGAAGCCTTCGAAGATACCACAAAGGATGCAAATGAAAATACCCTTTTTGTCATCCATGCTGGTTCAAATGACGTCTTGCGCACCAGATCCGAAGAGTTGATGGAGAAATATCGCAAGATGATCCAGCACTACAAAAACAAGTCAAGGAATATCATCATCTCAGGCATTCTCCCCAAGATCGACGCACCTGACAAATTCTACGACAAGGCCTTCAGCACAAATAGCCGACTAAAATATTTGTGTCTGAGGGAAGAAGTTGAATTCATCAATCTCTGGGACAACTTCTACAACCAGCCTACTCTGTTCCGCAAGGATGGCACTCATCTAAACCCTGTGGGTTCAGCACGCATGGGTCGTCTCCTACACGAAGCAGTCCGCAGCCATGGATCAAAAAACGCCATCCGAGAAGAAGCAGCAGTGACATAAATCATCCAACGCCAAGAAAAAACAGAGGCAACCGAGGACCACCAGCGATAAGGACCGAAGACAGCGAGGACCGAGGACAGCCATGAACATAAATGTAGATCCGACAAGAACCAAAAATATTATTAAAGAGCGTTCCGTGAGTTCTAAAATAACAAATTTAAAGGTTTTCTATGCAAACGCTCGTAGCATACGCAATACATTTTCAGATTTAGAGGAGCTAGTGTTTACAGAAAATTATGATGTGATTGGCATAACAGAATCTTGGCTCAATACAGAAGATAGAGACTTTTTAGCACTTCCCGGTTATGTAATGTTTGAGAAAAGCCGAATAAATCGAAATGGAGATGGCGTTTTACTTTATATCAAAGAAAGTCTTAACCCTACCCTCTTGTCAAAACCTCAAATTGTGAACGTCGATGCATCTTTTGTGCTAATAAAGAATAATAAAGGTACAAAAATAATACTTGCATTAATATACAGACCTCCAGCTCAATCAGTGCAAACTGACCAAGAAATTTACGAACAAATTGCAGATGTAAGTAACTCACAAGATACCGTAATTTTTGGCGACTTTAATTTACCTGTGACCAAGTGGGGCGATACTCTTACTTCACACTCCGGATATGACTTGTATACGAACTTGCAAGAGAGTTCGCTTTATCAATTTGTTCGAACGCCAACCCGTGGTAATAACGTTCTTGACATTTTACTTGCAACAAAAGAAGAATTAATAGAGAATTTGAATGTTGGTGATGAATTCAGTAACAGCGACCATCGTACGATAACTTTCACTTTTAAGTTTACTAGTAACGAACCAAATAGTAGCATCGAAAAAGTCCCTAATTTCAAGAAAGCAAACTTCCATAAACTTAGAGCTATGTTTAAAGAAACTGACTGGAGCTTTTTAATTCACAATAACGACATAAATACATCTTGGAAGTTATTCGAAGCCACTTACCTAAAAGCAGTGCAAGACTGCATACCATCGAAAATACGGCGTCCAGGCCATAATAATAAGCCCAAATGGTGGAATAAAGATATTTCAAACTGCTTGCTTGCTAAAAAATTTGCTAATGATAGATTAAAATCCTCACAAAATGACGAAGAACGGATGAAATTTGTAGAGCTACGACGCAAAGCCAAAAGTTAATTAAGCAAAGTAAAAAGACCTTAGAGTTACATATTGCGAATCAAAGTAAAACAAACCCGAAAGAATTCTATAGTTATATCAGAAAGAAAAAAGTAGTTACTTCAACTGTTGGACCGTTAGTCGATGAAAATGGAGAATACACCAAAGACGAAGTACAAATGAGTAATGCCCTCAATACCTTCTTTGCATCAGTTTTTACAACAGAAGACCTCAGTGATATCCCTACACTATCGCCGATTCAGATTGATAATTCAGATGTTCTAAGCAATATCACCGTTTCAGAGAGAGAAGTATTGAATTGTTTAGATAAACTCAAGGTAAATAAAATGCCTGGACCTGATACAATCTCGCCTAGAGTTCTAAAGGAAGCTAAGGATGAGCTCTCCAAACCACTGACATTACTATTCAATAAATCCTTGCAGTCTGGAACTATGCCCGATCAGTGGAAGCTAGCCAACGTAACACCGATATTCAAAATAGGCAGCAAATCCCTACCAAGTAACTATCGTCCAATTAGCTTAACCTCAGTTGTATGTAAAATGCTAGAAACGGTCATACGAGACAGACTTGTAAATCACTTAGAGGAAAATAACATACTTAAAGATACTCAACACGGCTTTCGTAAAAAACGTTCCTGTTTAACAAACCTCTTAGACTTCTTCCACGATATCCTCAACCTCTACGATTAGCGTAAAGCTGTAGATATTATATACCTTGATTTTCTAAAGGCCTTTGACAAAGTTCCCCACAAACGTTTACTGCTAAAACTAAAAGCGCATGGAATACAAGACGGTGTGTTGAAATGGATAGAAAATTGGCTCAGCGACAGAAAGCAAAGAGTAGTCATAAACGGTAAGGCATCTAAATGGACCAATGTAAGTAGCGGGGTACCCCAGGGATCGGTACTAGGACCAATTCTCTCACCTGTACAATCTCAAAATTTGCTGACGATACAAAAATTGCAAATAGCGTACTCTCAAAAGAACAAGTTGACGATATGCAACACAATCTAGATAAATTGTCATGTTGGGCCCAAATTTGGCAAATGAGTTTCAATGCGGATAAATGTAAAGTACTACATGTCGGATACCTAAATGAGAAAGCAAACTATTCGATGAATGGCACTCAGCTTAAGAATGTAAACAGAGAAACCGATCTGGGAGTAACAATATCGAGTAACCTAAAACCGAGTCAACAATGTTCAGAAGTTGTTAAGAAGGCAAACAAAATAATTGGCTTTATAGGCAGGTCATTTGAGCATAAATCCAAAGAAGTTATCCTAACCCTTTACAATTCCTTAGTCCGCCCTCTTCTGGAATACTGCGTTCAATCCTGGTGCCCTTATTACCAAAAAGATATAAACAAGCTAGAACGAGTTCAACGTAGAGTTACCAAAATGATACCTAGCCTAAAGAACAAACCATACGAAGAGCGTCGTAGAGAATTAAATCTATTTCCTTTAACCCAGCGCAGATTAAGAGGTGACTTAATTCAAGTGTTCAAAATCATCAAAGGCATCGACAATATGAACTCTAGTAAGTACTTCACTATCGACCAATCTAATTACACGCGGGGAAACGGTTGCAAAATGATTGGTAAATCTTTTAACTCACACGAATCTAAGAATTTCTTCTTCAATCGAGTTGTCAACTTGTGGAATGGGCTTCCCCGAAACGTTATAGACTGCATCACCGTTGATTCATTTAAACTCCGCCTAGACAAATATCTCGCATCAAACCCGCGACTGACTGCGTTTGTAAATTAATTACTTTATTTTATCCCCCCCTCAGTTACTAACCCATCTGTCCCCTACTAACTTCCTAATCCTGCCACGGACATTAGTTCCAGGGCAGTAATTCCCTTTCCAATGTTCCCTTACCCACTCTAAACCACTGTTTGGACACATGATCCTCAGTGTTTTGGAGGACAAGCAACCTAGAAGGGTCACTAGATCTGTTGTTGCTTGATTTCCTTTGTACTCCTTTGTACTATACAATATTACCATATACCATTGTACAGAAAAGTAAACTCCATTACCATTGTTTTACCTCGTCTACTTGGGCATAGCAGAGGTAGACAATTATTAAGCTAGGCCTAGCGAGCGACTGCTTTTAGTTGTATAGGGTACCATAATGCCTCCCCCTCCCTTGTCTGTGTGCCTCAGTCTCCCTCCCTCTCTCTCTCTCTCTCTCATATTGTGAAGTGATTAAATTTTGACTGATCAGTCAACTTGTGTAGATCATAATTTTGTGATTAATTTAGCCGCCAATAATGACGTTTCCAGGGTGTACCACGAGGAGCACCACCACATCAACTGGCTCAGTTTTCTCCTTATCAAAATACTTGAATACATTTAATACAATATTCCTGGCTTGACTGACAAGTCGGGGAGAACCAGCAGGTCTGCCAGGGGTATGGGCAGGAGACGCCATCTTCCCCCTTCAGAAGACGGGAGGGAACTGAACTGACGTTTGAATGACAGCGCATTGACAGTTGAGAGAGAAGACACTGGCGTTGCCAATGTGGCTACCTTACCACTAGATCTAAAAGTATTTACTTGAACAAGGGAATGGAGCTGTTAAAGACAGGCTCCAGTCTTAACATTTCTTTCTCACTCGTTGATGTAGAAAGGTAGATGGCTTTGTTGGCCATTTTTTATAATTTAAATTGATAAATAAATATTGACTTGATCTAGCTGCAATATATTACACCTAGCAATAAGAATGCTGGCTATACTCCGAATCTTTTAGCACATGTTATCAATATTGAAGTAATATTCTAGCAATATTAGGTAGGCATTTACTAGTTTGTATTCTTCTAGTTACTTCTGCAAACAGATTAAATAATATTTTTGTGCTGATTTGGTAACCCTGTTAGACACCCCTACCTCGCACAGTCATGCCAGCCGTATGATAACGGTTGGGGAAGCGGGCGGGGCCTGTCGATATAATTATGTCGAATGAATGCACTTAAGGTGTCGATTTTGTACTGGCGAGCGACAGCGAGCCTATAATTTAAGAGGAACCGGCCTTCGGCCAGGACATTTTAATATCGAAAATGTAAACATTTATCTTGAAGGAGGGTGTTGGGCGGGTGTTTTGTTAAGCTTGATGGAGGTTTAGGGAGGAAACTAAAAAATATATAAAAATATATATTAATGAGGAAATAAATACGGCCATCGCCCCTTAACCCATAATAATATAGCTATTATTGCCCCCCCCCCCCAGTCTCGCCTCTCACGCACACTTAACATTGGTGCCACTTCGATAAGCCACAAAGGTCTCATCAGTGACACTTATTGGATAATTCGCAGGCCTCATTCTTACCACAGCATACCTGGAGAGCCATTACTTGTCAGCATTCACCAATAAATAAATAATACATAAATAAATAAATAAATAAATAAATATATATAAATATATATATATATATATATATATATATATACATATATACCAATATAAATTTCTATATATATATATATATATATACGGTATATATATATATTATATATATAATATATTATATATTATATATATATATATATATATATATATATATATTACGGTATATATATATATATATATATATATATATATATATATATATATATATATATATATATATATATATATATATATGGATTGCTGTTCACCTCTGTGGGGTGGAAGTGGAGTGGTTGCATTGAGGCAGTTGGACAAAATTCAAAATAAAGCTATTAGATTAATCAATAACCCTGTAATCACACAGGACCTTCCTACATTATCCATACAAAGAAACGTTGCTTCCCTTGCATTATTCTACAGATATTTTCACAGCAATTGTTCCGAGGAACTTGCTTCAATTGTGCCGCCTCTCCACATCTTTCCCCGTAGAACTAGGGCAGCTGAGAGCGCCCATGAATTTACACTTTCTCCTCCACAATGCAGAACTTCTGCTTATCAGAATTAATTTATCCCCATTAATTTATCCTTTGGAATTCACTTCCCTCGAATTGCTTTCCACAAACTTACAATCTACAAATGTTTAAATCCAGTTGTTACAAACATTTTATGAATGGAGGATGCCTTTAGGCACATGGACCTTTTTGTTTTATCTGTGTTTTTCCTTCCTCCGTTCATTGTCTCTTAAAAAAAAAAAAAAAAAAAAAAAAAAAATATATATATATACTGTATATACATAAATGCATAAATAAATAAATACAGAATTTAATAAATAAATAAACCTCCTCCTATTCATTTCACGTCACCGGTAACGAATGGGATAATTCGTGTGATGACAAACAACATTGAATTACTATTTCAGGGTCCCCAATGGTCGGTTTAACACATATAATTAATTCTGTCAACGTACAAGTTTGCTTTGATGTTGCCACGGCCGGAACCTGTCTGGCTGTGAGAAAGATAAATGTTTGTGTAGGTTTATATTAATGTGTGAGTGTGTGTGTGCGTGTGTGTGTGTGTATGAGAAAGAGAGAGAGAGAGAGAGAGAGAGAGAGAGAGAGAAAGAGAGAGAGAGAGAGAGAGGGCGCTGAGGCGCCCTGAGGGCGCTGAGAGAGAGGTCTGAATTCCCAAGTTGCATATCAGAATATTTCGTGGCCTCTTCAGCTCTGTCACACGCCTCAGAAAGACTCGACCCACACATACAATTGTTGAGTTTGCAACACAAATATCCTTGCAATACATTTTCCACGCGATACTTGGAACGCAGTGAAGTTTGGGGAGGCAAGTCTCTCTCTCTCTCCTTCTCTTTCTCTCTTTCTCTCTCTCGCACTCTCACTCTCACTCTCTCTCTCTCTCATACACAAGGGCTGCTAACATACACCCACACAGAGTACACAGACACACAATAACAGACTAACTGACCGACTGACTATTTGACTGACTAACTAACTAACTGTTGAGCGGTACTTAAAAAGTAGACAGAATGGATAAAAAACACCATCTGAGGAGGAACACTTTATTGACAACGTTTCACAGATAGTTTCATCAGGTCACCTGATGACCTGAAGAAGCTATCTGCGAAACGTTGTCAATAAAGTGCTCCTCTTCAGATTTTGTGTTTTATCCAACTAACTAACTAACTAACTAACTAACTCACTAGCTTACTAACTAACTAACTAACTAACTAACTAACTTACTAACTGACTGACTGACTAACTAACCGACTGACCGACTCCCCGACTTTCTAAATATGGCGCTAGATGGCTCTCACATATTGGACACAGCCAATATTCTGCTGCTAACTGAAGCCTCTCAAGTTGACACTGGGAATGGGAATGGGAATGAGAATGGGCATGGAGGCGATCTGGGAATTGACCACTAAAAAAAAAAAAATATATGACTATACAGTACTCTGTTTCTATATGACTATACAGTACTCTGTTTCTATATGACTATACAGTACTCTGTTTCTATAATTGACTATACAGTACTCTGTTTCTATAATTGACTATACAGTACTCTGTTTCTATAATTGACTATACAGTACCCTGTTTCTATATGACTATACACTACTCTGTTTTTATATGACTATACAGTACTCTGTTTCTATATGACTATACAGTACTCTGTTTCTATATGACTATACAGTACTCTGTTTCTATATGACTATACAGTACTCTGTTTCTATATGACTATACAGTACTCTGTTTCTATATGACTATACAGTACTCTGTGTCTATATGACTATACAGTACTCTGTTTTCTATTATAAAGTACTCTGTTTCTATGTGACTATACAGTACTCTGTTTCTATATGACTATACAGTACTCTGTTTCTATATGACTATACAGTACTCTGTTTCTTTTCATCCGACGATAAATTTAATCCCTTCGTAGCTAATTTATCGATACATAATGGGAAAATATGAAACTATTATATCTCTGCATCATATTAAGACCAAGTTTATATAATTATCACCATATTGTGCTACAAAATCTTAAAAATTACTGAAAAATCTTGATGGGAACCTTGCAATTTACCGTCAGTTGAAAAGAAACAGGGTATAGTGTATCCATGCGTTTAATATACCTTTTATAATTGAAAAAAAATATTAATTATTTCCCAGTTTTAACCCCATCTGTACTGGTGACGTCTTTTCTTTAATTATAGTCTAGCTATATCAATACGATCTTGTGCAGCTTAGGAAGGATCTGTGGTCGTAAAAAGGATTGATTGAGATAATTCGCAGCCTGACATATTGCTGGAGCCCCTTCTTAAACTGAATAAAATCGTCCATCAGTAACCAGCCTAAAATAAAAAGGGTTAAGCCACAGATGATCACAATGCCCGTAAGACAGCTGCCTCTCTCCCCTCCCCCCCCCCCCCCCCCTCTTTCCACCTCCAGTAAGCCGATTAAGAGGAGATGGGTCGCTTTTCTGGATAATTTTTTCCCTCATGTTTAGCTCCATTAGTTTTCAGATTTGATGACGTTTGGCCCATTAGTTTGGCAATTTTAAGCCCTTTCACCTAATTCTTTGTCAATATTAAGACTTTTCGTGTCATTTAGGTGTCGATTTTTTCCTGGCGAGCGATAGCAAGCCTGTAATTTAGGAGAAACCGGCCCATCTCCCCTTAATTACGGAAGTAGTTGTTGTGCAAGAGAGTGGGAATGTGAGGGAGGTGGAAATATAAAGGCTTTGAGCATCATAGTGAGATGGCCTTTGATTATTACCTCTTCCAATCAAAATACGGTTAATTCAATTGTATGCAGTAACTAAAATAATTAAAATTAAATTAATATCTGAAAGGCCTATACGATGTGAATTTCGACAATCTGTGACCTCTATTACATTATAAGTATTACTATCTACCTTCCAATTGTGTCAGAAAAAAAAAATCCCTCACTGTTTTTGCAATATTCGTTATTGGCATTTGAACGACAACGACACGGAGTTTTTGTTTTCATTCAGACACTGTTGCAAACTCTGCTTCCGAACTTTCATATTATTCCAAGAGTTTTAAAACAGTACATGTGTGTGTTTGCGAGCATGTGTGTGTATGTACATATGTGTGTGCCTACATGCTTGCACAACAAATATTCACAACACAACCTAACATAAACAAAAGATCTCACACACTCTGAAGCCTCTAGAAGATATTAGAGTGTGTGTACTTACTCTAGTTGTACTTACTCTACTTGTATTGCGGGAGTGAGCATGCTCGTTGTGTGTGTGTGTGTATGTGTGTGTGTTTATGTGTGTCTGTGTGTGTGTGTGTGTGTCTGTCTGTCTGTCTGTCTGTGTGTGTGTGTGAGTGTTTTCTGTGCGTGTATGTGTGACGTGTGTGTGAGTGTTATGTGTGTATATACAGTATGTACAGTAGGACCAATAATAACGACCCATCATGTTCCTGTTATTTATTGGTTATTGCATCAAGACAGCCGCCGGGTAATGGACAATATCTCTTGCCAACAATTAAGGGGAGTCGGTCGGTTTTCTGGTCCCCTTTCTCCCTAGTATTTAGACCCATTAGTTTTGAGATTTGTAGACGATCGGCCCATTTTTTTGGCGATTTTAAGACCTTACGTCCCATTTTGTTATACATTTTAAGACCTATCGTGCCATTTAGGTGTCGATTTTTTCCTGGCGAGCGAAAGCGAGGGTGTAATTGTAAGAGGAACCGGCCTTTGGCCGGGAAATTTTTCTACCGAAAAATGTACACATTTATCTTGGGGGGGGGGGGGGGTGTCTAGGGGATGTTTTTCTAAGTTTGAGGGATGTCTAACGAGGAAACTATGAATTTATGAATGAATGAATTTATAGGCCAACAAAGCAGTCAGTGTCCCCTTAAGTAGAAGTCGGTCTTCGGCTCTCGGTAGTAAAGTTTTAACTACTTGCAATTTAAAACACCTTGGCTGTGGTTTATAGTCTGTTTCACTTATTTAATCCGAGACGTCTTACCTTAGATGGGTACACGATTCTGATAATGTTTCTAATGATATATAAACGATTTTTAGAAGATCGAAGTTCGCAAACAATTAATTTTAGTTAATGAACACTAAATAACATTATACACTCATGTATTTTCATAATTTGTTGTAGTTTCATCCCTAGACCTCCATCAAGCTTAACCCATTGGATCCCAGTGACGCACGTGATGCGACAGCACTATTCGACCACCAGCTCCCAGCGACGCATCACGTGCGTCCGGCATATTAAAATCAGTTACGCGGCAGGTATCGTAAGGAAATGCCTAATAATGGTACAGCATACACTCTAGGGTATTGGGAAGGAGGGACTGGCGGCCGAAACGGGTTGGTCGGTCGTGCGGCTGAACCAGGGTGGATGAGAGGCATGTACTGAACCACCTTTTTTGACCGCAACTTTGGACCTTATTTACTCGGGTCGTATTGGTTGTTTTTGCTTGAAAATTGTGTCAGAGCCGTGGGATGTCATTGTCTGTACATATTATTGGTGTACATGAACATAGTCTGAGCGGGTGATGGATAATAAACGGAGTTACGTATACCCGCATATTGCCACATGACTTTGGACATGATTTACTCAGGTGGTATGGTAACTATTGGCCTAAAAATGATACAGGGTATTTGATACAAAATGGGAAACCAGTGGTTGGCGGGAAAACGGGTTGGTATGGTGGGATGGATTAGGGGCGCGTAATTATCCACCTTTTCGCTCCGACTTTGAACCTTAGTTACTCGGGTCGTATGGTCGGGTTTGGCTTGAGATTTGTGTCAGACACAGTTGGATGGTGTATGAGAGCTTTGTATGGGTGTACCTGACCATGCCTAGTATTGCCTAGAGGCTACAGGCTGCGTGAGAAAATCCTATATGCGGATATTGGCTCGCGACTTTCAACCTTATTTACTCAGGTTGTATGGTGTGGTTTGGTCTAAAAATGGTATAGAATATTCCTTAGGATGTTTTTTATTTTGGAGCAGCTGTCAAAACGACTTTGGACCTTATTTACTACGTGCATATGGTAGGAAGTACCTGGATGAGTTGTGTAATATGATAGACTAATCTATATTTCTGTAGGTGTGACATTCCTTAGTCACGCGACTTTAGACCTTATAATGTCTTGTCCTATGTCATATTGCCTTGAAATTTGTAGTGAAAAGTTCGTTGGCTGGTAGATATGATAAGACCAAAGGATGCTCTGGGCTTGACCTAGTGCGTGACAAAGGACATTCAGTATACCCGTTGTCTTCCGCGAGTGATCACCATGTCCCAACAACCTCCACGCCGTAACCCACCCCGTGCTAAGGGCCTTACCATTGATGAAGCCCACGAAATCCTATTACAAAGTGACGAGGAAGACTCTGACACCGAATCCTCATGCCTCGATGATTTAGAAGAGGAATATTTCCCGAGTAGGGAGGAATATGCCGCTATGAATCAGGAGGCACCTTAAATCCCTATACAAGAACTGCCTCTCAGTTTTGAACAAATGAGGGAGAGGGAGGCTAGAAATAACCATTCCCCCATGTCTCCCAGGGCAAGGGATATAGAGGACTCCCCAGCAAGTGGGGAACAGGTCGAGCTACAGGAAGAAGTAGACGAGCCTATGGCGTTCCTGGACATTCCCCTACACCACAGCCAGCCTACCCCTACGGCCGCGAGTGTGAGAGGCCACGTTCATGCTCTCCCTCCTCGCCGCCTCCCATCACCACCACCAAGGAAGCCCTCGCCTCTCAAAGCTGTAAAGCCCAAATATTTTTATGGGCTTCGCAGGAGACATGCCGCACCACCATCTAGTGAAGAGGAAGAGGAAGAGGAGGTTCCCGACACCCCACCAAGGGAAGTGGAAAGACGTCGGATGGTTGCGAGGCGTCTCTTCCCAGTTATGGCAGCCCGGGAAGACGCCGCCGCAGCGGCCAGGGGAGACCCTCGCATCACCACACCACCACCAGACTACACCCCACCACCGGGGGTTCACTACCCTACACCCCCACCGGAACTCCTAGACGAGTGCCCTACCACACAATCCACACCACACATCCATTCGATTCTCACGCAGAAGTGTCAGCTCCCGGGCGTGGGGTTGTAACTGGGCGTCCAAGATGGGTGGGTAAGGTGACCCTCGTTAGAGCCCCCCCCACTGGCGGTTCGAGAGGGCCAGGAGGGTCCAGGAGGCAGGCCAAGGGCAAGGGCAAGGGCAAGGGGTAGGGCAGTGGCAAGAGACACGGTTGCGCCCCCTCGCCACCCTGATGACCCGGATCCCGACGACCCTGATGCCGACGACGACGAAGATGCCGGCGAAGTACCTGATGTTTGGGATTGGCAGGATAGGGCACGGTATCAGCCCACCGACTGGCAATTTGTGGGCGCAGGGATTGCCGGCCCTACGTTCCCTCACCAAGGACCTGACACCCCAAGACTGGACATCTTTCTGCAGTTTTTTACTGCCAACCTGATGAGCCTAATTGTGGACCAGACAAACTGGTATAATTGGTACTTTATGGCTGGTAAGGAACAATCCAGGTACTCGGCCAGGCTGTCATGGGAAACACTCCAAATCCCAGAGCTCTACTCCTTCTTGGCGATCGTGATCCTGATGGGGGTGACGACGAAATCGTCAATAAGAAAATATTGGTCATGGGATCCCCTCATCCGCACCCCTATCTTTGCCAAGATCATGAGCCCGAACAGATTCTCTGCAATCATGGGGAACCTGCACTTCATTGACAGCCTGGCAAGCCATACCAGAAACCAGGACCTCCCCAGA
The DNA here is from genome assembly GCA_032716605.1 of Paralithodes platypus. Lineage (NCBI taxonomy): Eukaryota > Metazoa > Arthropoda > Malacostraca > Decapoda > Lithodidae > Paralithodes > Paralithodes platypus. The sequence goes on along the minus strand of CM064510.1, from coordinate 17,741,230 downwards.
AACACCAAGGACCCCATGGAGAGGATAAGACCAATTTTTGAGTACCTCAAGATAAAGTTTGCTGCGGCCTTCAAACCCCATCAGAAACTCATAATTGACGAGAGTTTGTTACTATGGCGGGGAAACATCAGCATCCGACAGTACATCCCCAGCAAACGTCATAGGTATGGCTTGAAGACCTTCGTCATGTGTGACTGTTTGACCGGCTACATCCAGGACATCATTCTGTATATGGGGAAGAAGACAGAATTGGTGCCATCGAGGACATATGGTATATCAGGGGCCGTTGTCATCACCTTGATGGAGCCCTACTTGGACAGGGGCCACATACTGTACCTGGACAACTGGTACACCAGCCCCTCCCTTGCCAAGTTCTTGTATAGCCGCACAACAGGCGTGTGTGGCACCGTCAGGAGGAACAGAATATTCATGCCCAATCTACCACCCAGGCGGGAAAAGGGCTCCATCATCTACCTGCAGGCCAATAATGTCCTCCTGTTATCCTGGATGGATAACCGGGACGTCAACGTCCTCACAACAGTCCACCAACCAATCTTCCAAAACAGCCGACGACGTGACCGAGCAACAAGGGAAATAATCCGGAAGCCTGAGGCAATCTGTGATTATAATATCAACATGCGGCTGGTTGACAAGTCCGATGCTGTCATCGCTTCGTGTGAATGTGCGAGGAAGACTATGAGGTGGTACAAAAAAAAATTCTTCCATCTCCTAGACATCACCCTGTACAACTGCCACATTCTCCACCATGCAATTACTGGCAAGCGAGAGACGATGGAGGACTTATGCATCGAGTTGAGCAGAGAGATGTTGCATACATACATGACTCAACCCCGCAACCCGCAACCACCAGCACATCGTCAGCCAGCAGCAGAAGGGATTGCCAGACTCACTGAATGCCATTTCCCCACGTATGTGCCAGCCACTCAAGCCCAGGTGAGACCCCGCAGGCGGTGTCATGTGTGTCGCAACACGACACGAAGGAGCCCTATGCGTGTTGACACCAGCAATTTCTGCAGGCAGTGTAATGTTGCCCTGTGTCACCCGGACTGCTTCATCCAGTACCACACCCTTGAACACTTCTAAGTGTATAAAAAAGACTGCGAAAAAAGACCAAGTGTAAATACCAAGTGTAAATAATAACTGTATAAAGTGATAAACTATAACTTCATAATAACAGTGAGATACATTTTACTTGTGCAAACTAACAAAAATACAATGTGAAAGCCAATATTTCTAACTAAAAAGTGCCTACAAATGATATAATATCAGTAAACTATACGGTAAACTATTCTATATATATAAAGTAACAGTGTGGCAGTGTCAGACAACAAAAGTGAAAGTGCTGGACTAATGTACAGTTAGACAGAGAGCGCGGGAGTGAGAACTGTCACCTGGTGTCCGTTTGTCTGTATGTAGGGCGGGAGTCGTTGCCACGAGTGAACACTTACATTACTTGCATATGTGCACTTATTACACTTGAACTTTACTTATTATGACATTATTGATACATACGTGGTATAATATGAACTATAAAGGCACACAAGATACTCGGGTGGTATGCAAATGCCCAAACACCCGAAAACTCGACTCATCGTACATCTGGCTGCCGGGCTCCTCAGCCTGCCCGCGCAGGCGGGATATATGAACCGGGCCAAACTGCAGCTGTCATCTCAGGACCCCCCACCCCCTTAGGACCCCTAAAAATCATCGGTAAGCAAAACCAAATTTTGTTTTCTTATTTTCTTTTTATTCTTAGTTAGAAAAAAATAAATAAAAAATGTCAAAATCGCTTGGGATTGGGGTGAACAAAATATTAAAACTAGCTGGGGCTCAGCGGGTTAAAGAAGAGCACCCCCAATGCCCGCTCCTATAGGACAAATTTGTATATTTTTCGATAAAAAAAAAATCCTGGCCAAAGGCCGATTCCTTTTAAATTACATGCTCGCTATTGTTCGCTAGGAAAAAATCGAGACATAAATGACACGAAAGGTCTTAATATTGACAAAGAAATGGAGCGAAGGATCTAAGCATCGCCAAACTAATGAGCCGAACGTCATAAAATTTGAAAACTAATGGGGCTAAACATGAGGAAGAAGGCGGACCAGAAAAACGACCCATCTCCCCTTAACCCTTCAAGATTCCAACAACACTTTGGTGCCAGGGATGTGTCGGAATATATTCAGGCTATTATTAGAAGATTTTATACAGCTTACGAAGGATCTGTGGGAATGAAAAGGATAAAAGACTGTCTCATTTAAGCTTCTGACTTCCATGTAAGCTTCCATTACATGCTGGCTATTATCAGACTATTTTATACAGCTTAAGAAGGATCTGTGGGGATGAAAAAGGGTAAAGACTATCTCACTTAACCTTCTGACTACCATGTAGCCTTCCTAATCTTAAAAAAAAATCGTCTACTAAGAACCAGAATGAACCGTCGAAACGCGTCCTGATCCTCGAGGTGTTATAAGGGTAAAAACTATCTCACTTAAGGGGAGATGGTTCATTTTTTGGGCGATTTGTGCATGTATTCATTATTTTTCTAGTTTCCTCCTTAGACCTCCGTCAATTTAAAACAAAACATCCATTAGATCCCCCTTCTAGATTAATTTGTACATTTTTCGGTAGAAAAATGTCCCGGCCGTAGGCCGATTCTTCCAACATTACAGGCTCACTATCGTTCGCCAGGGGAAAAATCGACACCTAAATATCACGAAAGGTCTAAATATTGACGAAAAAATGGGGCGAAAGGTCTTAAAATCGACTAACTAGTGGGGCAAACATCTTAACATCTGAAAGCTAATGGGGCTAAACATGAGGGAGGAAATGGTCCCGAAAACCGGCCCATCCCCCCTTAACCTTCTGAATGCCATGTAGCCTTCCTAATCTTAACAAAATCGTGTACTAAGAACCAGAATGAACCGTCGAAAGGCGTCCTGATGCTCAAGGGGTTATAGTCGATTCGCTATAAGTATGCGAGAAATTATTACCTCTAACCTTTGTAACTCAAAAACGACTAGAGTAATCGAGCTAATATTTTTACCATTTGGGAAGAGTCAGTCAAGGAATAGATGTATACATTTACAGCCAATTTGCTCTAGCCCTTTTTGAGTTACAGAGGAGAGAGATAATGATTTATCGCCTACTTACAACGAATAGACTATAGTACCACACCGTACTGAGTAATCGGGCTAATATTTTTACCATTTAGGAAGAGTCAGTCAAGGAATAAATGTATACATTTAGAGCCAATTTGCTCTAGCCCTTTTTGAGTTACAGAGGAGAGAGGTCATGATATCTCGCCTACTTACAGCGAATAGACTATAGTACCACACCGTTCAGGCTCACTGATAAATGTTCCCCAGGTGACGCTAATGGTGTGAGGCCCAATGGTGATGATCAGGTATTGGGGAGAGGACTGGGACAAATGGAACAAATACACGAAAGGTCCTAATACTGACAAAGAAATTGGGTGAAAGGTCTTAAAATCTCCGAACTAGTGGAAAAAAACGTCTTAAACTTTACAAAAGCACACAGAAACGTAATATACACCCTCTCAAAAATACACTAATACACGGACACAAATAAACTATATATCTTGCGCACACACACACACACTGCTATAAAAGCTTGTGTATCTAATTTATTAAGCTTTTATAGCAGAGTGGTAGATGTTACACAGGAGAGAAAGGGATGGGTTGACTGTGTTTAGCTGGACTTGAAAAAGGCCTTTGACAGGGTGCCTCACAAAAGGTTATTGTGGAAATTGCAGGTTGTTGGAGGTGTACATGGTAGGATGTTAAAATGGATGGAAACTTTTTAATTGGAAGAGAAATGAGGACCACAATACGAGACGAATATTCACAGTGGAGGAGTGTGACGAGTCGAGTACCACAGGGATCAGTGTTGGGTCCGATAATGTTCCTACTTTATGTAAACGACATGCCAGAAAACTTGAATAGTCATATGCATATGTTCGCGGATGACGCTAAGGTCATGAAGAATGTCACCTGTATAGAAAGTTGTCAGGATCTTTAAAAGGACCTAGATAAGTTGCACAGATGGAGCCAAACCTGGAAAATGAGTTTCAATGCACAAAAGTGTCATGTTTTGGAAGTGGGAACAAGTGAGATAAGGCCAAGCTGGGAGTACAAATTAGGAATTGAAATAATCGGCAAAACACGGCATGAGAAGGACCTTGGAGTGATAATACAAGATGATCTATCGCCGGAGAAGCATATTAACATGATCATTGGAGGAGCATATGGAATAATAACCAATATGAGAGTGGCATTTAACTATTTGGACGAAGACATTTTAAGAAAACTGATAATGACTATGATGAGACCAAGATTAGAATATGCAGCAGTTATAATATTATGGTCACCACATTTGAAAAAACACATAAACAAATTAGAGAAAGTCCAAAGGATAGCAACGAAGATGATCCCAAGATTGAAGGAGTTGACATATGAGGAAAGACTTAAGACACTACAACTGTCTACCTTGAAAGAGAGAAGGGGTCGAGGCGACTTAATAACGATGTTCAAGGAAGTAAACAGTTTGGAACGAGTAGATAGGGAAGATCTATTCGCGAGGGATAATGGAAGGACAAGAGGACACGAGTTTAACACCTTAAGAGCGGCCTATGCGGTTTATTTATATGTACCGCCCAGCGGGGTGTTTTTAGCCAAAATAGGGCTGTTTACGTGATCATTTTCATACCTAAATAAGACCCAGAACGTAAAACAAGTATCTATCCCTGAAAGGGCATACACAGAGCTTTCGAATGACACCATAACGATCCTTTTATGATGGCTAGTTTTCTTGCAATAACCGTGCAACGCGAGTGCAAAAAGCATGTAATTAACCACTTTCCCGATACAATTCCTTATATAGCGAGTGAGAGAGGGAGGAGGGAGCTGGGATTCGTGTCAGTATGTTCGCCGCGGTGGTCTGGAGCAGTCATACGCTCGCTACTCTCCTGCCACCACTTGTCTCTCTCTCTCAGCAACATTACGTGCTGAAATTGCCACTCGACCTATATCGAGCGCCGCCACATAGTCCAGCTTTATTAAATACGACTTATGTGGTGAGCCGCTAATTAAGGGTTAAACTGAGGAAGGGCAGATATCATAAGGACACAAAGAAATTCAGCTTCCCATGCATATAGAAGTATAGAGACTTGGAACAACTTGGAGGAGGAGGTGGTGAGACCGAAGAACATTAACATGTTCAAATCTAGGTTGGATAACAGTAAATATGGAAATAGGTCAACATAAGCTATGATATGTTAGTCCAAAATACTGGGAATTGGGAATATCCATCACGATACTTGTCTAAGTAAAATGGATTGATTATAAAGTAATTAAGACAGGACAACACGAGCACTGCTCAATTCCTGTAAATTACAAATAGGTAAATACACACAAACACACACACAAACATATACACACACACACACACATGTTCAATTTACTCCCTACTGTGCCTACATATTCGTGGACGAAGTTCAGGATATTTGAAATTCCAATGTTTTCTTTATATCTGTATAATTATGTTTCCCACACGCCGATGTTGGTAATGGAGTGTATAGGGAGTGCAGTAGGTGTGTGTGTGTGTGTGTGTGTTCTCACTGAACTTACTGAAATCAATAGATACACATATATATATATATATATATATATATATATATATATATATATATATATATATATATATTGTTACGTATCTTGATCCTCAAGTGGTTAACTTGATGAATCTAGATAGGACAGAGATATATATTAAGGTATCAGTCAGGTGAAGGCAAAACAAAAGTAAAATATAATACAATTATTTCCTGTTGCTTCCTCTCCTTTTGGATCTTAGGACTTGGTATCCTTTATTGACTGATACTCTTTAATTATGAAACAATACTGAAACTAATTAAAGTCATGTAGTATTTATAAAGAATTATTATTTAACCGAAGCTTAGTAGGCTATGGTTATGAACCGAAGAAGTTATATCTAAAGAAGGACTATTAATTCTATAAAAAGTCTTGAAAGATAAATGTTAAAGTAAGAATATTTCTGTCTCTTACCCTTTTTGAAATGAATAGATAGTTTCTTATATGTCCTTTTATTTATATTTAATGTAATTATTCTTGGTTCTTGTCTTACGTTAATAGTATTATATTATTATTATCAGCAGGATTAATATCAAAGTCACATAAAAAGTTAGATATATATTTAATAATTAGTTAAATGTATTTCTTAACCACGTAACATTGAGGTTTGATTATGAGTAAATTAAGTTACAGGATCGCTTCATAGATTCGATTCAGGTCTCACTCAAATAATATGAAAAGCAAAACTAGTATTTTGAAGCTAAAATAATTTTCTTCAGCTTAGGAAATCACTAGAAGTAACATTAAAACAGCCATGTTAGTCTAAGGCGATATTACTAATAAGAGACAATAGTATCACCGTACTAAGCACCGTTAAGCAATGTAAGCTTAATTAAAAGAAAATGAAAGAACTCGTAAGTATTAATATAAAACAATAGTATTACTTTCATCATAACCCAATTACTTAAAGAGTTGCTTTAGTCCACCAGTCAGTCAACTAAAATAGTTAAGTACATAATAGTAGCGTTAACGTTAATTCCCAATCAAATAGTTAAGTACATAATAGTAGCGTTAACGTTAATTCCCAATCACATATCTCACCAACCAACATAACGTAAGTGTTTACACCGAACACACTTAACACACACTTATATAATCTGACTGACAGTCACAATCCCATTCTAATACTTCACCCCGTCTTCCTCCAGCTGCAAGTTCACCTTCCCAACTCCAAATGAGACTGATTTGAATGCCCACTACTCGGGTCTTATATACTAAACAATGATAGTGTAGGAACGAATCAGGAGGCGGGTGATGGTGCGCGCCCCAATCACAGCTCCTCGAGTTGCGTAAGAGGTGCGTGGTCCAATGGAGTCTCCTGGCGTCGATCATACGTCATAGCGCCGGGTCATCGAAGTAGTTTGCAGGGTCCCCTATGACGCACGCAGGTGTGAAGGCTTGTTTGCTGGTATGCGGACGAGCTGGTTTCCCCCTCGCTGGTCTGCTTCGCTGCCTGGGTAGGTTGGCACTCCTTCAACTCTTAATTCTAACTCTTAAATAATCATACAGGGCTCCGTATGTCAGACCTCACCCCTAGAAAAGAGTTTAAGGAGTATAGTACATAATATTAAACATAAGACATAAATAATTCACCACCAGTTTGGAAACAGCAAGATTATAATGAGGATATAATAAGGATATCACCCAAAGTAGGCAACGTCTCCAGGTACCACATCAGAACATAGCCGGAACGTAGCTGGAGCGTTATTCGAACTGCAAGGCATCTCACAGCTGAAGGCTTGAAAGCGCACTACTAAAGCATGATATTTACCTCGCTACAAGGGAGAGCTAATTGCCAAAATCCTCTCATTAAATTAATCTTACTGTTGTAGGAGGCCAACCTGGTAAATGTATTATTTGATCCGTGGCAGTGGGTAGGTATCGTTCTTTGTGACAGCATTAACTTGCCTATAGTCCATACATAACCTATGGCTCCCGTCTGGCTTTGGCACAAGTATGACCGGACTACTCCACTGGCTTAAGGCCCTTGTGATCAGCTGGTTTGAAAACATGAAGTCAAGCTCGACCTGCAGTATACTCCTGCGTTGTGGTGAGACACGGTAGGGGGATAGTTTAATGGGAGTTGCATCCCCTACGTCGATGTCGTGCAAGGCCAAAGAAGTGAGCCCTGGAGTATCACGGAACACACTGAGAGACTGAGATAAAACAGAGATTAGTTGGTTCGCTTGATCAGAGGGAAGATGACATAGTTTAGATGGTAATTCCCCCCAAGCTACTGAATTATACTGAAAGTTGGATAGGCTACAGAAGTCAGAGTCTGCATGGATACCTTCAGGCTCTGGAACAGTCTGTTGCGGGTCAGTAGGAGAACTGAAGACTTCGTCCGCACCAGGCTGTCCACAGGTCCTGACATTCACGCCACAGTGGGAGAATCTGGAGGAGGAATCAGGGGACCTATGTAGTAGTTTCAACATATTATATGAAATACTTGCGTGGGCTTTCTCCTGTCTGGGGTAGTTACTAGATAATCGGTAATGATCACCTCTGAATGATCTTATATGGGCCCCTGAACTTGGCAGATAAAGGTTGGACAAAAAGGGGGAGCAGGACCAAAACCCATAGGGCTGAAACTCCCTCTCACGGGCTTTTCTGTCATACCAGTTCTTCATGGAGCCTTTAGCCACTGTCAAGTTTTGAGCGGCAAACTCACATGAGGATCTCAGCCGGGTTTTGAAATCTGAAACATACTTGGAGGTTTTGTCCCCTCCTGGCCAACTAGGCTATCCTGCAATAGTTGCAAAGGACCTCTTACCTGGTGACCGAAAACTAGCTCATTAGGGGAAAAACCCAGGGATTCAGTTGGAACCTCACGAGTAGCAAATAAAATAAAAGGTACCCCCTTATCCCACTCAACTCCGGTCTCTGTACAATATTTACGCAACATTCCTTTTAACCCTTAATTAGCGGCGAGCAACATAAGTCGAGTTAAATAAAGCTGGACTATGTGGCGGCGCTCGACATAACTCGAGTGGCAATTTCAGCACGTAATGTGGCTGAGAGAGAGAGACAAGTGGTGGCAGACAAGCGAGTGAGCTCCAGACCGGCGAAACCTACTGACACAAATCTCAGCTCCCTCCTCCCTCTCTCACTCGCTACATACTCAATTATGTACCGAAAGTACCGAATTACCTGCTTTTTGCACTCGCGTTGCACGGTTATTGCAAGAAAACTATCCATCATACAAGGATCGTTATGGTGTCATTCGAAAGCTCTGTTTATGCCCTTTCAGGGATAGGTACTTGTTTTACGTTCTGGGTCTTATTTAGGCATGAAAATGATCACGTAAACAGCCCTATTTTGGCTAAAAACACCCCGCTGGGCGGTACACATAAATAAACTGCATAGGCCGCTCGTAAGGTGTTAATGTCTGATGATATCGTTCGAGAACCCCTTGACTCTCTGGGTGGTAGGTGATCGACTTAACATGCTCGATACCCAACTCCTTCAGGGACTGCTGGAAAATGTTAGAGGTAAAATTAGTTCCTTGATCACTTTGCACCTCATGGGGGAAACCCATACTGGTGAAGAATTTGAGCAGTTCCTTGATGACAGTTGGAGCAGAGGTAGCCCTTAAGGCTTAAGGGTATAGCCTCTGGGTAGCGAGTTGCCATGTCCATAATAGTTAATAAATAATTGTTACCTTGGGAAGTCTTAGGCAATGGGCCTACAATGTCCACTACCACCCGAGTAAAAGGATTCTTGAAGACGGGCAAGGGCACCAGAGGATGTACAGGCACCTTCTGATTGGGTTTTCCTGTCATCTGGCAAGTGTGACACACTCTACAAAACTCCACTACATCTGCACGCATTCCTGGCCAGTGAAAGTGGGCTCTGATTCTGTCTAGAGTTTTTCTCACACCTAGGTGTCCTGCCAATGGTATACAATGTGCCATTTCCAAGATATCTCTACGACAAGGTTTGGGGACTACTACTTGATGGACGTCCCAGGCCCCGTCATCGATTGGTCTGTGTGGCTGTCTCCATCTACGCCACAATACTCCTCCTTTGTGGTAGAAACATTCACCACCCTCCTTTTCACATTCCTCTTCACTCACGGCCCTGGCAGCTCACTCCTTGCATTCACTATCATCTCTCTGTAGCTTTACCAGGCCACTAGGACAATTTGGAGGGGTTTCATGGTCATCGTTAGGGTCAAGATGAGCCATAAAGGTGTCAGATAAATCCACCTCAGTCACATCATCAGGCACAGTTGGAGCGTCATTCACACTCTCATCATTCCTTTCATCAACTCTTACATTCGGTACATTTCTGTCTGAGGGAACTGCTACTTGAGACATTGAACGTGTGACAGCACACACAGGGAAAACTGTTGGCATCTCCTTTTCGAGCTCACCGGTTAGTGGCTCGTTAACAGGGGAAAGTGACAAAATGGGGTCTGGTCGGGCCTTCTCACCTGCTACATCATTCCCCAAAAGGAGTGTTACCCCAGCCACAGGGATATCTTGGGACCTACACAAAGCTATGGTGGCCTCACCCTGTAGTAACTCGCATTCAATTTCGCCTTTTACCAAGTATGCATAAAATTGGCCTCCAGCACCTCTCATTACAACTGGTTCGCCAGGTGGGCACTCAGTGTAAGGATTCACCATGAGGGTGCTAGTAGAACCTGTGTCTCAGAATTTTTACCTCATGCATGCAACCATTTAATCTCACGTTGCCAGATGAAATAAAGGGACGGTAACTGTCCTGCACTGATGGTGAAATTATTATTGGCTTAACCCTAGTGGGTTGTACCACACATGCTACTACACCCCTGTCTAGATGATTTACGTTAGCTGCTAGGTACTCCTTTTGTCGGGAGTCCTGTATTAAAGGAACTTTTGGTGCTAGGTACTCCTTCTGTCGGGAGTCCTGCACTAAAGGCACATATGGAGTTTGAGATACGGCGGCAACTGTCTGCCCCGATCTCTCGGTTCTCTCCTTGGCCCAGCACTGATAAGCTAGGTGGCCTCTCTGGCCACAAAAAGTACATACTTTAGGGGATACGGGAACATTCCCACTTTGAGCATTACTATTACTTTGGGGCCCACCTCTGTTACCATTGCCCTGAGTCGCATTTTTAGTTGGGGGAACAATTCTATTTTGGCTAGCTGGGGAAGACGTTACAGGCTTGTGACTGGGTCTGTCAGATTTGTGATTGGGATACTTAAAATTAGAACTAGAATTATCGTAGGGCTTCTTTCCACGAAATTTGTTGTTGAGCACGTATGTGTGAGCCATGTCAGCGGCGTCGGCAAAACAATCTACCTTTTTCCACCTTAAATGATAGGCTACAGAAGAATCAATTTTCCATAGGAAATTTTCTAACAGGACCAACTCCTTCAGATCGTTGTAGCTTGTGACTTTCTTACTCTTGACCCAATGATTGAAAGTTTTCATCATGGTCCTGGCAAATACCTTATGGGTTTCTTCTACCTTCTTCTGGTTTTTACGGAAAGATTGCCTGTAACTCTCAGGCTGCAATTGATAGGTTTTTAGGATAGCTTCTTTGAGATTGTCATAATCCTGCCTAACCTCTGCTACTTTTGACAAATACGTGGCTCGAGCCTGCCCTGTCAAAATGGTTTGTAACATAATAGGCCATTGATCTCTTGTCCACTTCATACCTCCAGCAACTTCCTCAAACAAAACAAAGAAATCCTGCACATTATCCTCAGTGAAAGGTGAAATGACACTAGTCATAGTCAATCCCAGAGGGGGAGCAATTACAGGAGCATTTGTATTGACATTTAGTTGAGCTATTTGATATTGATATTGATAATGTTCGGTCTTTATTCTGGCTTCTTCGATATTTGCTCTGGCTTGTTCGGCATTTGCTTCGGCATTTATTCTGGCTAGTTCTAGTTCGACATTTAGTCTGGCTTGTTCGGTCTTTATTCTGGCTAGTTCCAGTACTTGATCACCGGTCAAACCAGGTGGCAATTGTTCATCAAGTTGGCTAGGTTTACTCGGGATCCCACCAACTGCTCCGTCACCCTCCCCGCCTTCTACAGGGAACAGGTGGGTTTTTATGGTCTGAGCCACCTCTACTTTAGACATGTTTGAGACAGTTAATTGGAGATGTGAGGCAAGCACTTTCAGTTCGGATTTTGACAGACGGTCAATATCAGGGGCTGTGGGTTCTGATTCTATGAAAACTCGAGCATCTTCGTCACTAATTAGATGAGGCATGATTAATATTTGATTTATAAGTAGTGAAACGTTAATAAAACTGAGTGAAACTGTATGAAACGAATCCTGGCAAGGTCACCACTCTTCTGCTACGTATCTTGATTCTCAAGTGGTTAACTTGATGAATCTAGATAGCACAGAGATATATATTAACACCTAAAGAGCGGCCTAGGCGGTAAATAATATGTAGCCACCAGCGGGGTGTTTTTACCCAAAATAGGGCTGTTTATGTGATCATTTTCATGCCTAAATAAGACCCAGAGCGTAAAACAAGTATCTATCCCAGAAAGGGCATAAACAAAGCTTTCCAATGACACCACAACGATCCTTGTATGACCGCTAGTTTTCTTGCAACAACCATGCAACACGAGTGCAAAAACCATGTAATTCGGTACTTTCCCCATACATTTCACTATGTAACGAGTGTAAGAGGGTGGAGGAGGGTGGGATTCATGTCAGTTGGTCCGCCGCGGTGGTCTGGAGCAGTCATACGCTCGCTACTCTCTTGCCACCACTTGTGTCTCTCTCTCAGCAACATTACGTGCTGAAATTGCCACACGACTTATGGTGTGAGCCGCCACATAGTCCAAATTTCTTTCACTCGACAAATGATGCGCGCCGCTAATAAAGGGTTAAGGTATCAGTCAGCTGAAGGCAAAACAAAAGTAAAATCTAATAACATTATTTCCTGTTGTTGCTTCCTCTCCTTTTGGATCTTAGGACTTGGTATCCTTTATTGACTGATACTCTTTAATTATGAAAAATACTGAAACTAATTAAAGTCATGTAGTATTTATAAAGAATTATTATTTAACCGAAGCTTAGTAGGCTATGGTTATGAACCGAAGAAGTTATATCTAAAGAAGGACTATTAATTCTATAAAAAGTCTTGAAAGATAAATATTAAAGTAAGAATATTTCTGTCTCTTACCCTTTTTGAAATGAATAGATAGTTTTCTCATTATGTCCTTTTATTTATATTTAATGTAATTATTCTTGGTTCTTGTCTTACGTTAATAGTATTATATTATTATTATCAGCAGGATTAATATCAAAGTCACATAAAAAGTTAGATATATATTTAATAATTAGTTAAATGTATTTCTTAACCACGTAACATTGAGGTTTGATTATGAGTAAATTAAGTTACAGGATCGCTTCATAGATTTGATTCAGGTCTCACTCAAATAATATGAAAAGCAAAAATAATATTTTGAAGCTAAAAGAATTTTCTTCAGCTTAGGAAATCACTAGAAATAACATTAAAACAGCCATGTTAGTCTAAGGCGATATTACTAATAAGAGACAATAGTATCACCGTACTAAGCACCGTTAAGCAATGTTAGCTTAATTAAAAGAAAATGAAAGAACTCGTAAGTATTAATATAAAACAATAGTATTACTTTCATCATAACCCAATTACTTAAAGAGTTGCTTTAGTCCACCAGTCAGTCAACTAAAATAGTTAAGTACATAATAGTAGCGTTAACGTTAATTCCCAATCAAATAGTTAAGTACATAATAGTAGCGTTAACGTTAATTCCCAATCAAATAGTTAAGTACATAATAGTAGCGTTAACGTTAATTCCCAATCACATATCTCACCAACCAACATAACGTAAGTGTTTACACCGAACACACTTAACACACACTATATAATCTGACTGACAGTCACAATCCCATTCTAATACTTCACCCCGTCTTCCTCCAGCTGAAAGTTCACCTTCCCAACTCCAAATGAGACTGATTTGAATGCCCACTACTCGGGTCTTATATACTAAACAATGATGGTGTAGGAACGAATCAGGAGGCGGGTGATGGTGCGCGCCCCAATCACAGCTCCTCGAGTTGCGTAAGAGGTGCGTGGTCCAATGGAGTCTCCTGGCGTCAATCATACGTCATGGCGTCGATCATACGTCATAGAGTCGGGTCATCGAAGTAGTTTGCAGTTTGCAGGGTCCCCTATGACGCACGCAGGTGTGAAGGCTTGTTTGCTGGTATGCGGACGAGCTGGTTTCCCCCTCGCTGGTTCGCTCGCTGGTCTGCTTCGCCGCCTGGGTAGTTTGGCACTCCTTCAACTCTTAATTCTAACTCTTAAATAAACATACAGGGCTCCGTATGTCAGAATATATACATATAATACACACGTTATAGACAGGAAAAGGGAAGTTCTATACACCCACACGTACAGTACACTCTCGGGGTCTCTCACTTTATTGTATTTTCTGGCTTCCTGTATTCCAACAACCGCGACCCTTTTCCATCAGCGGGTAAATTGAGGTGATGATGGTACTTCCTCCACCACCAACACCATCATCACCACACTATTTCACACCACAACTATATTATACTACTATACTACATACACTAATTCACAGACTAACAGTATCACACTTTCAACATTCCGGTTATAGGTCCCTTAAAAATATGCAGGTTTCACTAAAGACATATACCGTCGATATGTAAAGCCCTTCCTCTCTCATTACGTACGTTTATTTGTTTATCAATAATTAATAAAGTAGGGATGCAGTTCTCGCATTACCAAAAAAAAAAAAAAAAAAAAAAATGCATACGCAACTCTGCGACCTAGAATTCTGCAAGTAGTATTGAATCTCTTAAGTAAAATCGGTATATATATATATATATATATATATATATATATATATATATATATATATATATATATATATATATATATATATATATATATATATATATATATACCGGTATATATATAAATTATATATATATATATATATATATTATATGTTTTTATACTCACAGCTGGACTTGAACCACTGAGTCATAACAAGTGACCATACTTTAATCCACTATACCACAGTGTGATAGAGGATACTTGTGTGTAGTGGATTAAAGCATAGACATTCGTCCTGACTGTTGGTGGTTCATGTCCGCCTATGAGTATACATATATAAATACATTTATGATCGCATTGAATCTTAACCATTGGAATATTTATCTATAATAAGGTCAACGTAACATTATTTTGTAGCATTTTGAAAATGGTGTAATTCAAATTTAGAATATATATAAGAAAGAAATGGTGACCATAATCTGTGACCTTCACCTTGACCTTTGAATAACAAAAACACAAAATTTGGACAATCGTTGCATTGACCAACCGAATTTGCCAGCAAAATTTGGTGACGATACGTAACCCGTTCAGTACAGTTCTGTTAGATTAATTTCATACTGGATATTAAGACGATTTTATTTAGTTTATGAAGGGCCTCCATAAAATTAGCATGCTTTCAACTATCTTAATTAACCCTTTTTACTATCACAGATCCTTCAAACGCTCCACAAAATCGTCTAATTATAGCTAGACTACAATAAAAAAGACGTCACCGGTACACAAAGAGTTAAACAGCCTAGGAAGAGTTTAAAGAAAATTATTAACACTTCTTTTGTTCTTTGGCCTTGACCTTTAACATTAAGTATTAATATATATATCTATATTAATAGAATAGATGACAATGACCTTTGACCTTTATCTTGACCTTTATATGTCTCAACATTTATTATTTTCCTTTTCACTTAAAGTGCAACTAAATCTCACCAAATGTTGTGAAGTTTGCATGAAAAGTAAAGAAAATAGCATGTTGACCTTTCATATGGAATTGAATAGTTTTTTGTATGACCTTGGCCTATGTCAGTGGTCAGCAACCCTTAAAGCTAGAAGAGCCACTTTTGAAAAGTTTCATAAACAAAATTGTATTGTCAGAGACGCAATACAAAAAAACAAAAAAAATTGTCTCATCAACCGAAATCTACAGTACTTCAGAAATAAGAGAATATACCCTACTTCTGAACAAAACAAATGATAGTGATATTGTTCCATATCCTGGTATTCACAAGCTTAGGAAAGACATGTTACATTTCTAGAAATCAAAACGATTGATACCTCTCCATCTTTTCGAAGTTGAATATAACAATCTAATGTTGCCATGAATGTGTTATTATGTTGCCTTCATTTTTGAAGGAAGAATGATGATTTCTGAAGCTTCTGGAGCCACACAAGTGTCCTGAAAGAGCCGCATGTGGCTCCTGAGCCGCAGGTTGCCGACCCCTGGCCTATGTATTCCGAATATACATGGTAAGCCTTGTGAGAATCTAACAGTTAGTATAAGAAATACTAGTAAAAAAACAAATTTGACCTTTGACCTTGAACTTTGACCTTACCCTTTAAAATATTCATCTAAGATTTGGGCAACACGATATCAAGGTTACCAGTAACTTGTATTGTGAAAATGAAGACATTTGAGTAAAAAGTAAAATAAATAGTAAAAGTTGACCTTTGACCATGACCTGGGACCTTGACCTTTATGTAAAAGTAAATTTTTGTTTGCATTGACATTGCCCATGGAAATCAAATAAGCATGCATAATTTCATTAGAACCCATTAATTAGTTTCATATATATCAATAGAATAGTTGACCTTGACCTTTGACCTTTATTTTGACCTTTATATGTCTCGACATTTATTATTTTCCTTTTCACTTAATTAAAGTGCAACTATCTCACCAAATGTTGTGAAGTTTGCATGAAAAGTAAAGAAAATAGCATATTTACCTTTTATTTTACCTTGACCTTTCATATGGAATTGTATAGTTTCTTGCATGACCTTGGCCTAGGTATTCCGAATATACATGGTTAGCCTAGTGAGAATCTAACAGTTAGTATAAGAAATACTAGTAGAAAACCTATTCTGACCTTTGACCTTGATCTTTGACCTTACCCTTTAGAATATTTATCTAAAATTTGGGCAACACGATATCAAGGTTACCAGTAACTTGTATAGTGAAAATGGAGATATTTGAGTAAAAAGTAAAATAAATAGTAAAAGTTGACCTTTGACCTTGACCTGTGACCAGGACCTTCATGTAAAAAAAAAAAAAAAAAACATTAGGCATTGGCCCAGAAAATCAACCAAGCATGCCTAATTTCATTAAAACCCATCAGTTAGTTTCATATTTAATAATAAAATAGTTGACCTTGACCTTTGACCTTTACCTTGACCTTTATGATATGTGTGTCCAAATGTATTATTTTCCTTGTCATTTAAAGTGCAACTATCTCACCAAACTTTGTGAAGTTTGCATGAAAAGTAAAGAAAATAGCATATTGACCTTTTATTTGACCTTGACCTGTGACCTTGAACTTTCTTATGGAGTTATATAGTTTCTTGTATGACCTTGGCCTAGGTATTCCGAATACATGGTAAGCCTAGTGAGAATCTAACAGTTAGTATAAGAAATACTAGTGAAAAACTTATTTTGACCTTTGACCTTGACCTTTGACCTTCCCCTTAAGAATATATACTTAATATTTGATCAATACGATATATAGCTTACCAGTAACTTGTATAGTGCAAATGAAGACATTTGAGTAAGAACTAAAAAATATGAAATATTGACCTTATTTTTAACCTTGACCTTTGACCTTAACCTTTAATTTAAATGGAATATTTCTTTGTGACTGACCTTTGCATTGACCAAATGAATATACCTGTGAGATTTGGTGAAAATCCATCGAACGGTCTAGGAGGAGTTTCCGGACAGACAGAAGGACGACAACGACGACGACGATGGACGACGACGACAGACAAGCTGAATATTGGTGCACAATATACGGGTGGGATCTGTGTGCACGATACCACTCCGCTTCGCAGAGTTGATAATTATTCTACAGTTCATCTCTCTTTCTCTCTCTCTCTCTCTATCTTTCCCTCCCTCTCTCTCTCTCTCTCTCTCTCTCTCTCTCGTAGCTATCATCCATTCTTGTTCTCCTGGTCCCCCTGTGCCCGTCACCTTGTCTCATTACGTCCTTCCATAATGGTGACAAACCAAAATGTCTCCCCTGCTGTCTTCCTTAAGGGGACAGTGGCTGTTTGTTTGCTCTATTAATTCATTTATTCATATATTTTTTTAGTATCCTCCCTAGACCTCCATCAAGCTAAAATAAAAAAAAAAGCCTAGACCTCCCTTCAAAATAAATTTGTACATTTTTCGGTAGAAAAATTTCCCGGCCGAAGGCCGCTGCCTCTTAAAATTACAGGCTTGCTATCGCTCGCCAGGATAAAATCGACACCTAAATGGCACAAAAGGTCTTTAAATTGACAACGAAATTGGGTGAAGGTGATACAATCGTCAAACTAATGTGCCGAACATCATATAATCTCAAAACTAATGGGGCTAAACATGAGGAAGAAGAGGGACCAGAAAAACAACCCATCTCCCCTTAATGGTGACAAACAAAAATGTCTCCTTATTCTTAGATGATACAATACTCTGTTACGGTTGGCCAAATAAGTCATGTCTCGGCTATCATTACGGTTGGCTCGCTCTGTGCTGCATTAATGTCTGTCAGATGTTGAATAGGGTGGCTAAGTGTAGGAACATGTTTATATATCTCGCTCGAAACCAATAAATAAAGTTGTAGGTATTGCTGATACCAAAATATGCTTAGTGCCGAGACAACACTTATTAGGGCGACTGTACATCACATGGTACAGTCCCCATATATATTTGTCAAGACACAGTATGTGGAAGGTGAGAAATCTCGGAATGAAAGTAAAAAGTGCAATGTATCAAGGAATTGTTGTGCCAACAGTGATGTGGTGGAGATGAGCTGCTTGAGGAGTACAGTATGTGTGGAGTTACTCGTAGAGACAGATTGAGGAATGAAGAGATAGTAGGAGAGTGGGGCAGCAGGAACATTTGTTGGCCAGAGTGGACAGAAGGGTGCTGAGCTTGTATGGTCATGTTGAACGAATGGAAGATGAAAAGCTTACAAAGAGAATATGTGAATCAGATACAAGGGGAGATAGAAGGGCAGCAAGACCCCCATTGAGATGGAGAGACTGTGTAAGACAAGCTTTGGATGTGTTACGACCGGCACTACGAAATAAACAAGGGCACTTAATAATGAACTAGATGATAGGCTATATCTGCAACAACGGTACGCTAATTCCAAACCCTCGAACTATTACGCCGGTGAACAAAACACTTAAACCCTCCAGAGTTAATCTACTGGATAACGGGGTATCAATTAACTGGGTTTAGTGCACTTCTACAAAGGCTTTCCGGTGACGGCAAAGCCTACTCACAACAGGAGTACTTTACGTTAATAAAATGCTCTCAAGTAATAACAATGCTTAAATAAACTATAACAAGATTTAATAAAGGAGTATATGCTTACGTTAACTTTAGTGTGAGTCTGAACTCAACGCTAAACTCTTCAATGCTCTATGAAAACACTGGAAGTCTAGTCCTACAGCAATCAGATAAGGAATCTTCTGAAAACGTCTGATGCTCTAAGATGCTCGTCGAATATAGAACAGAAATAATGCAGGGGCAGGACACCAAAGCGAGTATCTTAAATACACCAACAAGTAGGATACATATATATAAAACAAGAGAGTGCAACAACTCTGTGACAGCACTAATAATAGCAACTCAAAACAGTACTTCCTTAGCCAACGTAACAGCCAAACCGGGTTGTGCACTATGCACCAACCTAGGCTAAAATAAGGCGTGAATAATTCCTAAAGCATACGCAGTTAAAGTTAATAAAGCTGTCTTTCTCACTAATAAAGTCTAGCAGTGGCATAAAAGGTACCAGGAACCTAGGCAGAGCGCAAGCATGCTCGTAGCCTACTGTCTCCCCTTGAACAGATTTCCCTTATGTTACGTTAAGTGACTAGGAGGCTCTCTTGGTAAGTCCAGATCTCAAGTATCTGGTCTTACCCTGGCACTCCACAAAGGTCAACAAAATGAGGTAGCAAGCATACAAGTAAGAGTAGGCAAAAGCCCTTCACTTGTATACTGCTACACTCGCACAGGAAAAATATGCACAAGGGTTACAGGCTACCTAGCTTCGTCGAAGTCGTACAGGCTCTGACTTGCCACATACAAAACTCAGACAACGACCAAAGATACCCTCCACTGTCTAGCATTTGTGACGTTAACCACTCCGTTAGAACCGCATGGCTTGTCCTACAGTGACTCGCTAGGATCGCCAGGGCAGTGGATGTGGCTACAGTTGGTCTATTGTTGTGTGCTTTATTTCATATGAAACCTCGTGTCATGGGCAGTCCAGAAAGGCTCTTTGTTTTCACCAATGTCAAGGCTTTATATATTTAATTGCAAAGTATATGTTTTATCATTAAGTAGTAATGATAGGATTTGAGAGAGAGAGAGAGAGAGTAGAACAGAGTGGTGGGAGGCACGCAGTGTTTTGCTATACTCGATGACGTCATAGCTGGCTGGCCTCGTGGGGATTCGTTGGGGGAGTTTTTTACCATGCTTGGTGACGTCATGTTTGGCTAGCTTCTTTAGCATTGGCTAGAGGACTTGTTACCGCTTTTCCTACGCGGTTCGAGCTAGTGCTAGTATATATACAGCTCCCTCGCTACTCTCTCCCTCAGATCTGGTTTCTAGAATGCATCCCTCTTATCCCTTTGATACCTGTCCCCCTTTCTGCACCTGAGAACCTTTTCCTCTGCCTATCTCTCTCATTTTCCATATCTTTCACCACCTTTTATTAATATTATACCCCCTCTGGTTAACTCTGCATAATCAGCTTCATGCTGGCCAGTTGTATTGTGCGTTAAGGTCTTATATATCCCATGTATGTTTAGTTGTTAAGATAAGTTGATCACGAAGCATTGGTTGGCATTCATATTGTTCAGTACCGCTTCCTATAATTATTAGTGTTCTGCTGGATTAGATAATGCTAGACTAGGAGTCTGATTCTATAAGGTATTGTTTCCAATGGGTGCTGGCTTTAGTTAAAAGCTGCACGACATACCTGAGAACTGGAGTTGATTGGGTAACTTCTAGTCTGTGTGCCATTGAGAGTAGAGCATGCACGAATGAGGGCTTCTTGCCTATACCATTCTGCACTGTTCTAAGCTCGTTGTTTGTCTTTGAGGTACGCCAGGAGAACGCTTAATACTTCGGTATTAAGGTTTCTCAAGAGAGCTACCCTTCACTCTAACGTAATACTTGACGCACAGACTTGAGATTTGCACTAGGATATGCGGCATGCCATGCGCACTAGTATCTCGTATCATTGACTCTAGCTAAACTTTATCAGTCACAGTAGACATTAAGTATATTAAATCAATTACTCTTTTTATGCATACCTGTTTATGATTACACAAGCATTTCGCAGCCTAGTTTGATGTATTGAGACACAAACGACTTAGGCTCTTTTTGTTGATAGGAATACTGCATTGTCGTGGCGATTATTATTGTTGTGGCGTTTAGGATATGCTTGGCTCCGACTGCATTATATCTCCTGCGTTTTTGTGTGCATAGCCTGCACGAGCATTGTTCCGCTGCCTGCCTTTTTGGGTTCCATTTCCGATTCGAGCATCTTGATAGCATCTAACATTTAAAGAAGATTCCTTGTTGGTGTTGAAGGACTTTAGTGCACTTTCTTTCATGCAGGAGTGCCTGACATTTATTGATTAAAGTAACGTAAGCTGTAGCTTCTCTTACCACCTTACTTTGCATACCATAACCAAGCACCTTCGGTTATAGGTAGTAATAGGCTGTTTTCACATAACATTAAGCCTAGAGTAGACGCACATTTATTGAGAGTTTAATAACCTATTATTGCATATATAACTCTGGAGTGTATTTGTGTTCTTTGTTCACTGGGAATATACATCAGAGGTTGGATCTAGCGCTTTCCGTTGTAGCATTTATGCCATTACTAGTCCAATGAATAAGAACCCTGATATATTTAAACCTCAGTCGTAACGCATTAAATAGTAGGAAAGAACAAATCAATAATTAGAAGCACCCCAATACTATGAGACCATGTGACTATGACTCTAATAATCCCTAAAGCTAGTGCAAAACATATATGTGAGAACTGGTGCTGGTAATACGACTGGCCGACTATGGAAGTCGTATGCAGAACCAGAAGGGATGGATAATGAATAAAGATAAGAAGTATTGGAAAGAAGGAGTTCAGAGAGAGAAACAGCAGTAAAGAGGGTTAAATTGGGGACAGATTGCAAAGGACGTCTAGTACCAAGCACACCATACCAAGCTCTGAAGGAGACACGTGAGAAGGATGCCCGCACCACCCTACTAGGACAGCGGCCCCCAATCACAGACGACTACGTCATGAAGAGCAGGCGTCATATGACGTGCCAGGCCCGCCGGCCAATCGAGAGCGTGGGAACCTCCGCCCGAGCGAGGAATGCGCACGTACATACACACGCACAAACTACCACCCCGCTCTCCCCTCTCTCTCTCCTTAGTAACTTCACACAACATATCTTATACTCTATCAATGATATAAAATACTTCCACGTGTCACAGACAAGAATAAAGACCACCACTGATCTGTCTGTGACAACCTGAACACTAAGAAAGAAAGAACATCGTTCTACGATTATTATAGCCCATTTCACTGCCCTGGCGAGCGCTAGCGAGTTACGAGTACATTCTGGCAAGCTGGCCAGCGTAACAGATAATAGAGGAATGACTAGATCAGGCAAGGGAAGTGGTAATAAACAGAAATGAATGGAGAATGCTTGTGAATAGATGAGTGTAAACGCAGTCGTTTGGGAGAGAGGGTCATGCGCCAGTTGGACTAGATAGTAGTCCATCAGGCGCTTAGCCCGGGGAGCCGGTGGTAATGAAGGGTGCACCTAGAAACATGGTGGGCGGGCTTGTGGTGGTGAAGCTTCGCTGTGGGTCTGCCTGCGGAAATCGGCGCTTCTACGGGGGATCTGGGACCTGGGAATCTATTGCTTGGGAACCCAAATGGGCCTGGGTCTCTGGGTATTTCTCCTGGGCGACCTAAATGTGTGTGAGATTTTTATGTTTTGTTTTGCATTGTTTTTCTAATGTGTTGTGATGTCCCTGTTCGGGCTCTGTCTCGAGTAGGCCACCCCCATTTAAAATAGGTGCCAGAGTATATAATACATACATATATTTTGATGCATATTACTTTTTCTAGGATCTCCATATTCCTATTTTTACCATAGTACTTCGTAACTTTTGTGTGTGTGTGTGTGTGTGTGTGTGTGTGTGTGTGTGTGTGTGTGTGTGTGTGTGTTGATGTGTGTATGTGTGTGTGTGTAGATGTGTGTGTGTGTGTGTGTGTAGGTGTAGATGTGTGTGTATGTATGTGTGTGTGTATGTACAGTAGCACCAAGTATAAGGACCCATCATGATACTGTTGTTTATTGGTTATTACACCAAGACAGCCGCCGGGTAATAGACTATATCTTGCCCACAACTCAGGGGATAGTGGCTGGTTTGTGTGTGTTTTGTGTATATGTGTGCATGTGTGTACAGTTGGACCAAGTATAAGGACCCATCATCTAACTGTTGTTTATTGGTTATTACACCAAGACAGCCGCCGGGTAATAGACTATATCTTGCCCACAACTCAGGGGAAAGTGGCTGGTTTTTTGGTCTATTAATTCATGTATTCATATATTTTTGTGTTTCCTCGCTAGACCTCCATCAAGCTTAGAAAAACCCCCCCTTTAAGATAAATTTGTACATTTTTCGGTAGAAAAATTTCCTGGCCAAAGGCTGGTTCCTCTTAAAATTACTGTCGCTTGCCAGGAAAATAATCGACACTTATATGACACCAAAAGTCTTAATATTGATAAAGAAATGGGGCGAAAAGGTCTTCAAATCACCAAACTATTGGGTCAAACGTCTTAAAACCTGAAAACTAAGTGGGGCTAAGCATGAGGGAGAAGGATGACCAGTAAAGCGAGCCATCCCCCTATACAGTACACGAGCCAGTCTTCAGCTCCGGACACTATAACTATTTAAGGGGAGGCAGACCGTTTTTTCTGGACCCCCTTCTCCTTAATGTTTAGCCCCACTAGTTTTGAGATTATAAGACGTTCGGCCCATTAGTTTGGCGATTTTAACACCTTTCGCCCCATTTCGTTGTCAATTTTAAGACCTTTCGTGCCATTTAGGTGTGGATTATTTTCTGGCGAGCGATAGCAAGCCTGCAATTTTAAGAGGAATCGGCCTTCGGCCGGGACATTTTTCTATCGAAAAAATGTACAAATTTATCTTGAAGGGGGGTCTAGGGTGTGTTTTTCTAAGCTTGATGGAGGTCTAGGGAGGAAACTAAAAATATATATGAATAAATGAATAGATGAAACAAACGGCCAGTCTCCCCTTAATGTTCAGGAGTTTTGGCCTCTTATTTGGAACAGGGTATAGGGTATTAATAAGGTTGTTAAGGACATAATTAGTGGGACTAGGAATAATTAATGTTAACCTCGTCAGTACTGGTGATGTTATTTTTATACAATTTCAGCTACATATAGACGATTTGATTAAGCTTAAGAAGGATATGTCTAGTATGGAGTATGAAAAGAGGTGAGTGCGTGTGTGTGTGTGTGTGTGTGCGTGTGAGTGTGCGTGCGTGTGTGTGTCAGTGCATAAATGTCTTTGTATCTTATAAAACTAAAGTCACATCAAAGTGTAGTTTTCTTAGGTACCGGTACGCTCTCATTCTCACACTCAAGGAATAGTGTTGCAGTTATATATATCTAAATATATATACCGGTATATATATATTTTGTTTAACCTATATATTAATACATTATTGAATGTATATATATTGAAGGAGATGGTGGTGGTTTAGGCTAGGGTAGGAGGGTGGGTATAGAGTATTGTTGTGGCGGGTGATATTGCTGAAACTCTATAACCATACTCATAACAGTCAACGAGGAGGGAGAGGGATAAAGAGAGAGAGAGTGGGTGTGTGTGGTGAGAGAGAGGTATGAAAGATGTGAACAGAAATAGGCAGTATTACTACTAAGAGAATGGATACAGAGAGGGAGAGTGTGTGTGTGAGGGAGAGAGAAAGAGAGTGTGTGAGTGTGTGTGAGAGAGAGAGAGTGTGTGCCTATGTATGTGTGTGTGAGAGAGAGAGTGTGTGTGTGTGTGTGTGAGAGAGAGAGGTATGGAAGATGTAAACATACGTAGTATTACAACTAGGGGAATGGATAGAGAGAGAGAGTGAGTGAGAGAATGTGAGTGAGTGAGAGAGTGAAATAGAGAGTGCGTGTGTGTATGTGTGAGAGAGAGAGAGAGAGAGAGAGAGAGAGAGAGTGAGAATGAGTGAGAAAGAGAAAGAAGAGAAACCATTGAACGCTGTTCCTCTTTAAGGAACCAACACCCCGCTCTCTCTCTCTCTCACACATTTTTATTTCCCACAGACAATATACAGAAACACTGTTGCAATGTTACACTAGAACGGTCTTGCAATTTACAAATACCATGTTGCCACAAATATCCCTCCCCCACACACTCCCCCATTAACTCTCTCTCTCTCTCTCTCTCACTCACTCACTCACTCACTCACTCACTCACTCACTCACTCTCTCTCTCTCTCAGCCTGCCATTTGTCTCTTTCATACACGTTGAAAAAAAAAATACTTACGAAACCCAAAACCAGCGTATGACTATATACATTCAATTATACAATAAATACAATCTTATGTGTATATGAAAATGCATAAATATATACGCAGAAAAACGGTTACAACACGCACATATAAATCACGCTCACATGTACGACAACAAAGGCACATTAATAAAAGACAGGAACGACTCTCTTAAATAATGGGTAGCTTCTCTTTCATAATAATAGCCAACACAATCCACATACGGAATAAATAATCAGTCAGATAAATTAAAGGTCAGTTATATTTTTCATTCCTAAAATAAGGATAATTAGATATAATTACTGGCACAACTATGAATACCGAACAGAAGAGCGAATTTCAGCAATGTCTTATCCTTTAAAGCAATCACATCCGGATACAAACACATATATACAAATAAATATGCCGAGAACCATTTACAAACACACGTAAACACACTCCCACCACGCACATACACACACTCAAACATACCAGACAAGCATTCACACGAACGCACACACACACACACACACACACACACACACACACACACACACACACACACACACACACACACACACAGCCCGTAGCCTAGTAGGTAGAGCTCTCGTCTCACACACGAGGGGTCGGGGGTTCAATCCCCGGCCGGGCGAAGACAAATTGGGCTTGTCTCCTTTCATGTGTTAGCCTCAGTTCACCTAGCTGTAAATAGGTACCTGGAATAAGTGGACGACGTTGTGACGTCCCTTCTGGGGTTGGCAAAAATGGTACAAGGCGAGATGGGTATCATATTGTTCACCTAAGCTGATGGCTACCTAAGCCTTCGGGCGAGACGGTACCGTCTATAGTGAGACTGGTACCATACAGATCCACCCTAAGCCTTCGTTTCCAATGTCGCCAATTGGCTAAAATACAGACTACACACACATCCACAGCCATTCCAACAGTACATAAAACACTTAACATGCATTTCACGCAATACATTCCCAGTTAAGGAGGCGCGATAATAATGAGCTTAGCTCGCATTGCGTGGGTTCCCCTTGCCGAACAAGTAACTGAGTAACTGAGTAACACACACACACACACACACACACACACACACACACACACACACACATACACACACACATACCTCTTACGTCTAGAATCAATAATACTTAATCATATGTTGGTCCGTAGGAAATTCAATACGGTGGCCGGAATTAAATCAGTTCTGGCCAGATTTAATTATATTCCTTCCTTCTGATAACACTGCTTTGTTTTATATATTTATTATTATTATTATTAGTAGTAGCAGTAGTATTAGTATTAGTAGTAGTAGTAGTAGTAGTATATAGATACGCTACCCTTTTCACTCGGCTTAATTGGATTCGATTCAACAAAGCTTATTCTGGTTTCATGGATAATGCTATGTATTATTACATTATATACTACTATAACTCAGGTGCACATTCTTCTACCTGGTTGTTTGTGCGTAATAAGAGTTAATTAAAAGTGCCTATATAATGCATAATACTTGATCAACACAATTGGCTCTTAATTGGAGTTAATTAAGGAGGTAATTAACTCTAGAACATAACTGGCTTCTAATACGAGTTAATTAGAAAGGTCTATCAAATGCATTATCCTTGAAGTTAACTTGCTTGCTAGTCGCTTTAGGAACTACGAAAGCGATAGTTCAAAATCACGCACAAACAAAATAAGAGAATAATTATAGATCTAACTCTGACGATTATATCATGAAGGTCAGCTCTCTCTCTCTCTCTCTCTCTCTCTCTCTCTCTCTCTCTCTCTCTCTCTCTCTCTCTCTCTCTCTCTCAGTGCCTTCTTAGCTATTTTTCATTTCCCGTTATCTTATATTTCAATTTTGTTATGACTTTTTAAAACCTTGTCTTTGTTTCTCCACTAACATGTCATTGACCTTCACTCTTAGGCTCATAACTAGCTGTCCACTCATTTCTGTTGTTGCTTGTTTTCCTTTGTACTTTCTAGTCTCGGCTTTGCACTTAGATCCTTACCTCTTAATCCCCCCTTACATATAGTTTCAAAATAAACTGTCAAAATGCGTTATAATCTTCAAAGGGTTATTTACCTTTATAATATAGCAGTTTTTCATGATATTTTGGTTGTTATATACAGTACATATATATAATGGCGGTCTGTTTTTTATAAAAAAAAAAATGTAATTATTATTATCATATCATTTTACTTTCAGCAACAAAAAATATATTCAGAAACCCTCTAAAGAAACTCTTTATGAATTTAAGTTCGTGGAAATATTGTTCCCATTGCGCCCATCACCTTTTGAAGTACGAAAAACATTAATCTTCCTAAAACCCACAGAGAGAATATAAACATTTCCATGAGTGTTTTACCGTATGAGTATTTATTTGCTTATTTGTTTATCCTTTATTATATATGTTATGTTTCTTCCCTAGACCTCCATCATGCTTAACACAGCCTCCCATTTTTCGATATAGATTACAGGCTGGCTATTGCTCGCCAGGAAAAAATCGACACCTAAATTGTATAAGAGGTGTTGATATTGACAAAGAAACAGGGCAAAAAGTCTTAAAATCACCAAACTAATGGGCCGAAGGTCTTAAAATATAAAGGTCTTAAAATCTAAAACCTAATAGGCTAAAGATGAGGGAGAAGGGGGGCCAGAAATAAATCAACTGCCTCCTCTTAATACCAAAACACATACACACACACGCGCGGATCCAAAACTTCATGAGTCATATTCAAAATATATGTGTTTTCTTATATACAACAAATTATATGATCATTGAGCCACCCTTACAATGATCTCTCTCTCTCTCTCTCTCTCTCTCTCTCTCTCTCTCTCTCTCTCTCTCTCTCTCTCTCTCTCTCTCTCTCTCTCTCTCTCTCTCTCTCTCTCTCTCTCTCTCTTTCTATATATATATATAAGTATATGTTATATATGTGTGTGTGTGTGTGAGTGTGTATATGTATATGTGTATGTGCGGGTATATATACAGTATATGCGGGTATACAGTATATGCATGCGTCTCAACAATTAATGTCCACCAATTCATATATTTATATTTGTATTTACTGTTATTTAGGATATTACTATTTTATAATATTATTATTGAGACATATTATACTGTATATAACTATTATTATCGTATTAATATCATTAATATTATTAATATCATAATAAATATTAATAATATTGCTATTCACTATAGATATATACCCCCTCTCATCTCCCCCCCCCCGCTCCCCTGACCTGACCTCTTGTTGACCTAAAAATAAACCTCACCTAAACCACCCCTGCCCACCACACCTCGATCACCCCTCACCCCCATCCACCAGTATAGCTCTCCCCTTTTCTATAAATGTAATGTATGCAATTATCAACTCTGCGAAGCAGAGTGGTATCGTACACACAGATCCCGCCCGTATACTGTGCACCACAATTCAGCTTGTCCGTCGTCGTCGTCCGTCGTCCGTCCGGAAACTCCTCCTAGACCGTTCGATGGATTTTCACCAAACTTCAAAGGTATATTCATTTGGTCAATGCGAAGGTCAGTCGAAAGGAAAATTTTCAATTTAACTTAAAGGTTAAGGTCAAAGGTCAAGGTTAAAAATAAGGTCAATATTTCATGTGTCGTAGTTTTTGCTCAAATTTCTTCATTTTCACTATACAAATTACTAGCAACTTCGATATCCTATTGACCAATTTTAGATAAATATTCTGATGGGTAAGGTCAAAGGTCAAGGTCAAAGGTCAAAATATTAGTTTTACTAGTATTTCTTATATTAACTGTTAGATTCTCACTAAACTTACCATGTATATTCGGAATACTTAGGGCAAGGTCATACAAGAAACTAAACAATTCCATATGAAAGGTCAAGTTCACAGGTCAAGGTCAAATAAGAGGTCAATATGCTAATTTCATTACTTTTCATGCAAACTTCACAAAATTTGGCAATATAGTTGCACTTTAAATGAAAAGGAAAATAATAAATTTTGAGACATATCATGAAGCTCAAGGTCAAGGTCAAAGGTCAGGGTCAACTACTCTATAAATACATATACATACCCGACCGACCATCCCCTGACGACCCCACACAATTACCTGGACCTCGGCCTGTTACTCTTTCTATTAATATCTGCAACATTCGCGGACTTTCCTCTAACTTTCACTCTGTTGAGCACCATCTCTCCTCCTACAAACCTGATCTTCTCTTCCTCACCGAAACTACGGTGTCTGTAGCAACATCCAGCAACCCCTTCTCTGTATCCTCCTACTTTCTCTATCCTAGTTTCAAAGCCAAAGGCGGATGTTGTGCATATGTGCACAACAAACTCACTTGCTCTCGTGTTCCCGATTTCGACTCCTCTGAATTCTCAACTTTATGGCTCAAACTTTCCTGTCATTCTCTTACTAAATATTTCTGTGCTGTCTATCTTTCCCCTAACTCTACCAACTTTCCCAAATTCTTTGACTATCTAAACTCTACAGTGGAACACATTCTATCCATTTCTCCTTTCTCAGAAATCTCCATCTTAGGAGATTTCAACGTTCACCACCGCCAATGGCTCTCCTCTCACACTACTGATCCACCTGGTGAACAAGCCTACGTCTTTTCTACATTCTTGACCTGTTTCTAACTTCTAACCCTTCTTCTTATACTGTCGATCTTTTCTCTCCTTTGGGCTCCTCCGACCATAAACTTATCTCTGTCACCTGTCCTATCTCTCCAGTACAGCCACCCGATCCTCCTAGCCGGCGGCGCTTGTGGCACTTTGGCGCTGCCGACTGGGAGGCTCTTCGGCAGTACTTCTTTGATTTCCCATGGAATGATTTCTGCTTCCATGGCCGAGGACCCTCAGAGAGTGCTGAACGCATTACCGAGGTAATCCTATCGGGCATGGAAGCATACATTCCATTCTCTTTCTCTCAGTCTAATGCTAAAAAATCTTGGTTTACTCATGCCTGTTCTACTGCTGTCCACAATAAGGAGGAAGCATTCAAACGGTACCGACGCCTCAAGACTCTCATTCTTCATATGTTTCTGCCCGGAATCAAGCCAAAGCTGTTCTTCGACTTGCCAAACACTCTTTCATCAATAATAAATGCACTGAACTATCCAACTCTAGCTCTTCCCAAGCTTTCTGGCATCTAGCCAAAAACCTCTCCAACAATTTCTCTTCCTCGTCTTTCCCTCCCCTTTCCCACTCTGATGGCACAACCATCACTTCTTCCTCTGACAAAGCTAAACTCTTCGCTCAAACTTTTGCTAGAAACTCCACGTTGGATGATTCCGGTGCTATTCCTCCCTCTCCGCCCTCCTCTCTCTTACTTATGCCTAATATCCTAATCTCTTCTAAAGATGTGCTTTCTACCCTCTCTGGGCTTAACACTAATAAGGCGTACGGTACGGACGGTGTTCCTCCTGTTGTTCTCAAAAAATGTGCTTCCGTGCTGACTCCCTGCCTAGGCAAACTCTTTCGTCTCTGTCTATCCTCTAACGTCTTCCCTTCATGCTGGAAGTTTGCTCACATTCAACCTGTCCCAAAGAAGGGTGACCGCTCTCAACCCTCCAACTATCGTCCAATTGCTCTTATCTCTTGTCTTTCTAAAGTTTTTGAAACTATTCTTGCTTCCAAATTTCTTAAGCATTTCTCTTCTTATAATCTGCTCTCAGATCGCCAGTATGGCTTCCTTAAGTGTCGCTCTACTGGTGATCTTCTTTCATATCTTACTAACTCTTGGTCATCCTCCTTTCGGGACTTCGGTGAGACTTTTTTCTATTGCACTAGACATATCGAAAGCCTTCGATAGAGTCTGGCATAAATCTTTAATTTCTAAACTACCCTCCTTCGGTTTCTATCCCTCCATCTGTGCCTTTGCCTCTAATTTCCTTTCCGGCCGTTCCATAGCTGCGGTTGTGGACGACCATTGTTCACTTCCTCACCCTATAAACTCCGGTGTTCCTCAGGGCTCTGTCCTATCTCCTATTCTCTTTCTAATTTTTATAAATGATCTCCTTAACTGTACCTTAATTCCCATCCATTCATAAGCAGACGACTCAACCTTACACTACTCCATTAGTTTTTCAGAACGCCCCAGCCAGCAATCCCTCAACGACAAACGTAATGAAGCCATAGAACTCTTAAATTCTGATCTAAATACTATTTCCAATTAGGGCAGAGAAAACCTTGTTAACTTTAATGCTTCCAAAACCCAATTTCTCCATCTATCTACCCGTCAGGATCTCCCAGCGGACTATCCCTTATTCTTCAACAATACAAAAATCAACCCTTCATCTTCTTTCAATATTCTTGGTGTCCCTTTTTCTTCTGCTCTCATTTGGAAGGACCATATTACCAGTCTTGCTAAGGCAGCCTCCCAGAAGCTGGGTGTGCTCAACCGCCTTAGGGGGTTCTTTTCCCCTGCACAGCTTCTTGCTCTGTACAGGGGCATAGTGTGCCCTTGTGTTGAGTATTGTTCACATGTGTGGGGAGGTTCCTCTCACACCGCTCTCCTAGACAAAGTTGAAAGGAAGGCCTTTCGTATCATTAACTCCCGTCCACTCACCAACTCTCTGCAATCTCTCTCTCTCCGCCGCAATGTTGCATCTCTCTCGCTATTCTATCGCTACTATAATAATCAGTGTTCCTCAGAGCTATCCCAGTGCATACCACCTCCTTTACGTAGGGCACGTGGTACCCATCTTGCATCTCAATCCCACCCCTACTCTGTGCAACTCTCCAACCCAAGAGTGAAATGTTACTCTCAAACTTTCTTCTACTCAACAGCTGAGCTCTGGAACTCTCTCCCAGAATCAGTCTTTCCCTCTTCCTATGACTTAAATTGCTTCAAACTCCGTGTGTCCAGGCATTTTGGCTCGAACGTCCCTTGATTTTGGCCCTGTCACTCTTTCAACTATGGGGGAGGCACTCACTATAGGCAGTTATGCCTTTTGCCTCCCTCAATTACATAGACAAAAAAAAAAAAAAAAAAAAAATTATGGGTTTTAATGAAATTAGTCATGCTTATTTGATTTTCCTGGGCAATGTCAATGAAAACTATGTTTTACTCTTACATAAAGGTCAAGGTCACAGGTCATGATGAAAGGTCAACTTATACAATTTATTTTTAGTTTCTATTCAAATGTCTTCATTTTCAGTTTACTAGTTACTGGTAACATTGACATAGTGTTTCACAAATTTTAGATAATTATTCTAAAGGGTAAGGTCAAAGTTCAAGGTCAAAGGTCAAAATAGTATTTTTACTAGTATTTCTCATACTAACTGTTAGATTCTCACTAGGCTTACCATGTATATTCTGAATACCTAGGCCAAGGTCATACAATAAACTATTCTATTCCATATGAAAGGTCAAGGTCACAGGTCAAGGTCAAGTAAAAGGTCAATATGCTATTTTCTTTACTTTTCATGCAAACTTCACAACATTTGGTGATATAGCTGCACTTTAAGTGAAAAGGAAATTAATAAATGTTGAGACATATAAAGGTCAAGATAAAGGTCAAAGGTCAAGGTCAACTATTCTCTTAATATATATGTAACTAACTGATGTGTTTTAATGAAATAAGGCATGCGTATTTGATGTGCATGGGCAATGTCAATGCAAAAAAAATGAACTCCTACATAAAGGTCACAGGTCTAGGTCAAAGGTCAACTTTTATTATTTATTAAAACAGATTACTCAAATATTAGAAAACTGGCTGTGTTATGGCTTATTACTTAAATATGGCCTAATATATATAAAATTTCACATACATATTGTAATAGTTTAGGTCAGAGGTCAAGGTCAAGATAAGAGTATTTGTCATTTTCCCTAAACTCCTCCTTGACTGTTTAATGTATTGTCATAAAATTATACAGGCAAATTCAGTTGGTCAATGCGACGACCATCCAAATGTATGTATTTTACTTTTAGTCAAAGGTCAAGGTCACAGTATATGATCACTATTTGTAATCAATAAGTTTTTATACGAATTAGGCTACACCATATTCATAATGCTAGTTAATACGAACATTGCTGTTAAGCTAACTAAATCCTTGATAAGAAATTCTAATGTCGAAGGTCAAAGGTCAAGGTTAAAGGTCGATATATGATTTGTACTAGTATTTCTTATTTAATGTAGGATTCTCATTAGGCATATCATGCACATTCGGAATGCCTAGAGCAAGGTCATACAAGAATAAGCATAATTCCATTTGATAGGTCAAGTTCACAGGTCAACGTCATATATAAAGAAAATATATTCTAATTTCTTTACTATTCATGTAAACTTCACAACATTCGTTGAGACAGTTGTGCATTAAGGGAAAATTAAAGTGTTAAATTTTCAGAAATCATGAAGGTCAAGATGAATATCAAAGGTCAAGATCAACTATTCCTTTAATACCTCTGAAACTAACTGATGATCTTTAATGAAATTTGACACACTTATTTGATATTCTAGTTACATCAAAGCAAACAAAAATATAATTCTACATAAAGGTCAAGGTCACAGGCCAAGGTCATAAGTTAACCTTCATCATAAATTTGTTTTCTTTTTCGAAAAGCTGACGACTGTTAATTGTATTTTACTTAAATCACATATAATTCAATCATATATATATAATTATAATACTTAAGGTTAAAGGTCAAGGTAAAAGAACAAAAGAAGAGTGTTGATAATTGTCTTTAAACTCTTCCTAGACTGTTTAACCCGTTGTGTACCGGTGACGTCTTTTTCATTGTATTCTAGCTATAATTAGACGATTTTGCGGAGCTTATGAAGGATCTGTGGTAGTAAAAAGGGTTAAGATAGTTGAAAGCCTGCTACTTTTATGGAGGTCCTTCATAAACTAAATAAAATCGTCTTAGTATCCAGTATGAAATGAAACCGACAGAACTGTACTGAACGGGTTACGTATCATCACCAAATTTTGCTGGCAAATTTGATTGGTCAATGCAACGATTGTCCATTTTGTTTTCTTTGTTATTCAAAGGTCAAGGTGAATGGTAAAGGTAACAGATTATGGTCACTATTTCTTTCTTATATATATTATATATATACAGTATATATATATATATATATATGTATATATATATATATATATATATATATATATATATCTATAAAGAATATATATATATATATATATATATATATATATATATATATACCGGTATATATATATATTATATACTGTATATACTGTATATAAACCTATTTTACCTAAGAGATTCAATACTACTTCAAAATTATAGGTCGCACAGTTGCGTATGCATTTTTTTTTTCTTTTGGTAATGCGGAAAATGCACACCTACTTTATTATTATTATTACTCTCTCTCTCTCTCTCTCTCTCTCTCTCTCTCTCTCACATACACACACACCATCCAAATTATAGATAGAAGAACCGAAAATACAGAAAAGGAGAGAAAGATTTACATAGATTTACATAGATACACTGGCCACACGGACCTTACGATCCAAACGAGGTGGTCAGCACATAATTCTAGTAGAGATGGCATATCCGATAGAAAAGGAAAGTTGAAGGAAAGGATAGAAAAGAAGAAGGAGAGAGAGAGAGAGAGATGTTACAAATGGTCAAAGTAAGACAGTTTCAGGTAAGGTATGGCTGGGGAATAAAAAGATTGGATCTAGACGAAGGAGAGACAAAGTTTGTAAGGGCTGACTGCATAGTGGGGTAAGGGTCTCTCTCTCTCTGTCTGTCTGTGTCTCTCTCTCTGTCTGTCTCTCTCTCTCTCTCTCTCTCTCTCTCTCTCTCTCTCTCTCTCTCTCTCTCTCTCTCTCTCTCTCTCTCTCTCTCTCTCTCTCTATCTCACTCATACACTCAAACCTCATAAATATAAACGAAGTAAATGAACTATGGGGACATTTTAAGTCTACAATTACAGAAGCGCATAAACAATTTGTACCCATGAAACCAAAACGTAATACGAAATCAATTATGCCCCCTTGGTACAGTAGAGACATTGGCAAGGCAATAAGGAAAAGGAATCAACTCCACAAACTTGTAAAAAATAACACAAACACTGAAGTAATTAAAAACTTGTACAACAATAGTAGAAGGGAAGTGAAAAAAATAATTAGGGCGAACAAACAAAATTACGAAATGACTATTGCCAGAGAAAGTGCCACAAACCCCAAAAAATTCTACAGTTACGTAAACAAAAATAAACAGATCAAAAGCGGAATCGGACCGCTAATAGAAGATGGCCAGACAATAACAGGCGACACAAACACGGCAAATCTGCTCAACAAATATTTTGGCTCAGTTTTCACAGAAGAAATTATCGATCATACCCTTGAAAATAACACCTCAACTCATGTGATAGGAGATTTCACCATCAGTGTTACCGAAGTACAAAGCAAATTGAGTAATTTAAATGTAAATAAGACCCCGGGACCCGACATGCTCCACCCGAAAATAATTAAGAATGTCAAGGACGAAATAGCAAAACCCCTGACACAACTATTTAACTTATCACTACTACAGGGGATTGTACCGAGTGATTGGAAAGATGCGAACATTACGCCGATATACAAGAAGGGTAGCAAGGCCAAAGCGAGTAATTACAGACCAATTAGCCTAACTTCAATTGTAGGAAAAATCATGGAAAAAATCATTAGAGATAAGATAGTAGATTACCTCGAATCAAACAACCTAATCAAAAATAGTCAACACGGCTTTAGATCAAATAAGTCATGCCTAACAAATTTGATTGAATTTTATAACAAACTATTCACATATAACGACATGACGAAATCACTAGATATAATCTTCTTGGACTTTCAAAAAGCTTTCGACAAGGTGCCTCACCGAAAACTATTGGCTAAACTGGAGAGGATAGGTATCAAAGGTGAAATTCATTCTTGGATAAAAAATTGGCTTACAGACAGAAGACAGAGAGTGGTGATAAATGGAGTGGAATCGGAGTGGGAGCCTGTCACTAGTGGAGTTCCACAGGGTTCAGTCCTTGGACCGGTCCTGTTTCTCATTTACATTAACGATATCGATGTAGGGGTAAACAACACCATTTCCAAATTCGCCGACGATACAAAAATAGGAAATACAGTCCTGAACGAAGATGATAGAAATGCGTTGCAATCTGATTTAAACAAGATATCAGAGTGGTCGAAAAAATGGCAGATGCCCTTCAATGTCGATAAATGTCAGGTGCTGCAGGTTGGTAGCAGAAATATGAAATACAAATACGAAATGAATGGCAAACAAATAAAAACCGCAACGGTAGTAAAAGACCTAGGGGTACTAATATCTGAAAACCTAAACACTTCCGACCAATGTATAGCAGCTGCAAATAAGGCAAACATAGCATTGGGCTTTATTAAACGAAAATTTACATATAAACATGAAAACGTAATAGTGCCACTGTTCAAAAGTATGGTGAGGCCCCACCTTGAATATGGTGTGCAGTTCTGGTCACCTTATCTGATCAAGGACATTGTAAGACTCGAGTCAGTACAGCGTAGAGCGACGAAGATGATACCCTCATTAAGAAATAAACCATATGAAGAAAGACTTAAACGATTGAACCTGTTCTCATTAACCCGGCAAGCGCGATAGGCCTCACGGAAGGCTTCCTATAGGGAACGCGATAGGCCTCACGGAAGCAGGACCATAAAAAAAGCCTTCCATAAAAAAAAAGGGCCTATCAAAACAAAGGAATTTGTCTCTAGGTGAGATAATTCCCCTCCAGTACTCATCCATGTAAATCTCACCCACCCCCCTCCCCTCCTTCCCCACCTTATTCCCCCCTCCCTCCCCACCTCAATTATCACCTATTTTTCCTCTTATTATCATCATTTATCGGTTATTTTTCTCTCCCGCGATAATGTAGCACAAGTGGGTTGCATAAAAGATCGTTATGCAACACCCAGACACCGGCACACACCGCCCCGCTCTTCTCAGTTGACTCCCAGACAGCGAGAGGGGAGGGCTGCCTGTCTCTCTCTCTCGCCTGAGATTATGACCGGGTGGCCAATATCTTCGTTTTTCACCACCCAAATGCTTTTCCCACTTATTTTAGCACTCTTGAAGGTTAATATATACATCATATATGTAAAATAAAAGCATACCGAAAACAAATAATGGTTTATATTGTAAATATAACGAATTCTGTCAGAATCCAGGGCTAGAAATGCACAAATAACTACCCTAGCACCTACTGTCATATCGCGCTTGTCAGGTTAAAAAAGAGGAGGTTGAGGGGTCAGCTTATTGAGTGCTTTAAGATACTAAAAGGTTTCGACAAAGTCGATGTAAATGCACTATTCACATTAAACAATACTAATCAAACTCGCGGAAATGGAATGAAATTAAAAACCAAAAAGGCAAACCTAGATGTCACAAAGAGTTTCTTCACCTACAGTGTGGCGACAGAGTGGAATAAACTACCAGCGAGAGTGGTGGAGAGCGACACAATAAACGCCTTCAAGGGAAGGCTTGACCTCTATCTGCAGAGGGCTGGGGTGATATGAAAAAAAAAAAAAAAAAAAAAAAAAAAAAAAATGTATGTATATGTATGTGTGTGCATTGTACAGTATGTATATATATACTGTATATATATGTGTGTATGTATGTATGTGTATATGTATGTGTATATATATGTATATATATATGTATATGTATGTATGTGTATGTGTGTATGTGTATATATGCATATATGCATATTATAGTTTGTAAGGCCAGACTTCCTAGTAAGGACCTTGAGGTCTGTGTGGTCTGTGTATCTATGTAGCTCTATGTAGCTCTCTCTCTCTAAACGTCAAACGATATA
This sequence comes from Paralithodes platypus, assembly GCA_032716605.1. Taxonomy (NCBI): domain Eukaryota; kingdom Metazoa; phylum Arthropoda; class Malacostraca; order Decapoda; family Lithodidae; genus Paralithodes; species Paralithodes platypus. The sequence continues at coordinate 17,703,058 of CM064510.1, read as the reverse complement.
ATTCGTTTACACAAACTCACCATCTAATCCTGAAGCTTTACATTATTCAGTTTCTGTCAATTCACTGCAAACCACATTCATGTATGCATAATACATATATTATATTTTCAAAATATTTCCTCGTTTTAGAATTACGTCTGTGTACGGTCGCGCTAATAAGTCATGTCCCAGCTGTCATTACGTGTGGCTTTCTCTGTGCTGTATTTAAGTCTGTCAGATGTTGAGTGTAGGAACATGTTTGTATATTTCACTCGAAAAATGAAGAAATGAAGCTTAGTGATTGCTGATAACAATTATTGATCAAAACATAGATGGTACCGAGATATCACTTATTAGCGCGACTGTACTTTGTCTTGTGTTTCATGATCTCACGGGACAGGGTATTTTAACTTTCCAAACCCGATTATTCAATGTAACCATTTTAACACTTTCAGTACGGGCGACGTCATTTCATTATATTCTGGTTGTTACTAGATTATTTGACTCAGTTTAGGAAGGACCTCTAGCGATAAAAAAGCTACTAACTATCTCCCTTTACCATCTGAGCTACTACAGATCTTTCTTAATTGGCTAAAAATTGTACACATATAGTTAGAATAAAATATAATAGAAGTAACCCACACTGAAAGGGTTAATCAGATTATCCTATATATCTTTTGCTTAACATTATCTGGTGCAACGTCTTGGGGGTTATTATGGTATTTTGTATACTTAATATTGAGGGTTTTAATGTGTTATGCCATTTGCGAACAATGTGTATTTTGTTTACCTCCTTCACTTGGAAAAACGCCTCTCCAAACCCCCTTCAAACTAAAAAAACGTCCCCCAGACCCCCTTCAAGCTAAATGTGTACATTTTTCGGTAGAACAATGTCCCGGCCAAAGGCCGGTTTCACCCAAATTGCGGGCTCGCTCTCGCTCGCCCAGGAAAAATCGACACCTTATTGGCTTGAAGCATCATATAATCGCCAAACTAATGAGGTGAAACGTCTTAAAATCTCCAAGCTAATGGAGTAAAACAGGGAGGATCCAAATTGCCCCATCCTGCACCTAATAGGGTTAAGTGGTAATTCGGTACATGTATAATATATTCTGTATATTCACCATTAACCCTTCAGTAGCGGTGCTGTCCTTCTAACTGTATTGTGGCTGCTGTTCGTCGGTTTTATTCAGTTTATAAAGGGCCTCCAGTAATAAACAGGCTTCGAATGATCTCATATAACACTTTTTACTACCACAGATCCAAGATAAACTGCACAAAATCGTCTAAATATAGCCAGAATAAAATAAAAGAGACGTCGAAGGTAAAGAAGGGGTTAAAGGGAGATATCCACTTGACGGATTTTTTTCTTGACTCCTTTCTCCCTCATGTTTAGCCCCATTGCTTTTCTAATTTTAAGACGTTCGCCCCATTATTTTGACGATTTTAAGAACTTTCGACCCATTTCTGTCAATTTTAAGACCTTTCGTGCCATTTAGGTGTCGATTTTATCCTGGCGAGCGATACCGAGCCTGTTATTTAAGGGGAGGTATTTAGTTTGTTCCCTAGACCTCCATCAAGCTTAAAATTACACCCCCTTGAGCCCCTTTCAAGATAAATTTGTACATTTTTCGGTAGAAAAAATTCACGGCCGAAGGCCGGTTCCTCTTAAATTACAGGCTCGCTATCGCTCGCCAGGATAAAATCGACACCTGAATTGCACGAAAGGTCTTAATATGGGGTGAAAGTTCTTAAAATCGCTAAACTAATGGGGCAAACATTTTATAATATCAAAAGCAATGGGGCTAAACATGAGGGAGAAAGGGGTCAAGAAAAAAATCCCTCAAGTGGAGATCTCCCCTTAAGAGGAACCGGCTCCTTGTACCGGATCTTCTACTTGCCTTTTGTCAGACAACTTAGTGCCAGCATCTGACTCCCGTAAGCCACTAAATGACAAAGGCAATCAACTTCCTGGCACTTACTTTGGAAAAGGAGAGCGAGAGAGGACTGAGTCTAAACTGCAAGTCACGCTTGCTAAAGCACAATTGGCAGCGCGAAGCGGGGCAGCCAATCAGCGTGCCAGTCCCCCCTATGAAGGGAAGGGGACGAGAGCCGCTCGGGGTCAGACGGGCACCACGCCTCGAGGAAGCAACACCTCTCCTCCCAGCCTCCCCCTCCCCTGCGGGCACACTTGGAACCAAGGCGATCACCACAGTAGCCTTCCAGCCCACACAACAGTTCCAGTAGCATAGCACTCGAGTCCTGCATCACTCTCACCAACCCGGAGGATACACCATCAGTATCCCTGGGCCTGTCGCCATATTGCATGCCTGCACACCCGCAGCCAGCAACTTCATCCAGGACGTCAGGAGATGGCTAAGAGTGACAACCTCCCAGACCACTACTGGCCAGCTTTGAGGTGGTAGTGCAGCCAGAACGCCCACCACGAGCAACAGACTTTTAATCAGGACCCATATTGGGCCCGCAGAGGAACCAAGAAAAAAAAAAAAAAGAGGGGATTTTGACTAATTCGGGGGATCTTCAATAAAAATATATGTTCTTATAGAACAAACGAAAAGATAAATTGACTTGACTAAGAAATAGAATAAACGGATAATGTGTTATGTGTAACTAGTGTTTATTGATAAAAAGGGCTCCAAGCCATTAGCTACCAAATATTTAGGATCTTATAGGAAGTTCTTTAATTTACGTAAGAGGGACAGAGATTAAATAACAACTATTGGGTTCAGGGGAAAATAGTGAATAGTTGTTTTAGAGATGAGCTTCAGCTAGGAATTATATTGTAAGGACACACGTCCGGGTTAGATTGAAAGGACACACGTCCGAAATTATATTGCAAAGGACACGCGTCCGAATTATATTGAATGGACACTAGTTCGAATATGTTTAACGTAACTTATCATCGATAAAGGAACTTCATGATTAGTCTTGTTACCTCCTAGCACGGTTGAGTGACCGTTAAGATTGAAATAGAAAGTAACGTAAGGGCGTATCCGGCTCTTGAAGCTACCAGAAATATTGTCCGGGGAGCAATGTTGTATTCCGGTGTAATATTGTATTAACAAAGAGTTTATGTTCATGTGTAACGGACTACGCATTCGATGTTGTAAGAGAACTAAGAGTCTAAGATTATATCCTGTATAGAGAGTTCAACGGCCTACGAGCCAGTGTTGTATTCCGGTGTAATATTGTATTAACAAAGAGTTTATGTTCATTTGTAACGGACTACACGTTCGGTGTTGTAAGGGAACTAAGAGTTAAAGATTATATCTCTGATAGAGAGATAAACGGCCAACGGGCTAGTGTTGTATTCAGGTGTACTATTGTATTGACAAAGCTTTTATGTTCCAACGTACCATCTATCACGGGACAACGTTTTATTCAATTCGCGTACTGAACTCATTTCGACCAGAACAGGAAGTAGGCTATTGGACTAGTAGTTAGATTTAGAGTTCGTTCTATTAAATATACTATACAAACTCTAGCAACTGTCGAATTATTCCCCCACCTCAGTAGTGTGCTTGAACTTAGAAATTTAAGTACAACATTTTGGTGGCAAGCGGTGGGATTCGACAAATTGTTGGGTTAAGTGTAGATTATCTGACAGAACCGACATAATGACGACGATATTACCGTTCAGGGTATGGGAAGAGGGTAAAGAAGAAATCGAGCTGTGGACTGAACAATTAGAATGCCAGTTCACGTTACTGGAGGTAGGAAATGATGAGAAAAAAATTGCCTTTGGAAAGTCACACCTAGGAAAGGCCCTAAACGACATGAGAGTACGTCTGGAGGGACTAGTATCATGGGCAGAAGTAAAGGCCTCTCTAATTGAGGAGTTTGGCCGAGAAACTTCCACAAGAAAGGCCCGAGAGAAACTAAAGACGATGAACCTGGACGGTCATAATGTGAGAACCCTGAGGAGGGGAATCACGAAGTATGTCAAACTTGCGTATCCACACATGGACCCCGAGAGCCAAGAAACAGAAATTAGGGAAATCATGATTCAAGCATGTCCTGTGGAAGTAAAGAAACACTGCATTGTTCATGAAGTGACTACCACCAAGGAAATTCTGGAAGTGATCAAAAAGGTAATGGAAGCCCGAGAATTAAAAAAGGAGAAAAAGAAAGGGGAAGAGGAAAACCCGAACAAAAGGTACCCAAGAACCATTGTCCGATGTTTTGTTTGTAGACAGACCGGACACCTAGCTAGGAACTGTTCAAACCGACCTCAAACCCAAACCTCTAGCTTTAACTCAAGGCCTCAACTCCAAAATGATCAACCCTTACCCAGGGTGACAAACCCAAACCAGAGAAGATTGCTTCCGGTCGAGTACCAAAAGACGGAAACCAAACCGGTAGTCACAATGCCAGAGGAGGAAGTAAATTTTCCCCTAAACCTCACATAGAAATGCGATATAGTGAGGTTAATATTTTGGAGAGACATACGCCTTGTGAGACTATCGTGGTCAATGGGAAAGCCGCAAATATGCTAATTGACACAGGAGCTAATAGAAGCTGTCTTTTGGAGAACTTCTGGAGAAACCACCAGAGAGAATTAGGGACGTTACAGCAGACTAGTATTCAGTTGTCAGGAGCTGGTGGTCAACCATTGACCATCCTAGGGATAACTAGTTCGGTAGTGATACAGTGGAAGGGAATTAAATTCACTACTACTTTTTGTGTATTATCCGGTCAATCTTATAGCGGAGTTGATGGGTACTTGGGGATTGATCTTATGAGCCAGTTGGGGGTAACGATACAGTGTGGGGAGAAAGAGACAACAACGACACTCCGGCCACAGATGGTCGCTACCACGGGAAAACTTTCTATCCCCCCTAGATCTTGGAGAATGATAGAGATTCCGAAGCCCCAGGGAATGACTGCCGGGATTTTTGAACCTGATACTCAAAGTAAAGTAAGAATATCCCCCACCCTTATTACTGTCGAGCAGAGGAAACTAGTCCTTGCTAACTTTGGCGACGAGACGATCAGTTATCAGAAGGGAACACTTTTAGGACAAGTTACACCCGCACAACCCACCACCATTGGAACAAACGGACCTGTTAATTTACCGGAAATCCTGGAACAACTGACGTCCGACCAGGCCACTACCTTGCATGAATTACTCTGGTCTTACAGAGACATCTTTGCTCAAGATGAAGGGGACCACGGCTCCGCCCGAACCCGACATACCCACGAGATCCATAATCAAGGGCCCCCTATTAGACAACCATACCGACGACAAAATCCTATCATGAGGCAAAAGGAAAAAGAACAAGTAGAGGAGATTCTAAAACAAGGAATCGTAGTGGAATCTTATAGTCCGTGGTCATCTCCCGTAGTTTTGTTAAGAAAAAAAGATAGGTCCACTAGATTCTGTGTAGATTATAGGAAACTAAATGATGTCACCATTAAAGACGCCCAACCCCTACCTCGCATTGATGACTCGCTAGAATCATTAAATGGGTCAACCTGGTTTTCCACCTAGACTTACAAAGTGGTTATTGGCAAGTTCCAGTTAGACCAGAGGACCAGGAGAAAACCGCTTTTGCTACGAGCGAGGGGAAACTTTATCAGTTCACGGTTATGCCCTTTGGAGTTTATAATGGGCCAGCCAGTTTCACTAGGGTCATGGACGAAGTACTAAGGGGGTTGGCATGGAAAACTTGTTTAGCTTACTTAGATGACATCATTATATTCTCAAATAGCTGGGAAGAACATATTATCCGACTACAAGAGGTGCTGGAGAGAATTAGGAGGGCGGGACTAAAATTGAAGCCGTCTAAATGCCAACTAGGGGCACGCAAAGTAGCCTACCTAGGGCATATAGTTTCAAAAAAAGGTATCCAACCGGACCCCCTTAAAGTCAAAGCGATCGCAGAAATTAAACCTCCTACTACTGTCAGAGAGATCCAAGCATTCCTGGGGATGGCGTCGTATTACCGGAGATTCATACCAAATTTCTCGAAAATTGCTCGACCCATGACCAAGAGATTGGAAAAAGGGCGGAAGTTTGACTGGGATGAGGATTGTCAAACCGCTTTCGATCACTTGAAAGACAAACTCACTTCTAACCCTATAGTCTGTCATCCCGATTTCACCAATCCTTTCCAGTTGTATACCGATGCTTCCGATGAAGGACTAGGCGCTGTCCTGGCCAAAAAAGTTGATGGGAAAGAGGGCATAGTGGCATGCGCCAGCCGGACGCTTAACAAGGGCGAAAAAAATTACAGTGTTACCAAAAAGGAATGTCTAGCTTTAGTCTGGGCTGTGCAGTATTTCCGTCCCTATTTAGCCGGGGTCCAGTTTGAGGTTATTACGGACCACCATAGCCTACAATGGCTCCGAAAGATGAAAACGGAAGATGGCTTATTTGTTCGGTGGAAGGGGATTTTAGAAGAATATTCCTTTAAAATTAGACATAGACTGGGGAAATTGCACACTAATGCCGATGGCCTATCTAGATTGCCGGTGGCCCCCGTTCAAACCCCTTCATTTGGCCAGGAACCAACTAGTCCGGGATGTAGGGACAAATTAAATTTTCTGAGGGAGCCTGAAGGGATTCGAAGAATCGGGTGGTGTTGGACTATCTTGAGGCCAAGCACATGATACAAATCTTACACGGTCAAGAGGGAAGGGGGGCTCATTTGGGACAGTCTCGAGTCATTAAACAATTCAATGAAAGGTACTGGGCCCCGAGAGCCGACCAAATTGTGAAGGAAGTCGTGCAAAATTGCTTGGGGTGTCAGAGAGGGAAAGATGGTCGAGGACCTAAACAGTTGCCTGGACACATTTCGGCAGGAAAACCATGGGAGAAATTATCAGTGGACATTATGGGACCCCTCCCCCGACAGACGAGCAAAAGGTACATCTTGACCTGTGTTGACGTCTTCTGTAAATATACGGTTGCTTGTGCTCTTCCGGACAAGAAGGCTGAAACCGTGGCTCAATGTATCCTGGAAAAAGTGATCTTTGTGTATGGTATCCCGGGCTGTCTTTTGAGTGGCAGGGGGAAAGTGTTCAATAATGCCATTTGGCAGCATTTGGGGGAAACCTTGGGCTACCAGATCCAACACACGTCTCCGTATCATCCTCAGGGAAACGTGGTGTGCGAAAGGAACCACAGAGTACTAGCTAACTGTGTACGGGCGAGTCTGAGCGCTCAAGGGGAAGAAATATCCAGGAGCTGGCCAGAACTCTTGCCTGAAATTGTCTGGGGGGTGAATACCACGAGTTGTAGAACTACCGGGTACTCTCCCTACGAGATTATTTTCGGAGTCGCTCCAGAATTGCCTCAGGAACGATTCTTTACCTATCCGATCCATTCCACCAAATACTCACAACCAGAACAGTATTTGAAAGTAAAGGAGGGGCGAAAACGACAAATTCATACTCGTGTGACGCAACAACAACCTCCTAAACTTGATCTTAAAAACCCATATTACCGGGGGGAATATATTCTGGTAAGGAAACATGATCCCACCCGAACAGGGAAACTCGAAGAGAAATATGAGTGCCCTTTTAAGATTGTTGATATAAATGGGCCATATCAGGTGTTGTTTGTGCATCACAGGGGTATCGTCTCGGCCACACACATACGTCATACAAAAAGGTACGAAGGTATTCTACCCACTGACCTAAGTGACTGGAGTGAGGGGGAAGAAAGTGAGAAAGAAACAGAATTTGGGGCAGGGCTCCCACATAACGACGTAAATGACCATCACTGGTGTGGTAGCCAGGTCGGCAGCCAAAATACTGAGGAAATACCATTCTGGTGGTCTTACGGAAGTAAACCTAATGGGAGTCTTTCGGGGACTGAAGAAGGGGCTACAGGTGGTGACTCAGAATATTTCACACCAAGTTGTCGCAATAAGTCTACGGTCCCGGACGGTCACATTTCAGTTACCCCAAGCGTGTTTTCGGTTACTGTGAGTTGTGAAGGGAAAAGCTTTGATGGGGAAGAGAACGAAGAGACCGTGTTTCCTTGGGATAAAATTTCACTAGATTCGTCGTTACCTAGGTTGAGTGAAAGGAAAGAAAAACCGGCGGGTTGTATGAATCAACCACAGACTTTAATCCCTCCACCAATGGGCCCTGCAGAAACCGTTACCCGAAGTGGTAGAGTTAGTCGTCCACCAATCCGGTACCCAGACGAGAGTATAAATGCGACCCCTGAGGCGCGAGCTGGTCAGTTCAAAGGCACCATGCCTCACCCCACTGAACCCCACTATCGACTCCGTCGTTTAATCGCTGTTGTCGACGGGAAAGGTTACCGAGTACAGACCACCCGGGCTTTGAAGCTCCTTTTGGATAAACCCGGCCAAATCTTGTTGGCCAAAACGGCCCTGGGAAATCAAACTTCTCCAATCCAGCTACATAAATGTCTGTGTGAGCATGGAGGAAGGGTGGAGTGGCAGGATCAGGGCCATGATTTTCGGGGGTTTGTGTTACGGCGATCAGGAGCTCACCTTAACTTCACAGAGGATGATAAAGTAGGAAAGCGTCCAACCAATCCGGGCGCTCCTTCGTGTCGAACTTTTTGGGCCACAAACGTCCAAATTCCCGGCATGACCACCTGTGACCCTCCTACCTCTACCTCATTTGCTCCTTGTACCGGATCTTCTACTTGCCTTTTGTCAGACAACTTAGTGCCAGCATCTGACTCCCGTAAGCCACTAAATGACAAAGGCAATCAACTTCCTGGCACTTACTTTGGAGAAGGAGAGCGAGAGAGGACTGAGTCTAAACTGCAAGTCACGCTTGTTAAAGCACAATTGGCAGCGCGAATCGGGGCAGCCAATCAGCGCGCCGGCCACCCCTATAAAGGGAAGGGGACGAGAGCCGCTCCGAGGTCAGAGGGGCACCACGCCTCGAGGAAGCAACACCTCTCCTCCCAGCCTCCCCCTCCCCTGCGGGCACACTAGGAACCAAGGCGATCACCACAGTAGCCTTCCAGCCCACACAACAGTTCCAGTAGCAGAGCACTCGAGTCCTGCATCACTCTCACCAACTCGGAGGATACACCATCAGTATCCCTGGGCCTGTCGCCATATTGCATGCCTGCACACCCGCAGCCAGCAACTTCATCCAGGACGTCAGGAGATGGCTAAGAGTGACAACCTCCCAGACCACTACTGGCCAGCTTTGAGGTGGTAGTGCAGCCAGAACGCCCATCACGAGCAACAGACTTTTAATCAGGACCCATATTGGGCCCACAGACGAATCAAGAAAAAGAGAGAGGGGAATTTAACTAATTCGGGGGATCTTCAATAAAAATATGTGTTCTTATAGAACAAACGAAAAGAGAAATTGACTTGACTAAGAAATAGAATAAACGGATGATGTGTTATGTGTAACTAGTGTTTATTGATAGAAAGGGCTCCAAGCCATTAGCTACCAAATATTTAGGATCTTATAGGAAGTTCTTTAATTAACGTAAGAGGGACAGAGATTAAATAACAACTATTGGGTTCAGGGGAAAATAGTGAATAGTTGTTTTAGAGATGAGCTTCAGCTAAGGTTATAGGAATTATATTGTAAGGACACACGTCCGGGTTAGATTGAAAGGACACACGTCCGAAATTATATTGCAAAGGACACGCGTCCGAATTATATTGAATGGACACTAGTTCGAATATGTTTAACGTAACTTATCATCGATAAAGGAACTTCATGATTAGTCTTGTTACCTCCTAGCACGGTTGAGTGACCGTTAAGATTGAAATAGAAAGTAAGGTAAGGGCGTATCCGGCTCTTGAAGCTACCAGAAATATTGTCCGGGGAGCAATGTTGTATTCCGGTGTAATATTGTATTAACAAAGAGTTTATGTTCATGTGTAACGGACTACGCGTTCGATGTTGTAAGAGAACTAAGAGTCTAAGATTATATCCTGTATAGAGAGTTCAACGGCCTACGAGCCAGTGTTGTATTCCGGTGTAATATTGTATTAACAAAGAGTTTATGTTCATTTGTAACGGACTACGCGTTCGTTGTTGTAAGGGAACTAAGAGTTAAAGATTATATCTCTGATAGAGAGATAAACGGCCTACGGGCTAGTGTTGTATTCAGGTGTACTATTGTATTGACAAAGCTTTTATGTTCATGTGTAACGGACTACGCGTTCGGTGTTGTAAGGGAAATGTGAGTTAAAGGTTATATCCTTTATAGAGCGTTAAACGTCCCACGGGCCAGTGTTGTATTCAGAGGGGCTATTGTATAAGCCGAGAGGGTGTTCGTAACGCCCGGGAAAAGGTTAGCCATTTGGGGGTTTCGGAAGCGGATATAGAAATATATATTATTTGTCAACTTGCATTTAGGATTAAGAAATTAGTAGTAGTTTGAGTCAGAGCAGCCCAGGTCTCTTAGAAGACATTGAAGGGCACGGCGATCATTATAAATTGAGTCTGGTAACCTACGATGTATCTAAGTCGAAGCGAGGCATTACCTGAATAGCGGGCATCCGAATAGTATGTGTGGGAGCTCTTGGGTTCCAACGTACCATCTATCCCGGGACAACGTTTTATTCAATTCGCGTACTGAACTCATTTCGACCAGAACAGGAAGTACGCTATTGGACTAGTAGTTAGATTTAGAGTTCGTCCTATTAAATATACTATACAAACTCTAGCAACTGTCGAATTATTCCCCCACCTCAGTAGTGTGCTTGAACTTAGACATTTAAGTACAACAATAATAATAATTATTAATAATAATAATAATAATATGGTACTACTAATAATAATAAATAAAGTATACACATAAAATACGGTTCAGGTTCATCAAAGAGCTTTCCATCACATTCATCATTCAGCAGAAACCGCATCCTACTTTTACTGTCCCAATTAATTAGCGTTCATTAGGCAGCAATAGAGTAGCTGCGACCTAATTGACCTTAATTGGCCTCTACTTCTCTCTCTCTCTCTCTCTCTCTCTCTCTCTCTCTCTCTCTCTCTCTCTCTCTCTCTCTCTCTCTCTCTCTCTCTCTCTCTCTCTCTCTTTCTCCTGGTTATTTTTTATCTCAATTAATTAGCGTTCATTAGGCAGCAATAGAATAGCTAGCTATTAATTGGCCTTAAGGGGGGAAGGGTTTTTTTTTTATGGCCCCTTCTTCCTCATGTTTAGCCCCATTAGACTTCAGATTTTAAGATGTTCGGTCTATTAATTTGGCGATTTTAATACCTTTCACCCAAGTTCTTTGTCTATATTAAGACCTTTCGTACTATTTAGGTATCGATTTTTTTCATGGCGAGCGATAGCAATCCTGTAATTTTGAAGAGGAAACGGCCTTCGGCCGGGACATATCTTAAAAGGGGGTCCAGGCGTGTTTTTTTTTAACTTGATGGAGGTCCAGCGAGGAAAATATAGAATAAATAGATAAATATATATATACTATATATTATATATATATATATATATATATATATATATATATATATATATATATATATAGATAGATAGATAGATAGATAGACCAAAAACTAACCACTACCCCCTTAATCAGAGTTCAATAGGCAGCAATAGAGTAGGTAGTTCCTAATTGGCCTTAATGACGTAAATGGTTCATCCTCGTCTATCTATCTACCTGTCTACCTTTACTTCTCTCTCTCTCTCTCTATATATATATATATATATATATATATATATATATATATATATATATATATGTTTCACTCTGTCAAACTATTTCGCATTACGGTCATAATTTACCAATTAACACAATCTACTTACTGAGCTGACTTCCGGAGGTCACATTGATATTGTAAACAAGGTCACTAATCAATGATGACCTTCCACGTATAATATGGACTTACACTTACTAATTTGTAATCAACTAGCCTACCTCTCTTGATAGAAGATTAAAGCTTTGATGTTTCATATGTTACTATTGACGTTAATTTAATGTGATTGTTATTTGCATTTATCTCATGTAGGGGTCTTTCTATATATTATTTATGTTTTAAGCTTGATTAAGGTACAGGCTCGCTTTTGCTTGCCAGGGGAAATCGGCACCTAAATGGCAACACAAAACAAGAAAATGACAAAAAAGAGGGGCGAAAGGTTTTAAAATCACCCAACTGATAGGGTAAACGTATATCACCCAACTGATAGGGTAAACGTATATCACCCAACTGATAGGGTAAACGTATATCACCCAACTGATAGGGTAAACGTATATCACCCAACTGATAGGGTAAACGTATATCACCCAACTGATAGGGTAAACGTATATCACCCAACTGATAGGGTAAACGTATATCACCCAACTGATAGGGTAAACGTATATCACCCAACTGATAGGGTAAACGTATATCACCCAACTGATAGGGTAAACGTATATCACCCAACTGATAGGGTAAACGTATATCACCCAACTGATAGGGTAAACGTATATCACCCAACTGATAGGGTAAACGTATATCACCCAACTGATAGAGTAAAACGTATATCACCCAACTGATAGGGTAAACGTATACACCCAACTGATAGGGTAAACGTATATCACCCAACTGATAGGGTAAACGTATATCACCCAACTGATAGGGTAAACGTATATCACCCAACTGATAGGGTAAACGTATATCACCCAACTGATAGGGTAAACGTATATCACCCAACTGATAGGGTAAACGTATATCACCCAACTGATAGGGTAAACGTATATCACCCAACTGATAGGGTAAACGTATATCACCCAACTGATAGGGTAAACGTATATCACCCAACTGATAGGGTAAACGTATATCACCCAACTGATAGGGTAAACGTATATCACCCAACTGATAGGGTAAACGTATATCACCCAACTGATAGGGTAAACGTATATCACCCAACTGATAGGGTAAACGTATATCACCCAACTGATAGGGTAAACGTATATCACCCAACTGATAGGGTAAACGTATATCACCCAACTGATAGGGTAAACGTATATCACCCAACTGATAGGGTAAACGTATATCACCCAACTGATAGGGTAAACGTATATCACCCAACTGATAGGGTAAACGTATATCACCCAACTGATAGGGTAAACGTAAATCACCCAACTGATAGGGTAAACGTATATCACCCAACTGATAGGGTAAACGTATATCACCCAACTGATAGGGTAAACGTATATCACCCAACTGATAGGGTAAACGTATATCACCCAACTGATAGGGTAAACGTATATCACCCAACTGATAGGGTAAACGTATATCACCCAACTGATAGGGTAAACGTAAATCACCCAACTGATAGGGTAAACGTAAATCACCCAACTGATAGGGTAAACGTATATTGATTTCAAAACTATTTGGGTAAACCTGAGGGAGAACTGCATCCAGATAAAACATATACAAATAAATATAAAATATAATAACCACTTTCTCTCTCACAATGCCATGTTGATATGAAGCAACTTTCCTGGGATTGCTAAATTTATCATTGACTGAATTCCTGGAGAGACCAATAATGTTCAATGTATGGATTCACGACTTGTTTGTCACCGATATTCAATGTTCAGTAGTCAATTCAATAGTCTATTTTAAAACCTTTCGTGCCATTTAGGTGTCGATTTTCTTCCTGGCGATCTAAAAGCTTGCAATTTAGGAGGAACCGGGCGAACATCATAACATTCAAAACTAATGGGGCTGAACGTGAAGGAGAAGGGGGTTCAGAAATTATACTCTCCTTAAACCATGAATGCCACACACACACACACACACACACACACACACACACACACTTCATCTGCATGTATATGTATGTCAGTTTAGACTTCTCATCCGGCGCCAGGAATATTCATATATTCATAAAGGTAGTGTGTGTATGTGTGTGTGTGTGTGTGTAGTTGTTGGCGTATATAGATCGAAGGATATATTACAGTATATGATGGGAATATCAATGTGGGGTGTGTGCAATGGCCTTGACTTGAATACCCATGAATATAGACAGTATATATATATATATATATATATATATATATATATATATATATATATATATATATAATTTATATTTATTTATATATACAGATCGTAAGGTCTGTTTATCTTAGAGTTGTACACTATAGTCCGTTTTACTTAAGATGGCGAGATACTGACTTATCTCCATCTTAATGTCTTAGCTATTACAAAGTCTTGATAGCCAAATGTGACGTTAATTGTGAAAATCTAACATAAATAAGATACAAAGACATATCAGTTGTTTATTTATCCATTCATTTTCGAAAAATCAGCTGCTATTGTAGTACAATTGTCCGCCGAGTTAACCCCTTTTGACGTTCTTCTAACCTTTTCTGGCAACCAGTTGACGATTTTCTTCAGTTTAACAAGGGCCTCCAGCAATTTATAATCTTTGAACTATCTCACTTAACCCTTTTTACTACCATGGATCTTTCTTTTGCTGTACAAAATCGGCTACATATAGCAAGAATCCAATTAAATAGACGTCGTCGGTACAGAAGCACTTAAAAATAATCGACTATGATAACAATTACATAGAAGTAGGTTGAATATTCCTTACGTTGACAAATTAATTCTGTTTGGTGCGACATTTAGGGAGTTATTATTATTTTTTATATAGTACCGGGTATATTATTGAGAGTTATGATTCCTTTTGGCCATTTTCAAGCAATGTATTTATAGTTTGACTCCTTGGGAAAAAAAAAAACACTTACACAATGTATACACACACACCCACACACACACACACACACACACCACTCAGGTCTCTAACACGCGATAAAGAGGAGTGTGACATGTTATAATGAAACAGCCACACACAGACTCTCTCTCTCTCTCTCTTTTTATATATATATATATATTATATATATATATATATATATATATATATATATATATATATATATATATATAAACTATCTATTTATTTCTGCCGCACCGATCTAACTGCCTATCCTCCTATCTATCTATATATTTATCTATCTATATCTCTTTCTCACATATAAATTCATACGTAAAACATACACACATACACACCACACACACAGTAGCATATAAGCACTGGCACGCTCAGTGTTACTTGTAATAAAGCACTAAATAATGAGTGACACAATCAGACACAGGAGAGAGAGAGAGAGAGAGAGAGAGAGAGAGAGAGAGATTTGATTTGATTGTTTTATTGAGAAAAGTACAAATGTTACACAAGTATCATAGTTACATTATCTCAAAAGGCCGAAGGTACATACGCAATCTTCACCCTAATTCTAGCTTAAACTATGTCATTACATACAGTATATAGTTAGATAAATACTACATTGATATTGAAGATAATTTTTAACACTACCTAAGTTTAGTATATACAGTATTATAATAAATACATATCTAAAATACATGAGTCGCGTTATAGACCTTGCTCTGATTGTGTTTGTTTGTTGTTTGTAAGGCACCACTGAAAACGCACTTGTGTTTATATGAAGAGCATAGCTACAAATCAAATTATATGTGTTATCATTTTACATTCTTTTAAAAGACTGTGCATAGTTCCACTGTTGAACATCCAAAAAGATCTGTTAAGTTACATTTTCGATTGTATTATTTCTATATTTAAGTAAAGTTATACATTGCAGTATATAATGTTGAAGGGTGTGAGATCTTGGCCTATTTATTGCACAGCCTACAACTCCTATCCTTCTCTGCAGTATTAATGCCTAATTCCCAGTAATATTTGTAGCCTAGTCTTAACCTAGTACATACAGAATCTTTCCACTTACTTGTAACATTCCCATAATTGAATTTAGTTTTATCTACCACCTCTCTGTAATGATGCATGGTGGCACTAGGCCTGGCTATATACTTACACTCGATATCTCTAGCTTCTTTTACTTCTTGACATTTCTTTATTTTGTTTTTTACCTGTTTCAAAGATAGGGTACATTGTACATCAATTTCAATTTTTTTCAGTAGCATTTTTAGGATTATGTCAACTCTTTCATTATAGGTAATCCCTGTATGTGATGGTATCCATGAGAACACAATTTTCTCCCTGTTAATTGGAGTTGATGTACAATATTCTGGCATTGGATAACAATATTTTCGTATACTGGTGTTTTACAGTTTAGGGAGTCCAGAGCCCCTCTGCTGTCAACAAAGAAGCTTACATCTCCTTCTCCTCCTTCAGAGAGAGAGAGAGAGAGGGTGGGGGGAGGGAGGAGAGCACTAGAGGTAAAGTAAAGGTCAAGGATGAGAGAGGCGAGTGGAGGGGGGACACATCCACTCACAAGCGCACCGTGTAATATTAAACTTTAATAGATTATATATCTATTAGAATATAGATATTAATATTAGATATACCACACAAAATAAGTTGCCTTGCCCTTCGAACATAAAATTGGAGAGGGGATATTTAAATAACAAAAACCCCACAAACTCATTCGAAAAACAAAGTAGATTAGGAGGTGCTGTGGGAAAGGGGATGTATTTCCCGTTATTACCTTCCACCAAACCCACGAGGGGGGGTAAACGTTAAAATTTGTAAAACCCCTTCTGGTACTGGGCGAACGTCGTGTTAATTTTTAATATTCTGTATTAACTTTTAAAAAACAAAGGTTTCTCCAAGGCAATTACCAGGGCCTTTCCCAATTATCAGATGGAAAAGAATACAAAACATTTAATAACCTGGGGGAACTTCAGAAAAGCCGATGCCCGATTTATGATGGGTTAAGAAAACGTGCCCTATTAGCGGACCCTATGGGTTCAAACAATTAAGTGATACCCCAAGATTGTTTCAAAAATGAGCTAATGAGGTGTTTACCCCTTTTTCTGGGTAATCTGTTCAAGCTTAAGGGTCAGGAAGGATGTGACGGTCAAAAAAACACCTTGGTAGATACATAATGCTTAAAGAATTATATACATTCAATATTCAATTTGCTCAAAAATAAATATATTTCCCACGACAAGAAAATTTAAGGGGACTCAATTTTACATTAAAAAAACCAAACCCCAAAAAAACAGTGGATTAAATTAATACATTTAAGTAGATATTCTAGGGACCAAACCAAAAAGGGCAGGGAGTAAAAAAAAAAAAAGGGGAACCAAAAAAAAACGGGGAAAATATATACGGAAAAAGGTGGGAAGAATAAAAAAAAAGGGGGAAATATATAGGAAAAAATTAAGAACAGGCGGGGGAAAATCCCCACCTACTCATTTACTATCAGGACTCAATCAAGACAGTCGTCAAAACAAGGAAATTAGGAAAGCAAAAAACAAAGAAATTATGAAAATCCAGGGATAGCAAATGACTCAAAAAAAAAACTAACCCTAAAAACATTTTTTTAAAAACCAACTTGATATAAATCTAAAAGTTAAGGTGAGATGTAATAGGCCCCCTTAAAAACTTTCGATAGGGAGGAAAAGAAATGGACAGGGAAAAATTCTTTAGGGAAAATGTGCAAGTTACCATTAAATAGTCAAATTTTCTTTTTTTTCCGTGGTTCACTAATGAAAATCTGGGCAACAGGTTTCCAGGGAAGTCCGTAAGGGTATATAAAGCGGATTTAGTATAAGGGGGGAACAATAGGTTAAGTACGGTTACTATAAGTTAGATGAATGATGTAACGTTAAAAGGAATTTGGACAGACTGAAAAAAAACCTACCAATTTACATTCGCCTTTGGTCCGGATGGAGGTATATGCTAGAGTAGTTAAAAAGAATGGCAAAAGATGAGTTTTAAGTTTTTACCCATTAAACAATTTTATTAAACAAGTCCAGTGGAGACAGGTATAGTTCCAGAAGCCTTGGGGTGAAGGCTTGCAAAACAACGTAGTTCCGGATTCTTCAAAAAAGGGGTGACAAATCACTAGCATCCAATTACCGTCCCATTTAGTCTCTACATCAAACAATAGGAAACGCTACTTAGAAGTCAATTATTGCTGACGAAAAAAAAATTTAGAAAACTCTCTTACGGAAACCTTTAAAACCTTAAGCCCAATACTTCTCAGTGAATTGAAAAATTTTCACTAAGGGGACGTTCTTTGCCTTACTAAATTTGGTTAGCTTTTTCTCAGAGGGCATATGAAGCAGT
>CM064510.1:17659977-17684927 GCA_032716605.1 Paralithodes platypus | reverse complement strand
CACATATCATTAGCTTGCTATATGAGGTCTGACCGGTATGGAGGTCACAATATTGACATAGGGGTACACTGTACCGGCTATGGTACACCAGGTACTCGTTATATTAATAGTGGATTGTGTTGAGGGTTGGGGATAGGGTCTGGAGCCACAATATCATTAGCTTGCTATATGAGGTCTGACCGGTATGGAGGTCACAATATTGACATAGGGGTACACTGTACCGGCTATGGTACACCAGGTACTCGTTATATTAATAGTGGATTGTGTTGAGGGTTGGGGATAGGGTCTGGAGCCACAATATCATTAGCTTGCTATATGAGGTCTGACCGGTATGGAGGTCACAATATTGACATAGGGGTACACTGTACCGGCTATGGTACACCAGGTACTCGTTATATTAATAGTGGATTGTGTTGAGGGTTGTGGATAGGGTCTGGAGCCACAATATCATTAGCTTGTTATATGAGGTCTGACCGGTATGGAGGTCACAATATTGACATAGGGGTACACTGTACCGGCTATGGTACACCAGGTACACATTATATTAACAGTGGATTGTGTGAGGGTTGGGGATAGGGTCTGGAACCACAATGTCATTGGCTTGCTATATGAGGTCTGACCGGTATGGAGGTCACAATATTGACATAGGGGTACACTGTACCGGCTATGGTACACCAGGTACTCGTTATATTAATAGTGGATTGTGTTGAGGGTTGGGGATAGGGTCTGGAGCCACAATATCATTAGCTTGCTATATGAGGTCTGCCGGTTATGGAGGTCACAATATTGACATAGGGGTACACTGTACCGGCTAGGATACACCAGTCACTCGTGATATTCATAGTGGATTGTGTTGAGGGTTGTGGAAAGGGACTGGAGCCACAATATCATTAGCTTGCTATATGAGGTCTGACCGGTATGGAGGTCACAATATTGACATAGGGGTACACTGTACCGGCTATGGTACAACAGGTACTCGTTATATTAATAGTGGATTGTGTTAGGGTTTGTGGATAGGGTCTGGAGCCACAATATCATTAGCTTGCTATATGAGGTCTGACCGGTATGGAGGTCACAATATTGACATAGGGGTACACTGTACCGGCTATGGTACACCAGGTACTCGTTATATTAATAGTGGATTCTGTTGAGGGTTGTGGATAGGGTCTGGAGCCACAATATCATTAGCTTGCTATATGAGGTCTGACCGGTATGGAGGTCACAATATTGACATAGGGGTACACTGTACCGGCTATGGTACACCAGGTACACGTTATATTAATAGTGGATTGTGTTGAGGGTTGGGGATAGGGTATGGAGCCACAATATTATTAGCTTGCTATGTGAGGTCTGACCGGTATGGAGGTCACAATATTGACATAGGGGTACACTGTACCGGCTATGGTACACCAGGTACTCGTTATATTAATAGTGGATTCTGTTGAGGGTTGTGGATAGGGTCTGGAGCCACAATATCATTAGCTTGCTATATGAGGTCTGACCGGTATGGAGGTCACAATATTGACATAGGGGTACACTGTACCGGCTATGGTACACCAGGTACTCGTTATAGTAATAGTGGATTGTGTTGACGGTTGGGGATAGGGTCTGGAGCCACAATATCATTAGCTTGCTATATGAGGTCTGACCGGTATGGAGGTCACAATATTGACATAGGGGTACACTGTACCGGCTATGGTACACCAGGTACTCGTTATATTAATAGTGGATTCTGTTGAGGGTTGTGGATAGGGTCTGGAGCCACAATATCATTAGCTTGCTATATGAGGTCTGACCGGTATGGAGGTCACAATATTGACATAGGGGTACACTGTACCGGCTATGGTACACCAGGTACTCGTTATATTAATAGTGGATTGTGTTGTGGATAGGGTCTGGAGCCACAATACCTTTAGCTTGCTATATGAGGTCTGACCGGTATGGAGGTCACAATATTGATATCGGGGTACACTGTACGGCTATGGTAAACCAGGTACTCGTTATATTAATAGTGGATTGTGTTGACGCTTGGGGATAGGGTCTGGAGCCACAATATCATTAGCTTGCTATATGAGGTCTGACCGGTATGGAGGTCACAATATTGACATAGGGGTACAATGTACCGGCTATGGTACACCAGGTACTCGTTATATTAATAGTGGATTGTGTTGAGGGTTGTGGATAGGGTCTGGAGCCACAATATCATTAGCTTGCTATATGAGGTCGGACCGGTATGGAGGTCACAATATTGACATAGGGGTACACTGTACCGGCTATGGTACACAAGGTACTCGTTATATTAATAGTGGATTGTGTTGAGGGTTGGGGATAGGGTCTGGAGCCACAATATCATTAGCTTGCTATGTGAGGTCTGACCGGTATGGAGGTCACAATATTGACATAGGGGTACACTATACCAGCAATGGTACACCAAGGTACTCGTTATATAAATAGCGGATTGTGTTGAGGGTTGTGGATAGGGTCTGGAGCCACAATATCATTAGCTTGCTATATGAGGTCTGACCGGTATGGAGGTCACAATATTGACATAGGGGTACACTGTATGGCTATGGTACACCAGGTACTCGTTATATTAATAGTGGACTGTGTTGATGGTTGTGGATAGGGTCTGGAGCCACAATATCTTTAGCTTGCTATATGAGGTCTGACCGGTATGGAGGTCACAATATTGACATAGGGGTACACTGTACGGCTATGGTAAACCAGGTACTCGTTATATTAATAGTGGATTGTGTTGAGGGTTGTGGATAGGGTCTGGAGCCACAATACCATTAGCTTGCTATATGAGGTCTGACCGGTATGGAGGTCACAATATTGACATAGGGGTACACTGTACCGGCTATGGTACACCAGGTACTCGTTATATTAATAGTGGATTGTGTTGAGGGTTGGGGATAGGGTCTGGAGCCACAATATCATTAGCTTGCTATATGAGGTCTGACCGGTATGGAGGTCACAATATTGACATAGAGGTACACTGTACCGGCTATGGTACACCAGGTACTCGTTATATTAATAGTGGATTGTGTTGATGGTTGGGGATAGGGTCTGGAGCCACAATATCATTCGCTTGCTATATGAGGTCTGACCTGTATGGAGGTCACAATATTGATAAAGGGGTACACTGTACCGGCTATGGTACACCAAGTACTCGTTATATTAATAGTGGATTGTGTTGAGGGTTGGGGATAGGGTCTGGAGCCACAATATCATTAGCTTGCTATAAGAGGTGTGACCGGTATGGAGGTCACAGATTGACATAGGGCTACACTGTACCGGCTATGGTACACCAGGTACTCGTTATATTAATAGTGGATTCTGTTGGGGGTTGGGAATAGGGCCTGGAGCCACAATATCATTAGCTTGCTATATGAGGTCTGCCCGGTATGGTGGTCACAAGATTGACATAGGGGTAGAGTGTAGCGGCGAGGGTACACCAGGTACTCGTTATATTAATAGTGGATTGTGTTGAGGGTTGTGGATAGGGTCTGGAACAACAAAATTATTAGCTTGCTGTATGAGGTCTATCCGGTATGGAGGTCACAATATTGACATAGGGGTACACTGTACCGGCTATGGTACACCAGGTACTCGTTATATTAATAGTGGATTGTGTTGAGGGTTGTGGATAGGGTCTGGAGCCACAATATCATTAGCTTGCTATATGAGGTCTGACGGTATGGAGGTCACAATATTGACATAGGGGTACACTGTACCGGCTATGGTACACCAGGTACTCGTTATATTAATAGTGGATGTGTTGAGGGATGTAGATAGTGACTAGGGCCACAATATCATTAGCTTGCTATATGAGGTCTGACCGGAATGGATGTCACAATATTGACATAGGGATACACTGTACCGGCTATGGTACACCAGGGACTCGTTATATTAATAGGGGATTGTATTGAGGGTTGGTGATAGGGTCTGGAGCTACAATATCATTAGCATGCTTTATGAGGTCTGACCAGTATGGAGGGCACAATATCGACACAGGGGTACACTGTACCGGCTATGGTACAGCAGGTACGCGTTATAGTAATAGTGGATTGTGGGGAGGTTGAGGGTTGGGGATAGGG
Source organism: Paralithodes platypus (assembly GCA_032716605.1). Taxonomy (NCBI): domain Eukaryota; kingdom Metazoa; phylum Arthropoda; class Malacostraca; order Decapoda; family Lithodidae; genus Paralithodes; species Paralithodes platypus. The sequence continues at coordinate 17,680,827 of CM064510.1, read as the reverse complement.
TCTGGCAACCACAATATCATTGGCTTGCTATATGAGGTCTGACGGTATGGAGGTCACAGTATTGATAGGGGGTACACTGTAGTACGGTATGGACACCAGGTTTCGGTTATATTATAGTGGATTCTGTGAGGGTCATGGGAATAGGGTCTTGGACCACAATATCCTTTCTTGTATTCGAGTTCTGACCGGTATGCGGTCACACTATTGAAATAGGGGTACACTGTACCGGCTTCTGGTCACACCAGGTACTCGTCGTTATATATATAGTGGATTGGTTTGTTGAGGCTTAGGGGATAGGGTCTGGAGTCACATATTATCATTTAGCTTGCTATTCGTTACGTCATGTCTACTGGTATGGGGTTCACAATATTGACAAAGGGTCCACTGTACCGGCTCTGGTTACACCAGGTATCGTTCCCTTATCAGTGGTTTGTTTTGAGGGTGTGGTAGGGTCTGGAGCCCCCATATCGTTAGCTTGCTATGTAAGTTCTGACGTCTGGAGTCCATATTCGCCCATAGGGCGTACACTGTACCGGCTATGGTACACCAGGTTACTCGTTATATTAATAGTGGTTGTGTTGAGGGTTTGGGGATCGGGTCTGGTGCCACAATATATTAGCTTGCCTTCGAAGGGTCTGACCGGTATGGACGGTCACAATATTGACCTAGGGGTACACTGTACGGCCTATGGTACACCAGGTTACTTGTTATATAATAGTGGATTGTGGTGAGGGTTGTGGATAGGGTCTGGAGCCACAAATATCCTTAGCTTGTTCTATATGAGGTCTGACCGGTATGGAGGTAACCAAATATTGACATAGGGGTCAACTGTACCCGGCTATGGTTACACCAGGTACACGTGTATATTAATAGTGGGATTGTCGTGTGAGGGTTTAGTGGCATAGGGTCTGGAACACAATATCATTAGCTTGCTATATGAGGTCTGACCGGTCATGGAGGTCACAATATTGACATAGGGTAACACTGTTACCGGCTCTAGGGTTGTACCAGGTACTCGTTATTATTAATAGTGGATTGTGTTGAGGTTGGGGGATAGTGTCTGGTGAACATCCTATGATTAGCTTGCTATCGAGGTCTGACCGGTATGGAGGTCACACTATTGACCTAGGGTTACACTGTATCGGCTATGGTACACCAGGTACTCAGTTTATTAATAGTGGATTGTGTTGAGGGTTGTGGATAGGGTCTGGCAGCCACAATGATCATTAGCTTGCTATATGAGGTCTGACCGGTATGGAGGTCACAATATTGACCTAGGGGTACACTGTACGCGGCTATGGCGTACACCAGGTACTCCGTTGTTTATTAATAGTGGATTGTGTGAGGGTTGTGGATAGGGGCTCTGGTGCCACTAATATCATTAGCTTGCTATTCGAGGTCTGACCGGTATGGAGGTCACAATATTGATAATATGGGTACACTGTACCGGCTATGGTCCACCAGGTAATAGTTATATTACTGCTAGTGGATTGTGTTGAGGGTTGTGGATAAGGTGATGGAGCCACAATACCCTTAGCTGGCTATTATTGAGGTCTGACCGGTATGGAGGTCACAAATTATTGACATAGGCGAGTACACTGTACCGGGTATGGGTACACAAGGTACTCGTTAATTAATAGTGGTCTGTGGTTGAAGGGTTGTAGATAGGGTCTGGAGCCACAATCTAATTATGCTTGCTATATTAAGTTTGGCCGGTATGTAGGTCACAAAACTTGACATAGGGGTAAACTGTACGGCTATCGTACACCAGATACTAGCTTATATTAACAGTGGAGTGTTTTGAGGGATTGGGGATTAGGGTCTGGAGCCAAAATATCGTTAGCTTGCTAACTGAGGTCTGCCGGGTCTGGCAGGTCACAATATTGACATATCAACACAAGTATGAACAACACTATAACCATCAGTATCTCCCTAATCATCAACACATCACCATTTATATCACCCCTTCATCAACATCACAACACGTATCACCAACCATCTACCATCAGTTACTCATCATCAAAATCACCATTTATTATTCATCCCTTCAGCAACAGCAACAACGTCTCACCAACCATCACCATCAGTATCCTCCCGCATCATCACCATCACCATTTATATCACCCTGTAATCAACATAACCACACGTATCACCAACATCACCAGCAGGATTCTCCCTCCTCACTCACCATCACCATTTATATCACCCCCTGCATCAAACATCACCACAACGTAAACCATCAGTATCTCCCATCATCACGCACCATCACCATATTATAGCACACCAATCAACATCACCCAACGATATCACCAACAATCACCGTCAGTATCTCCCTCCTCACTCACCATCACCATTTATATCCACCCCTTCATAAACATCACCACAGTATCACCAACCATCACCATCAGTATCTCCCTCATCATCACCATCACCATTTATATCACCCCTTCATCAACATCACCACACGTATCACCAACCATCACCATCAGTATCTCCCTCATCATCACCATCACCATTTATATCACCCCTTCATCAACATCACCACACGTATCACCAACCATCACCATCAGTATCTCCCTCATCATCACCATCACCATTTATATCACCCCTTCATCAACATCACCACACGTATCACCATCAGTATCTCCCTCATCATCACCATCACCATTTATATCACCCCTTCATCAACATCACCACACGTATCACCAACCATCACCATCAGTATCTCCCTCATCATCACCATCACCATTTATATCACCCCTTCATCAACATCACCACACGTATCACAAACTCCATCACCATCAGTATATTCCTCATCATCAACAGCACCGTTGATATCAACCATTCAGCACAATCACCACACGTATCACCAACCATCACCACCAGTATCTCCCTCATCATCACCATCACCATTTATATCACCCCTCCATCAACATCACCACACGTATCACCAACCATCACCACCAGTATCTCCCTCATCATCACCATCACCATTTGGATCACCCCCACCCCTCATCAACAAACCACACGTAGCCCCAACCATAACCATCAGATATCTCCCTACATCATACCCCATCACTATTTGTATCACCCCTCCATCAACATCACCACACGTATCACCAACCATCACCATCAGTATCTCCCTCATCATCACCATCACCATTTATATCACCCCTTCATCAACATCACCACACGTATCGCCAACTATCACCACCACCACCCCTATCACCAACCATCACCACCACCACCCCGATCACTCCACCCCCCCACCTCCCACCCACCCCCCCCCCCCCCCCTCCCGTTCTCTTCACAGCCTCTAGGGCCCCTGACATTAGCCCACCCCTTTGACCAATTAGACGAGTTCACTGCAACCTCACTCTCACTCACTCTCTATATTTTTCTTTCTTTCTTTCTTTCTTTCTTTCTCACACACACACACACACACACACACACACACTTGTTCTCACTCACTCTCTCTCAAATACTTAATGGGTTGGACAATGTGGATTATAGAATTTGTTTTAATTTTAATATGAATACAACGCGGAACCAGAAACGTTCAGCACTGCTATTTGTGGAAACTTTTTCACATATAAGGTCTGTTCTACCTGGAACAAACTTCCCTCAGAAGTTGTAAACAGTTCTTCAGTAGAGCAGTTCAAGAAGAGAGTAGATAGTATTTTGCACACTCTGTAAAGAGTGTAGTGCAATAAACAGTCTCTCTCCTTCCACTTCGAGTAGCTCCCCGGAATGGACCACAAGGTCTCCGAGATACTAAGTATTCTTTGTAACTCACACACACACACACACACACACGCACTATCATCAGCTTTTGGTACCCTCTGAAATATTGACGAAGTAGTAAAAATTCAATATGTAATTAATATTTCGAAGTGAGTGCACATAATATTAATATGGGCTTTATCAAACCTCACGGGCTCAGCGGCGTTCACATAACCTATTAATTACTAATGTGGTTATATGGGGTTAGTGGGTTAGAGCTTTGTGTGGCATGGATACCTGCTTGTGGGTGGGTCTCTCTCTCTCACACACACACATACACTAACACACACACTGTATATATAAACATATACACACTCGCATGTACAGAGAATCATACTCTGTCTTTTTGTATATACTGTATGTATAAATTATATATATATATATCTCGTAATAGATATAGATAGATAATACGGTATTATACGGTATATCTATATACAAACATGACTTATCTAGACTTAAGCTTAGATACACCTACGGCTAAATTAATAATTTGTGATAATGAGACAGGGAAGTATTAGCATCATTTGATCACAACCCAGAACAAGAGGCGGCGCGCTCCTTGGTACCACTACTGTAGTTGAGTGGCGAACCCATCTATAGGTTCTATAAGTTAGGTAGGTATATATACTGTAAATCCATCTGCCTTTGTATGCATATACAGTACATATCTGTTTTCCATCATTCATAGGTTTCACACACACACACACACTCTCATTCTCCCTCTCTCTCCTAGCCCTACCAACCACCACCACCACCCTCTCTCTCTCCCAACCACCACACTCTCGTTATCTTTACATTTTTCTCTCTCTCCCAACCTCCACACTCTCGTTATCTCTACATTTCTCTCTCTAAACCACAACACTCTAGTTAATCTCTAAATCTTTATCTCTCTCCCAACCACCACACTCTCGTTATCTTTACATTTATCTCTCTCTCCCAACCTCCACACTCTCGTTATCTCTACATTTCTCTCTCTCTCCCAACCACCACTCTCGTTATCTCTACATTTCTCTCTCTCTCCCAACCACCACACTCTCGTTATCTCTACATTTATCTCTCTCTCCCAACCACCACTCTCGTTATCTTTACATTTCTCTCTCTCTCCCAACCACCACACTCTCGTTATCTCTACATTTCTCTCTCTCTCCCAACCACCACACTCTCGTTATCTCTACATTTCTCTCTCTCTCTCTCTCCCAACCACCACACTCTCGTTATCTCTACATTTATCTCTCTCTCTCTCTCCCAACCACCACACTCTCGTTATCTCTACATTTCTCTCTCTCTCTCTCCCAACCACCACACTGTCGTTATCTTTACATTTCTCTCTCTCTCCCAACCATCACACTCTCATTATCTCTACATTGCTCTCTCTCTCCCAACCACCACACTCTCGTTATCTCTATATTTCTCTCTCTCTCTCCCAACCACCACACTCTCGTTATCTCTACATTTCTCTCTCTCTCCCAACCACCACACTCTCGTTATCTCTCTCCTAATCTCTCTCTCTCTCTCTCTCTCTCTCTCTCTCTCTCTCTTATAGCCCCCCTTCAGCTTGCCCCCTCACTCTAACACGGTCCACTAGAATGTCAGGTCTGGAAAAAGGTAAACTTCTCCATATTCAAGTAGGGTAGAGGGTTAGTAGGCGAGGTAGGGAGGAGGAGGAAGATGAGGAGAAGAATAGGATAATCCAGTGTCACACGAGCGATTTCGCCATCAATTATTACGGGAAATTGTTGCCTGGCAGCTTGTTGAAGTCAGGTCAGGTGAAGGTATCGAGGGAAAAGCCTTTACAACGGTACCTCGTACAAATTTTCAAAGTGTGTTGAAAGGGGTGAAGGGGAGTTGGAGAGAGAGAAACTGTTGGAGTGGCTTTGTTATGTGTGTTATTAGTCTGTATACGTCGTCGAGGATTCCCCCGACTGGGTGCGATCATGTGAAACACGCTAGAACGTACTACCACACCCACTAAATAATGTCAGACTTGGCTGGGATCGAACCCAGTTCAAGCGTATATATATATACATGTGTGTGTGTATGTGTATTTACCTATTTGTATTTACCTATTTGTAAGTTTACAGGAATTGAGCCTAAGCTCGTGGTGTCCCGTTTGCTTGTTTCATTTGATCATATTTCTCTTTAAAGCTATGGATAGTTTTGGCACACACTGCTTTTTCCGGTAAGGCATTCCACTTCTCAATTGACCTTGTTGGAAAGCTGAATTTTCTGACATCCTTCTTGCCTCGCGTCGTTGCCAATTTCCGACTGTGTCCTTTTGTCCTTCCCACTGCTGGCGTGATGAAATTATCCCGATCGAAAAATTCCAGTCCATTGACACACTTGTAAAGAGTAATCATGTCCCCTCCTTTCTCTCCTCTCTTCTAGTGTGGTTAAGCTATTTTTTCCAGTCGTTCCTTGTATGATAGACCTCTTAGTTCAGGCACCCATCGTGTCGCGGCTCTCTGTACTTTTTCCAACTTGTTAATATATATATTTGTTTAAAGTGAGGGCTCCACACCACAGCAGCATACTCCAGGATGGGTCTAATGAAAGCCTCAATTAGCTTTTTCATCATGCTCCCATCTACATATTTGAATGCAACTCTTATGTTTGCCTGTAATGCATATGCGTTTCTCACCTTTTCATTTATATGATCTTCAGGTGATACTTTTGAGTTTATTGTCACACCCAAATATTTTTCCATTCGTGACTTTCCAAGATAAATGTCTCCAATTTTGTATTGTCCGTGTGGTCGTCGAGCGCTATCACCTATCTCCATTATGTGACATTTGTCTGCATTAAATTGTAATTCCCATGATGCCTGACTCCACTCGTACAGTTTAGATATATCACTTTGAAAGGCTGTGCAGGACTCTTTATCTTGAACTCTTCTTAATATCTTGGCATCATCGGCAAACATGCTTATGTAGCTTCCAGTGCTTACGTCGGTAGGCATATCATTAACGTAAATCAGGAACATTAAAGGAGCTAAAACAGACCCTTGTGGCACCCCACTTGTTACATCCACCCAACTGGAATACTTATCTCTAATGACTGTCCTCATGTTCCTTCCGATTAGAAAATCCATCATCTATTTTAAAAGCTGTCCTGAGATTCCTCCCTGTTTCTCTAATTAATATACAAGTCGCTGGTGTGGTACACTGTCAAAGGCTTTCTTAAAGTCTAAATAAACACAATCTACCCACCCATCTCTCTGTTGAACTATCTCTGTAGCACGATCATAAAAAAATTGTAAATTAGACACAAATGATCGCCCTGATCTGAAACCAAACTGCTTGTCTGTTAACATTTTCCTTTCCTCCAAATGCGGTATTCATCTCTCTCTAATCATTTTCTCCAGAAGCTTGTGCGTGCGTGTGCGTGTGTGTGTGTGTCTGTGTGTGTGTATATGTGTGTGTGTGTGTGTGTGTGTGTCTGTGTGTGTGTGTGTGTGTGTGTTTCGGTAAGGTTAGCAAGTAGATATTAATGCAAACGGTGAGAGAAAGAGTACAATGTTGTATATTTGGATAGATTCGGAGTACGAAAGAGAAACGGGTGAAGATAAAGAATAATAAATACAAAAAATAGATAACTGGTTGAAAATGACACCACATCAAAGAAACACAGATAAAGAGAGACAGAACAAAACAAGACACAGAGAGCGAGGAAGAGACCAAAGAGAATACCCAAGACAAGCAAAGATACAGACTAACAAAAAGAGAAGAGAAGCTCTGAGAGATACGTACCAGACAAGAGACACAGCCATTGATATCCCCAAAGAGACACTAACTCCAACAGACAGATTCGCACAGAGACATTAACCCACAGAGACGGACGTACACACAGAGGGAGAGAGACACTAAATGCTTCTTCTGAAATCACTGTGTTGGGTGATTTTAATGTCCATAATGTTGAATGGCTCACTCATTCAGCCAGGACTGATGATGCTGGTCTTGAATGTGAGCTATTTGCAGACTTATTTAATCTCACTCAACTAGTCAACCAACCCACCCGTGTACCAGATAATTCTAATCATAATTCCCACCTACTGGACTTATTTTTAACAACCAATTCAGAAAATTATGATGTTACAGTGAGGTCCCCGCTTGGATCTTCTGATCACTGTCTGATACAGGCCACCTGTCTATCACCCTACCACACCTTCCCACTCTGAACCTGTTTTGGTGACTAAATGGCATTACGATAGGGCAGACTGGGAGGGTCTTCAAGATTTCTTTATTGATATTCCCTGGACCTCTTTCTTTTCTAATGATGCACACTCCACCTTGAGCCACATACAAGATTTTGTAAAAATTGGAAATGGAAACTTTTATCCTCATCAAAAGAACAGTAAAAGATCTAATTCACCTAAATGGTTTGACCATAATTGTGCTAGAGTAACTGAACAAAAAGCAATAGCCTACAATGCATACACAAGATCAAAAACACATGAAGCCTTTAATTACTTTAGAAACATCAGAAATCATGCCAAAACTGTATTAAACCTAACTAAATCAAACTTTCTCCACAAGCAGGCAAATAAACTTCTAAATAATCCAAATGATAACAAAATATTTTGGTCTACTCTTAACTCATTTAAATCCAACTTAGCTACTGCTTCATCCATTCCACCATTAAAATCTCCGACTGGCAATCTTGTAAGTGACCCACGAGGTAAAGCTAACCTTCTTGAGAAATATTTTCTCCACCAACTCAACCTTAGATGAAATAAATCAAGATGTCCCTGTACTTAATTTTAATTCGCCTGAAATTCCCTCACTTAAGATCCACACCAGACATGTCAAAACTATTTTGCAGAATCTCTCAGTAGATAAGGCTCCTGGTCCAGATGAAATTCCTCCAATAGTACTTAAGAATTGCTCCTTGGTGCTCGCTCCTGTATTGGCAAAAAATTTCCGTCGGTGTACTCATACCTCATGCTTCCCAGTACCCTGGAAAGAAGCAAACATCCATCCAGTTCCTAAAAAAGGTGCCTCTTCAGATCCATCAAACTACAGACCAATAGCTATAACTTCCACTCTTGGTAAAGTCTTTGAAATTATATTAAATAATCACATAATTAAGCATCTTGAGAATAATAAATTAATCAGTGATAGGCAATATGGTTTTAGACGATGTCGATCAACTGCAGATATGCTTTGCCTTCTTACGCATCAAATCAACCAAGCTACAGACCAACATGGTGAAACACATACAATAGCACTGGATATATCAAAGGCATTTGATAGAGTCTGGCATCAATCCTTATTATCGAAGATGTCACACTACGGCCTTGCATCATTAGTTCCACTAATTTCTTCTTATCTTCATAACAGAAAAATACGTGTAATGGTAGATGGCCTTTATTCTCAATTTCACTCAATAAATGCTGGTGTTCCCCAGGGATCAGTTTTGGCCCCAATTCTGTTCCTCATTCATATCAATGATCTCATATCTACCACTCATAATCCAATACATTCCTACGCAGATGACTCAACACTCCACAGTTCCTTCACATTTACCAATTCTTTCACCCAACCCGATCTTATAAATTCAAAAATAAACACTGCAATTCTCTGAACCAGGACCTTTCTAGAATTAATGGATGGGGACAAAAGAATCTAGTTTCCTTTAATGCACAGACAACCAAGTACATTCAATTTTCTAACCGACAGAATCTCACTGACTCCCATAGATTTTTATGATGTAAATATTCCCACTTCTCCTAGTATTGACATTCTCGGTGTAACATTAAACTACTAACTTAGCTGACACTTATGTTAGAAGCATTGCAGAGAATGCCTCTAAAAAACTGGACTCCTGTACAGAGTTCGAGAATTCTTCACTGACGAGCAGGTGGCCGTAATATATAAAAGTCATGTGCGTTCTCAGAGGTCTTACTGGTCACCTCTGTGGGGTGGAAGTGGAGTGGTTGCATGAGGCAGGTTGGACAAAATTCAAAATAAAGCTACTACATTAATCAAATAACCCTGCAATCCACAGGACCTTCCTACATTATCCATACGAAGAAACGTTGCATCCTTGTATTATTCTACAGATATTTTCACAGCAATTGTTCCGAGGAACTTGCTTCAATTGTGCCGCCTCTCCACATCTTTCCCCGTAGAACTAGGGCAGCTGAGAGCGCCCATGAATTTACACTTTCTCCTCCACAATGCAGAACTTCTGCTTATCAGAATTCATTTATCCCCAGAGCTACTACTCTTTGGAATTCACTTCCCTCGAATTGCTTTTCACAAACTTACAATCTACAAATGTTTAAATCCAGTTGTTACAAACATTTTATGAATGGAGGATGCCTTTAGGCACATGGACCTTTTTGTTTTATCTGTGTTTTTCCTTCCTCCGTTCATTGTCTCTTAAAAAAAAAAAAAAAAAAAAAAAAAAACAAGGGACAGGGAAACACACACACAGACAAATAAACAGAGAGAGAGAGAGAGAAAGAGAGCGCGCGAGAGAGCAAGAAAGAGAGAGAGAGAGAGAGAGAGACATAGAGACAGGTAATCAGTGAGGCTTATGTGGTGGTAAGGAGGTGTCACACAAGAGGCTCTTTCGGGCAATTTTCTATTGCATCATTATAGGCAGTGTCCCACGAGCGATTTGTCCGTCAATTTTTACTCTCAAATGTAGTATGGCAGCCTCAAAATTTATGTTTTATATGATTTAAACTGCCTAGGATAATCTACCTTCGATCTAGTTTCCGATTATAATGTGAAAGAGCTTCTAAATACTACGAGAACAGACTTGCTCATCGAACATTGCCGGAAAAGCGTTCGTGTGACACTGGATTAAAGTGGTGGTGTGAAGCTGTGTTTACCGATGCAGTAGGCATTAGATTGGACAGACAGACGGACAGACAGACAGACAAACAAAGACAGGGGAGATGGAGAGGAAGTAACAACAATGCAGATAAAGTAAATAACAAAAAAGAGGACAAGATGGAAAATTGAACATTGGGGTTGACTTTAGTATAATACACACTCTACCAAGTCAACAAAAATAGTAAATAGTAAAGATTAGTAATAGTAGTAGTAATGGTAGTAGTAATAGTAAATATTAAATAGTAGCAATAGTAGTAGTAATAGTTGTTGTCTGGACATGAGAGGCACTCAATTCCTGGCAGCAGCCTCCACGAACCAAGACCACCCACTAAATTACATGGCAACACACCCACAGACACCAAGAAATATCAAAACAACACCCAGCACACGGTATCACACACAATTATTGTCCTCTCTCCCTCCCTGCCCACCGCGAACCAACTTCCAAAAGCACATCCATACTCATATCTCTCACCGATCCATCCACTCACTCACAGACAACACGCAGCTGCATGCACGACCTCCCGAAATCCATCCTTCCGAATCTTCCCTTCCTCGCGAGGACAGAGTCCACCTCTGGCCAGGCTGAGATGCGGACACTATCCAGCTCTCCTGAGCTATCAGAAGAGACTGGATGACTCCGCTGTCGACGCCTGCCTGGGATGTAACACAGCACCCCATACCATTAAACACATCATAGAAGACTGCATTTCACACAACCACTTACGCCAACAACACAATCTACACTCAATGAGAGCTCTGTGGGAAAGCCCGATCGTGGCCATGGCCTTTCTCAGGGACTCAGGGCTGTTCGGCCAGGCAGCTTAGGGAACAACAACAACAAGTAGTAATAGTAGTAGTAAATAGTAGTAATACTAAATAGCAAATAGTAAATACACAACTATGACGGCACGAAACTGTTGGAACGAAGGAAGAATATGTTGGGTTAGATGGAGTACAGGGAAGGAAAGTAACTAATTTGAGGATCACATGCTTTCATTAATTTCATTGGGAGGTGTTTGGTGTTGGGAGTTACATTAATGAATTAGATTATTCATATAATTTCCTTTGTCCGAATTTGATCATCTATTATTTTCGATGTGCATGAGCTAGACAAAAGGCAGAGCTGCCATCTGACTCCATTCCTCTCTAAAGGGGGTATCCCACTGTGCGACTTTTCGATGGCGAATGCCGTGCGACCGTGTTATTTATCTATGTCCCAAAATTCGCAGCGAATAGGGTTTTTTCAGAAGCGAATGAAAGCGAAAAAGGTGAATTTCCTCGATTGCAGTGCGACCGAAGTGCGAATATGGCGAATTTTTTGGCGAAAATTACGAATGGTGTGCGACAATTGAGGGCGATTCATGGCGAAAGCGGCGAACGATGATGGCGAAAATAGCGAATGCACGGCGATTGTTGGACGATGTAATGAGATAAAACAGCAGAGGTTGTGCGACTGTAGGCGAATGCCATGTGTGTGTGTGTGTGTGTATGTGTTGTAGTGTGTGTGTGTGTTTGTGTGTGTGAAAAGGCGAAATGTGGAAAAGCTGGACATTTTGTGTGTGTGTGTGTGTGTGTTGTAGAGTGTGTGTGCAACTGTGCATGTATGTGTGCTGTAGTGAGTGTGTGTGTGTGTGAAAAGGCGAAATGTGGAAAAGCTGGACATTGTGTGTGTGTGTGTGTGTGTGTGTATCTATGGATCAATGTGTACAAGCCTTATCCCGGAATATCTGAACAATACTTGGGAGAACAACAATGATACTGACGAATTATTCTGAACAATTAACAGTCCCATAGAGAACATTAACTTTGTTTTATATTTTCGTTCGAAGTTCACAATCTCGTTTACGTAAGGTCTATTTCAAAAACATATGCCTTCGAATCAAAATGTAAATATAATTGTGTGGGTATGTCTGAGTGGCTGTGCATCTATGGAATAGGTGTATTCCCACTCAAGATACAATTATGGATTTATGTTTTGTTTCCTTGCAATTATAAGACTATTGTATTCAGATTAGGAAGTGTAGATGGAGGTCAGAGGGTTAATTGAGATACTCTTTACCCTTCTAGTTCCACAGATCATTCCAAAGCTAGATAAAGTCTTCTAAAGGTAGTCAGAATATACTGTCAAAATGCGTCCTAATCTTCAAAGGGTTAGGTAGAAGTAACTATTAAATCAACACTGTCACTATTATGATAGTTTGTTTCCTCTAATACGAGTTATCATTTGTCGATTTAAGGGGAGATTTCCACTTTGAAGGATTTTATTCTAAACCCCTTTCTCCGTCATGTTTAGTACCATTCCTTTTGAAATTTTAAGACGTTCGCCCCATTCGAACGTTCCCTTAAATACAGCTTAGACAGGGCCTTTTGAAATAACTATGCCTCACATACACACTCGACATAGCCACACAACAATAACACACAACACGTGTTTAGGTAATGGTTCCGGTACACTGACTTTTAATTTGAACCATAGTTTGAACTTATAACTCGTGTTATATAAGTTTATTATGAAATATTATGAAGAATTAATTAGGTAAGTATACATAACCTACTGTTATGTATATAGTACTTATGATTAAATTATCGTATTTCGGAGATTTTGGTCACTCGGAAAATCAGCTGATGAATCTCGGCGCTCCAAATTCACTTGCATTGAAATGATATTCTTTGTACAAGACCACCCATGGTTTTGCAGGGTTTATTTAAGGCTTAGAAATGTTTCTTTATACGCCGGTATATACGGTATACTCAGTTTCATTTCATCTGACGGTATTGAATTCCATTTCTCGATACTTAATGGAAAAATATGAAATCATGTTTCTGCATCATATTAACCCCTTCAGCACCATGACGTAATTTTCATCATATTCTGGTTACCAGTATACGATTTTCTTTAGTATATAATCTACCTCTAGGACTCATATGGCTAAATACGATCTCAATAAACCCTCTGAATAACATAGGTCGTCTTGAAACTGTATACAATCGTCTATCTTTAGCCAGAATGAAAGTTATGGGGGTGAAGGGGTTAAGTCCAAGTTTATATAATTAGCACCACATTTCACTACAAAATCTTCAAAATAACTGAGAAACCCTGATGGGAACTTTGCATTTTTTTACCGTCAGTTGAAAAGAAACAGACTATAGTGAGAGACACATCAACAGTCACATAACAACCCACCAATCACCTCAGTTTGCCACATGTCGCATGTCATTCGTATGGCATTGGCAATAATTTGTGACACATTCGCTGCATTCGCGCTACTGCCGCGCTACTGTCCCCCTATTCGCTCAAAAAGCAGCGTTGCCAATAATTGGAATTTGCAAATTGGCGAATCAGGGGGAATTGTGCGACTATAGTGCGACCAAGGGCGAATAAAGTGAGACAATGTGAGACAAAGGGCAAACATTCACCAACATTCGCCAACATTTTCAGTTCGCCGCCATATTTTGGGTACCGGGTATGCTCAAAATTTAACGGCGAATCTGGGTGAATTTGGGCGAACATGGGCGACGCTAGGGCGACCGTTGTGCGATTTTGGCGACAATTGGAGAATGTTCGAGCGAATATGGCTATTTTTGGAACATAGACAAAACAATCCTGTCGCCCTCTGTCGCTGGGCGTTCGCCATCGAAAAATCGCACAGTGGGATACCCCCTTAATACATACTTTACTTAAAATGTACGACGACACTGTCTTATGGTCTGTTCATTCTAAGTTGTCCAGAAATCGTAACCTATAACCTCTCATAACTCAAAAAGGACTAGAGTAATCGAACACCATATAGGCAGACTTGGCTAGGGAATAGGTGAGAAAATTGACAGCTCATTTGCCTTAGCCCGTGTTGAGTTACAGAGGTTAGAGGTTACGATTTCTGACCAACCTAGAATGAACGGATTATAGGAAAAATATTAAGGGAGCCCACCTCGCTTGTTTTCTCTTTCTCTCCCTCTCTCTTTGGCTTGTATCCATTCGGCCCCATTCAGCCTACTGTTTTAAGACGTTTACCCCCATTCAGGTGTCAATATTTTCCTGGCGAATAGTAGCGAGCCAGCATATATATATATATATTTTTGTTTTACAGCAAGCTAATTTGTAAATATTTCGATAGAAAAATATCTCCGGCGAAGCCGGATTTCTCCATACAATACTGGCTCGCTATCGCTCGCCAGAAAGAAATCGACACCTGGATGGGGATAAACGTCTTAAAACAGTCGGCTGAATGGGGCCAAATCAATACAAGTCAGAGAAAGAGAGAGAAGGAGAGGAAGATAAAAACAAAAGCAGGTGACCCCCCTTAAAACAAGATTCCAGAAACTGACATTAGTAAATAGATATATTGATTTCTATATTATCCCTATCCTCCCCCCCCCCCCCCCCCTCCCTTCCGATATTGTAAAACTGGTAGGGGTTGCCCTTCTTGGCAGCTGCTTCCCGATGTGGCCTAATGAGTTTCCTATATATTTGATGGCGTTGAGAGAGAGAGAGAGAGAGAGAGAGAGAGAGAGAGAGAGAGAGATATAATCTGCTTAGCTAGATGCTCATTTGTATGCTTAGTTTTGTCACCACCATATATTTCCACCCACCTTAGGAAATATATATATACATACACATACACACACACACACACACACACACATACTGTATATATATATATATATATATATATATATATATACACTATATTGAAATTGTAAGGAGTATCCAGTCAGAGAGTAGTTTGGTGGTATAGGTAGCGCCAGCAAACGTGACAATAATCTTGACTCCTTATCTTCTTGTAACTCGAAATGAATGAAAGCAATCGGGCTGACGTTTCTATTATTTGGGAAGGGTCCACCAGGAAATAGGTGTGGATATTTACAGCCAGTTTGGCCCTTTTGAGTTACAGGAGTAGTTATCATATTATTTAATAATTCTATGACAATGTTTGTACAACTCGTATATGTAATATTCTTGTTAAATAACATTGAATTAACGCGTTTAGTCAGATGATTATGCTTTATTCCTTTAGTACGGCTCTAACCATAGGATTTTACTCAGCAACGGAAGAACCTTTAGCAATGAAAGGGTTAACTACTGTCTAAATTAACCTCTAACTTGACAGGTGCTTTCCAAGTTGAATGTCATCTTGTAGAGGTACGCCGCTAGCTAGAATTAAATAAAAGTTGACGTCATCTAATTGAAAGAGTTCATCAAATAAATGTGTTCTCATCAAAATAATTAATGAACGTGCTTTCTAGTGAATTCATATTTTACGCACCGCAAACGTTGCTGGAGTCGTTGAAGGGGAGATGGGTCGTTTTTTCTGGTCCCTCTTCTCACTCATGTTTAACCCCAATCGCTTTTAGATTTTAAGACGTTTGGCCCATTAGTTTGGAGATTTAAGACCTTTTACCCCATTTCTTTGTCAATATTAAGACTTTTCGTGTCATTTAGGTGTCGATTTTTTCTTGACAAGCTATAACGATCCTGTAATTTAAAAGGAATCGGCCTTCGGCCGGGAAATGAGGAAATAAATACGCTCTCATTATCAACATAATTAATGAACTTGCCTCCGAGGGAATAAATATTTTACGCACCGCAAACGTTCTCGAGGTGTTTATATAAGCGAGGGAGTTTTAGGAGCCGGCTGGGGTAAACTATACAGTATATTATTATTATATATATATATATATATATATATACAGTATATATTTAAAAACATATTTGTATGTATATTTGTCATTCTTTAATTATTATTGTTTTGTTTCCTCTATAGATCTCCATTAAGCTTAAAGAAATACTCCAAGACTTCCTTTTGAGATCATTTATTTGTACATTATTTGGTAGAAACATATCCTGCCCGAAGGCCGATTCCTCTTACGATACAGGTTTGCTATCGCTCGCGGGAAAAAATCGACATCTAAATGGCACAAATGGTCTTAACATTGGCAAAGAAATGGGGCGGAAGGTCATAAAATCGCCAAACTAATGAGGCGAACGTCTTAAAATCTCAAAACTAATGGGGTTAAGCATAAGGGAGAAGGGGATCCAGGAAAAACAATAACCTCCCTCTAAGCGAGGATAAGATTCTACCAGAATAATGACTTTCTGTTTGGTGAATGAGGGAACTTATTTATAAAACAAGCCATTTAAAGTAAATTAAGATAAAAATCAAACACATCACATAACACAAATATATATATTTAACAAGCATAATTCTAATGTCTAATTCCACGAGAGTTCGAAACTATATATTGACCAAAACTACGCACAATAACCTTACCTAACATTACATAAGTTTGCCCTTTCAATCACATTTTCTTTTCTCAGTACAACCCATTTTCTGTTATGTAACCCAGACTTGATCACACACAGAAAATGAATCCATATCACTAAATGTTTCACCCCACCCTAAACATTTCTGCCATCATTTGTTTGCACAATACAGTAATACTCCAGCACTAAAGCCGGTACCACACGAGCGCTTTTTCCCTCAACATTTATCCTTAACACTGGTCTGGCAGCTTATGAGGTCAACATTTAGAATATTTCGGTTACCTAAATTCCTCTATCATCAGTCTAGTTTCCGATACCAGGGAAAAGTGCTTCAGAAATGTTGACAGAACAATGTTGATCATCGAATGTTGACCATAAAAGCTCT
This sequence comes from Paralithodes platypus, assembly GCA_032716605.1. Classification (NCBI taxonomy): domain Eukaryota; kingdom Metazoa; phylum Arthropoda; class Malacostraca; order Decapoda; family Lithodidae; genus Paralithodes; species Paralithodes platypus. The sequence continues at coordinate 17,663,552 of CM064510.1, read as the reverse complement.
CGTGTGATACCGGCTTAACAATGACTAACTCCCTCAGTACCGGTGTCGTCCATTTAACTTTATTCTGGCTACTATTAGACGATTATATTCAGCTTTAAAAGATCCTCCAGTAATTAAACGGCTCCGAAATATCTCACATTGCCCTTTTCACTACCACAGATTCTTCTTAAACTGCACGAAATTGCATAAATATAGGTAAAATACCATCAAAAGGACGTCGCCGGTACAGAAGGGGTTAACAGGCTTCCAACTATCTTACTTTGCCCATTTTTACTACCACAAATTATTCCTAAACCACGAAATCTTCTAAATATAGCTAGAATACAATGAAAAGGACGTCGCCGGTACAGAAGGGGTTAATAAATCAATTCCTCCACGACACGCTCTGGTAAAACAACTATTTGGTGAGAGAGAGAGAGAGAGAGAGAGAGAGAGAGAGAAAGAGAGAATGAGAAAGAGAGAGAGAGAGAGAAAGAATGAGAGAGAGAGAGAGAGAGAGAGAGAGAATGGGAGAAAGAAAGAGAGAGAGAGAGAGAATGAGAGAGAGAGACAGAGAAAGAGAAAGAGAGAGAGAGTGAGAGAGAGAGAGAGTAGCAGACATACTGGGAGAGATACCTTATACTTATGATAATCATTCGACTACATCCAATCATGAATTACCTGGAGTGTTACATAACATATCCAAGACATTACAATTAGCTGGAAGGATAGAGCTTGGTATTAAGGCAACTGTACAGTGAGTCATGATTGATTGATTGATTGATTGAAAGGAGCTAAGACAATGGGTAAGGGAATGGGGAGGTGGGGGTCTGAATCCCATCGCTCTCATGTTTAGCCCCATTAGTTTTGAGATTTTAAGACGTATGCCCCTTTTGTATTTGCTATTTTAAGACCTTACGCCCCCATTTGTATGTCAATTTTTATACCTTTCCTGCCATTTAGGCGTCGATTTTTTTTCCTGGCGAGCAATAGCGAGCCTGCAACTTAGGAGGACCCGGCCTTTGGTCGGTACATTTTTCTACCGAAAAATGTACAAATGTATCTAGAAGGGGGATCTTGGGGATGTTTTCTTTAAGCTTGATAGAGGCCTAGGGAGGAAACTGAAGATACAAATAAATAATAATTATATCAACCAATAAATAAACCTTTCTCTCCTTAAGGGGGGTGACCTGCTTTTTGTTATTACTGTCCTTTTCTCTCTTTCTCTGGCTTGTATCCATTCGGCCCCATTCAGCCAACTATTTTAAGACGTTTATCCCCATCTAGGTGTCGATTTCTTCCTGGCGAGCGATAGCGAGCCAGCATTATATGAAGAAATCCGGCTTCGCCGGAGACATTTTTCTATCGAAAAATGTACAAATTTAGCCTGCTGTCAAACAAAACAAAAAAATATGCTGGCTCGCTACCGCTCACCAGTAAAAAATTGACACCTGGATGGGGATAAACGTCTTAAAACAGTAGGCTGAATGGGGCCAAATGGATACAAGCCAGAGAAAGAGAGAAAAGGACAGAAATAAAAAAAATAACAAAAAAAATAAAACCCCCTTAAGGTAACTGACGAGTAATGAAAGGAGTGATAATATAACTTATAATATAATATACAAGATAATATAAATTAATAAAATCCAACAAAACTTAAAGGTAACTATCGAGTGAGTGATGAAGGGAGTTAAGACAATGAGTTAAGGGAAGGAGAAGTGCTTAAGGGGAGACTGACCGTTTGTTTGGTCTATTAATTCATTTATTCCTATATTTTTTTTTAGTTTCCTCGCTAGACCTCCATCAAGCTTAGACAAAAAAAGCTAGACCCTCCTTTAAGATAAATGTTTACATTTTTCGGTAGAAAAATGTCCCGGTCGAAGGCCGGTCCCTCTTAAAATTGCAGGCTCGCTATCGCTCGCCAGGAAATAATAGACACCTAAATGGCACGAAAGGTCATAAAGTTGACAACGAAATGGGGCGAAAGGTGTTAAAATCGCCAAACTAATGGGCCGAACGTCTTATAATCTCAAAACTGGTGGGGCTAAACATTAGGGAGAAGGGGGTCCAGAAAAACGGTCTGCCTCCCCTTAAGGCTAACGGAAGGAGGTATTAGAGACACATAAAGGAGGTTCAGGTAGTGGGTGGTAGTAAGGGAGAGAATTATTAACTCGGAGTGCAATCTGTGATAACTATGGTGATAGTAGGAAAGGTTTTTTCACCTACAGGGGAGGTGTGGCAGAGTGGTCTTGCCACTGGACTGGTAATCCAATGCACCCGGGTTCGAATCCCAATATGTCAATGGGAAGATATTATTGGGATGGAATTTGTGCTGTACCTAGTATCAGTGCATTACCACAGCACACCGAAATGCCAAAGCAAAATACCCTCATCGTTCTCAGATTAAATAGCACTGTATGAATATTCCCATATTCAAAATATGCTACAGGGGGTCAATGCCTAGTGAGTTAATTGCTCAATAGGTGGCGTTCTGAGAGTGAAGGTCCGAGCCTGGGGAGTGAGACTGTGAAACGCAGAGGCGAAGCAGCTTCAGAGATGGAGTTGGGTTCGAGCCGTGAATAGGTGCTTCGCATGTCTCACTCCCTAGACTGGAACCTAGACCTCACGGGCCTCACCGTGTTCAGCGGTAGAGTGTAAAGGCTATCAGCCTATGCCCGAGAGGGAGTAGTTGAAATATAGAAAAAAAACAAAATCTGTTGCTCATTTCAAGCCACTTATCTCACGAGTCCACACACAATCCACAGGTTGTGAGTACGCTTATTTTGATGGTAAACATTTACCCTTTCGCGCATAAGTACGCGATTTGCACTATTTCGGGGATATTTATAAGCTCTCAGCGGTGTTTAGGGACGTTTCGTTTAGTTATTTCAACCTCTGCAGTTGTCTTTGAGTGAGCTGTGAGCAGAAAACAAAAATTTGGAGAGGAAATTATGATATTAAGATCATTCAATTTCTGAATACTAAACGGCAACCCCTGGTGCATGATAGGGTTAATGTTGTTTTGATATGGAGAAACATACAGAGAGGGAACTGTTTTGATATGGGGAAACATACAGAGAGGGAACTGTTTTGATATGGGGAAACATACAGAGAGGGAACTGTTTTGATATGGGGAAACATACAGAGAGGGAACTGTTTTGATATGGGGAAACATACAGAGAGGAACTGTTTTTGATATGGGGAAACATACAGAGAGGGAACTGTTTTGATATGGGGAAACATACAGAGAGGGAACTGTTTTGATATGGGGAAAACATACAGAGAGGGAACTGTTTTGATATGGGGAAACATACAGAGAGGGAACTGTTTTGATATGGGGAAACATACAGAGAGGGAACTGTTTTGATATGGGGAAACATACAGAGAGGGAACTGTTTTGATATGGGGAAACATACAGAGAGGGAACTGTTTTGATATGGGGAAACATACAGAGAGGGAACTGTTTTGATATGGGGAAACATACAGAGAGGGAACTGTTTTGATATGGGGAAACATACAGAGAGAGAACTGTTTTTCCAGCTGATGGTAAATTGGGATGTCTTCAGCTTGATTACTACGCTCTTATGAAGGTTTTG
>CM064510.1:17557477-17654977 GCA_032716605.1 Paralithodes platypus | reverse complement strand
TCTGACTAATAATAACGACATAAATATATCTTGGGAGTGTTTCACAACCACTTACCTTAAGGCAGTGCAAGACTGCATACCATCGAAAATACGGCGTCCAGTCCATAATGATAAGCCCAAATGGTGGAATAAAGATATTTCAGACTGTCTGCTTGCTAAAAAATTTGCTAATGATAGATTAAAATCCTCACAAAATGACGAAGAACAGGTGAAATTTGTAGAGCTACGACGCAAAGCCAAAAAAGTTAATTAAGCAAAGTAAAAAGACCCTGGAGTTACATGTTGCGAATCAAAGTAAAACAAACCCGAAAGAATTCTATAGTTATATCAGAAAGAAAAAAAGTAGTTACTTCAACTGTTGGACCGTTAGTCGATGAAAATGGAGAATACACCAAAGACGAAGTACAAATGAGTAATGCCCTCAATACCTTTTTTGCATCAGTTTTTACAACCGAAGACCTCAGTGATATCCCTACACCATCGCCGATTCAGATTGATAATTCAGATGTTCTAAGCAATATCACCGTTACAGAGAGAGAAGTATTGAATTGTTTAGATAAACTCAAGGTAAATAAAACGCCTGGATCTGATACAATCTCGCCTAGAGTTCTAAAGGAAGCTAAGGATGAGCTCTCCAAACCACTGACAATGCTATTCAATGAATCCTTGCAGTCTGGGACTATGCCTGATCAGTGGAAGCTAGCCAACGTAACACCGATATTAAAAAAAGGCAGCAAATCCCTACCCAGTAACTATCGTCCAATTAGCTTAACCTCAATTGTATGTAAAATGCTAGAAACGGTCATAAGACACAGACTCGTAAATCACTTAGAGGCAAATAACTTACTTAAAGATACTCAACACGGCTTTCGTAAAAACGTTCCTGTTTAACAAACCTCTTAGACTTCTTCCACGATATCCTCAACCTCTACGATGAGAGTAAAGCTGTAGATATTATATACCTTGATTTTCAAAAGGCCTTTGACAAAGTTCCCCACAAACGTTTACTGCTAAAACTAAAAGCGCATGGAATACAAGACGGTGTGTTGAAATGGATAGAAAATTGGCTCAGCGACAGGAAGCAAAGAGTAGTCATAAACGGTAAGGCATCTAAATGGACCAATGTAAGTAGCGGGGTACCCCAGGGATCGGTACTAGGACCAATTCTCTTTCTAATTTACATCAACGACATAGATGAGGGTCTCACCTGTACAATCTCAAAATTTGCTGACGATACAAAAATTGCAAATAGCGTACTCTCAAAAGAACAAGTTGACGGTATGCAACACAATCTAGATAAATTGTCATTTTGGGCCCAAATTTGGCAAATGAGTTTCAATGCGGATAAATGTAAAGTACTACATATCGGATACCTAAATGAGAAAGCAAACTATTCGATGAATGGCACTCAGCTTAAGAATGTAAACAGAGAAACCGATCTGGGAGTAACAATATCGAGTAACCTAAAACCGAGTCAACATTGTTCAGAAGTTGTTAAGAAGGCAAACAAAATAATTGGCTTTATAGGCAGGTCATTTGAGCATAAATCCAAAGAAGTTATCCTAACCCTTTACAATTCCTTAGTCCGCCCTCTTCTGGAATACTGCGTTCAATCCTGGTGCCCTTATTTCCATAAAGATATAAACAAGCTAGAACGAGTTCAACGTAGAGTTACCAAAATGATACCTAGCCTAAAGAACAAACCATACGAAGAGCGTCTTAGAGAATTAAATATATTTCCTTTAACTCAGCGCAGATTAAGAGGTGACTTAATTCAAGTGTTCAAAATCATCAAAGGCATCGACAATATGAACTGTAGTAAGTACTTCACTATCGACCAATCTAATTACACGCGGGGAAACGGTTGCAAAATTATTGGTAAATCTTTTAACTCACACGAATCTAAGAATGTCTTCTTCAATCGAGTTGTCAACTTGTGGAATGGGCTTCCCCGAGACGTTATAGACTGCAGCACCATTGATTCATTTAAACTCCGCTTAGACAAATATCTCGCATCAAACCCGCGACTGACTGCGTTTGTAAATGAATAACTTTATTTTATCCCCCCCTCAGTTACAAACCCATCTGTCCCCTACTAACTTCCTAATCCTGCCACGGACATTAGTTCTAGGGCAGTAGTTCCCTTTCCAATGTTCCCTTACCCACTCTAAACCACTGTTTGAACACTTGATCCTCAGTGTTTTGGAGGACAAGCAGCCTAGAAGGGTCACTAAACCTGTTGTTGCTTGATTTCCTTTGTACTCCTTTGTACAATCTTTCCTTGTCGCTCACTATTCTCCCTCTCTTTCTCATACAAAAACACGCACACTCTCACTCTCTCTCTCTCTCTCTAACAAGGATAATCTTTCTATTACATTCTTTCAAAACTTATGTTCGCCCAGAATGGATGGGCGAATGAATATAGTCATTGCCTTCGAGAGAGAGAGAGAGAGAGAGAGAGAGAGAGAGAGAGAGAGTTGGTGGTGAGAACATGATAGTTAGTGAGAGAGAGAGAGAGAGAGTGAGTTGGTGGTGAGAGAGAGAGTGAGTTGGTGCTGAGAGAGAGAGAGAGATTTTATTGTGTTTATATATCGAATACAATCAATAACTGGTAATGAGGAGGAGCACTTTATTGACAACGTTTCGCAGATAGCTTCTTTAGGTAACTGACTTGAAGAAGCTATCTGCGAAACGTTGTCAATAAAGTGCTCCTCCTCGTATGGTGTGTATATTCATTCTGTCAACTTTTCTAAGTTATTTCAACAAGGAAAACAAAGATTTGGCCCAGCAATTTCCCCCCCCCCCCCTACACACACACACACACACACACACACACACATACACACATACCCTCACCCACACACAACCATCCCCCAACACACGCACGCACACATACCCTAACCCCCCACACATATACCCTCACCCATACACACCCTCACCCACACATAACTCCCCCCCCAGCCACCCACCCATAATAATTACCCGCGTTATTCGCCTTAAATTAGTCCATCAGTGTCGGTGGGAGGGAGTCGCATAAGGCGCGGGATTAAGGCGCCCGAACCCCCTCACTATTAAGCGGAGGTTTTGTGTTTGTTCCCGAGACCTCCATCAACCTTAAATTTACAGCCCCCAGAGCTTTCAAGATAAATTTATACATTTTTAGGTAGAACAATGCCCCAGCCGAAGGCTAGTTCCTCCTGTTCCTCCTAAATTACAGGCTCGCTATTGCTCGCCAGGAAAAAAATGGCACCTAAATGACACACCAAATGTAATATTGACAGAAATTGAGTGAAATGCCTTAAAATTGCCAAACTAATGAGCCGAACGTCATAAAATCTGAAAACTAATGGGGCTAAACATGAGGAAGAAGAGGACCCAGTAAAACGACCCATCTCCCCTTAAATTAAAGTAGTCCATCAGTGTCGAGGGGAGGGTGACACATAAGGCGCGGGATTAAGGCGCCCTAACCCAGCCACCATTAACCCCTACTGAACCGGCAACGGCTTTATTTCACTTTAGTCTAGGTATATTTTGACTTTTGTGCAGCTTAAGAAGGATGTGCGGTAGTAAAAAGGGGTTTATTAAGATAGTTCGAAGCCTGGAGCCCCGCATCTTATACTAAATAAAATAGTCTATTAGTAGCCAGTATAAAATGAAAAGGACGGAACTGGTACTGAACGGGTTAACTTGGATTGTGTGGTGGGGAGGGGGGTTCAGCGGGCCTGGGGCAGAGGTGAACAAGTTGCTGTCGCCCCAACAAGGCAAAGATTAACCCTTCCTCACCGGGCTAGCCTTCTAAATGACAGCACTCCGATCCGGGCAATCTGGCCAAAAAACGTTGTAATAGGTCTAGGCCTATTTATGTTATTTTAACTGCTAGAGAATTCAAACAAATCTCGAAATGTATCCCTGTTTTTTATCTGTAGACTGGCATTGAGTAGAGCTCTCTAGGTCAATTGGTTCAGTTGTGATGACGATTTCCGTGGAGAGAGTTTTGATGCGGTTTTAGCAATATCAGACATTTACAAACACTATTTTTGTTCTACCAAACAACAACAACAAAAGTCCGACTTCTTGTTTTTGAAGCTGAGGGTCGCTCCGACCGGCTTTGTTTACAAACGTTTCGCCGCGTGGCTTTCAAACCAAGCTTAATAGGCTTTCAAGCTTAAGGGGAGACGGTCTTTTTTCTGGATCCCCTTCTCCTTCATGTTTAGCCCCATTAGTTTTCAGATTTTAATATGTTTGCCCCATTAGTTTGTCGAGTCTAAGACCCTTCGCCCAATTTCTTTGTCAATATTAAGACCTTTCGTGTCGATTTTTTTCCTGGCGAACGATAGTGAGCCTGTAATTTTGGAAGAATAACCGGCCTTTGGCCTGGACTTTTTCTAACGAAAAAAGGGGTATGTAAATATATGAAATAATCGACCAAAAAATGAACCATCCTCCCTTTACAAACTCACTGTGGCTTGTCGCATATATTCCACTCAGAGAATTATGCCTCAAGTCTTAAGCAAGAGTATTATTTATGTGCACGAGAGAGAGAGAGAGAGAGAGAGAGAGAGAGAGAGAGAGAGAGCACAATGTGGTAATTTTCATCAAATTCTGGTTACTATTAGACGATTTTTTTCAGTTTATTATCCACTTCTAGGACTCAAAGGGGTAAATATGATCTCAATAAACCCTCTGAATAGTATAGGTCCTTCTTAAACTGCATACAGTTGTCTAATTGAAGAGTAAATAAAAGGTAAAAACCCGTCATCGTGCTGAAGGAGTTAAAGCTTATCAGTTTCACAATTGTTTTGTATTGTAACTACGTAATCTATGGTATTATTGAGTAATAAATGAAGGAATGGGGGGCGATTCTAGACATTTTATGGAATTAGAACATTTTAGTCTATCCATCAATACAATTTTTGGCAGAAGCCATTCTCTTTTTCAGACATTTAGGCAGCTGATTAAAGGGGTAGGGGCTTTTTTTTTGGGGGGGAGGGGGTCTATTAATCTATTTCATGTATTGCTTTAGCTTCCTCACTAGACCTCCATCAAACTTTGAAAAACACTCCCCTGACTGCCCCCCCCCCCCCCCCCCTTCAAGATAAAGTTGTAAATGCTCGCTATCTCTCACCTGACACCTACATGGCCCGAAAGGTCTTAAAACTGACAGCGAAATGGGACGAAAGGTGCTGACATTACAAAATTAATGTGTTGAACGTCTTAACATTTAAAAGTGTGACGCCTGCCAGCGTTGGCAGAATCGCCTCCCGGTAGCCACTAGCGCTCGCCAGGGCAGTGAAATGGGCTACAGTCTATCTTTTTTTTTTTTTTTTTTCTATGTGATTGAGGGAGGCAAAAGGCATAACTGCCTATAGCGAGTGCCTCCCCCATAGTTGAAAGAGTGACAGGGCCAAAATCAAGGGACGTTCGAGCCAAAATGCCTGGACACACGGAGTTTGAAGCAATTTAAGTCATAGGAAGAGGGAAAGACTGATTCTGGGAGAGAGTTCCAGAGCTCAGATATTGAGTAGAAGAAAGTTTGAGAGTAACGTTTCACTCTTGGGTTGGAGAGTTGCACAGAGTAGGGGTGGGATTGAGTTGTAAGACGGGTACCACGTGCCCTACGTAAAGGAGGTGGTATGCACTGGGATAGCTCTGAGGAACACTGATTATTATAGTAGCGATAGAATAGCGAGAGAGATGCAACATTGCGGCGGAGAGAGAGAGATTGCAGAGAGTTGGTGAGTGGACGGGAGTTAATGATACGAAAGGCCTTCCTTTCAACTTTGTCTAGGAGAGCGGTGTGAGAGGAACCTCCCCACACATGTGAACAATACTCAATACAAGGGCGCACTATGCCCCTGTACAGAGCAAGAAGCTGTGCAGGGGAAAAGAACCCCCTAAGGCGGTTGAGCACACCCAGCTTCTGGGAGGCTGCCTTAGCAAGACTGGTAATATGGTCCTTCCAAATGAGAGCAGAAGAAAAAGAGACACCAAGAATATTGAGAGAATATGAAGGGTTGATTTTTGTATTGTTGAAGAACAAGGGATAGTCCGCTGGGAGATCCTGACGGGTAGATAGATGGAGAAATTGGGTTTTGGAAGCATTAAAGTTAACAAGGTTTTCTCTGCCCCAATTGGAAATAGTATTTAGATCAGAATTTAAGAGTTCTATGGCTTCATTACGTTTGTCGTTGAGGGATTGCTGGCTGGGGCGTTCTGAAAAACTAATGGAGTAGTGTAAGGTTGAGTCGTCTGCGTATGAATGGATGGGAATTAAGGTACAGTTAAGGAGATCATTTATAAAAATTAGAAAGAGAATAGGAGATAGGACAGAGCCCTGAGGAACACCGGAGTTTATAAGGTGAGGAAGTGAACAATGGCCGTCCACAACCGCAGCTATGGAACGGCCGGAAAGGAAATTAGAGACAAAGGCACAGATGGAGGGATAGAAACCGAAGGAGGGTAGTTTAGAAATTAACGATTTATGCCAGACTCTATCGAAGGCTTTCGATATGTCTAGTGCAATAGAAAAAGTCTCACCGAAGTCCCGAAAGGAAACATCTACAATGTTGTACTTTCTTTCTTGTGAATCGTCATGTCACAGGCAGTATAGAATTGGTCTTTATTTTCGTCTGTGACAATGCATTATATTTTATATCATCAGTTATAAGTTTAATGTATAAGACTGAATAATACAGCTAGAGAGTGTGAGTGAATAAGTGCAGGAGGCAGAGTGTTGTGCGCGTAGTGTTATGCGTTGTCTCGGTGACATCATGCCACGGCCGGGCCCTCTGAGTGGCTGGCCGCCTTGCCGCCCTCCTGCCACGGCAGGAGGTAGTCCCCCCGCACTTCCTGCTGCCTTTGTGCCTTCCTTGCTCAGAGCTTGCCTGACCAGCATAACCTTCACATCTCCCTTGCCACCTGTCCCCGACTTCTACCTATAGAACACTTTCTCTCTCTCTCAACTTCTTACCTCTTATTCTTCTAATCTATTTAACATCATAACTCCCCTTTGGTTCTGCACGATTTCATATATCGGCCATCGTATTATATGCTGAAGCTCTCAGATATTTCATGTTTAGTTAGACATTTTGGAGGGGTTAACATTTTGTCTGTAGAGGTTCGACACACTCGCGGTGTCTCCCTACCTATTTCTTGGTTGTCTGCTGGGCTATTTAATGCTAGACTGGGGTGAGGCTATTGGTGTTGTGATTTCCGATGTGTACTAGGTTTTGTTGAACTTGTACAATCGCAACGGATACGTGGGAAGCCTAGGTTGTCTTTCTGAGTGTGTACCTTGTGAGTTTAGCATTGTGTTGCGAGTGAGGGCTTTTGCCTCTGCCACCCAACACTGTGTTAACTCGTTTTGCTTTGACTTGAAGAGGGTCGCCAGGAGAGAACCAGATACTAGCGATCTGGATCTCTCAAGAGAGCACCCCGTCATTTAACGTAATTTGGCCGCACAGTCTTAAGGACCTCGCTAGGCTACGAGCCGCTTGCTCAGCAATTGTTTCCTAGCCTACGACATCCCAGCTAGACTTTATTCGCCTAGCAGACACCCGATTAGGATTATAAGCTCTTATGTTATGTATGCAGCATTTTTATTCACGTTGATTGTAAGCCTTGGTTGTTGTTGAGTTGCACAACCCGAGCAGGCTTTTGCGTTGCCTGAGGAAGTACTTCTTTTGTTGTTGGAGATAATACTATTGCGCATTTATCGTTATTCCCGTGCCAGTTAACACTGTATGTCCCTACACTTGTCATATCTTGTTCCTTCTTTATATAACAGTTCAAAATCCGATTCGACCATCTTAAGCAGCATCAGACTTTCTTCAGAAGATTCCTGTTCGATGCTTTAGGACTTTCATTCACTTTCTTTAATATAAGAGTGACAGTTTATTATTGTTTAGAGTAACTTTAATTATACCTTCTTCTTGTTTGCATTAAATCATTCCAGTGATTTAATTAAGCTCTCTATCTTTTTCCTTGTATACATTATTAACGTAATTGTATGTTGTGATCAGGCTGTATCAGAGATCATCAGCCTGTAGTAGTAGTGCATTTATACCGAGTTAGAGGATACCCCGTTATCGCAGATTTAACTCTGGAGGGTATAGGTGTTTTTGTTCACCGGCATTATAAGTTCGAGGGTTGGATCTAGTGTTACCGTTGTGGCTGTGTGCCTTTCTAGTCCAGTGATTAAGAGCCCTTGTTTTATACGAGTCCCGGTCGTAACAAAAGTGTTTGAGGCTAAACACGGAAGAGAATGGGGTTATTAAAAACGAACCATCTCCCTTAACCCTTACAGTCCCAGGCCCGAGTATATTCGTCAGTAATGTATTTGTCTTGTAACTGCCTGTACAAGGCTTAGTTTTTTTCTCTTTTTTTTTCTTTTTTTAAGCCTTGTAAAAAAAAAAGAAAAAAAGTCAGAGATCCAGTTCTTGCCTCATCTCTTGAGGTGAAAAGGTGGTCTCTCCTGCCATTTTCGCTACAGTGCTTGGGACTGCAGGGTACTTTTATTACTGTATCCTACGGTACTCAATGGGTTAAGCAATCTATAACAATAAAGATATTGGCACAAGGAATACTCGACATACCTCCTGGTCAAGATATATTGGCAAAAGAGCGTTTTATCTGACATTCGACACCCAAATTATATAGCCTGGAATTCCGTTCTTTGATGCCAAATAAAACAGTATGTTGGGGGGAGGTAGTCGCTTTTTCTTGACCGCCTTCTCCCTCAAGTTTAGCATATTCGTTTTGAGATTTTAAGGCGTTCGTTCCGTTAGTTTGGCGATTTTGAGATCTTTCACCTCATTTCTCTGTCAATATTAAGACCTTCCGTGCCATTTCAGTGTCTAGTTTTTCCTGGCGAACGATAGCGAACCTGTAATTTGTTTAAAGAACCGCCACTCGGCCGGGACTTTAGTCTACCGAAAAATGTACAAATATATATTGAAAGGGGGTCTATGGGGTGTTATTTTTAAGTTTGATGTAGGTCTAGTGAGGAAACTAAAAAACAAATAAATAAATATATAGACCAACAAACAAGCCCTACCCCCTTAAAAGAACTGCTTGGAATGTTGATGGTGGTGATGGTGTTGATGGTGGTGATGGTGTTGGTGATGGTGGTGGTGGTGGGAATGTGGGGGGAGAGACTGGTATGTACACTTTATTTATGTTGATGGTGGTGGTGGTGGTGGTGGTGGTGGTGGTGGTGGGGGGAGAGACTGGTATGTACACTTTATGTATGTTGATGATGGTGGTGGTGGTGGTGGGGGGAGAGACTGGTATGTACACTTTATTTATGTTGATGGTGGTGGTGGTGGGAATGTTGATGGTGGTGGTGGTGGGAATGTTGATGGTGGTGGTGGTGGGAATGTTGATGGTGGTGGTGGTGGGAATGTTGATGGTGGTGGTGGTGGGAATGTTGATGGTGGTGGTGGGAATGTTGATGGTGGTGGTGGTGGGAATGATGATGGTGGTGGTGGTGGGAATGGTGATGGTGATGGTGGTGGTGGTGGGAATGATGATGGTGGTGGTGGTGGGAATGTTGATGGTGATGGTGGTGGTGGTGGTGGGAATGGTGATGGTGGTGGGAATGTTGATGGTGATGGTGGTGGTGGTGGTGGGAATGTTGATGGTGATGGTGGTGGTGGTGGTGGGAATGGTGATGGTGGTGGGAATGTTGATGGTGGTGATGGTGGTGGTGGTGGGAATGGTGATGGTGGTGGTGGTGGGAATGTTGATGGTGGTGGTGGGAATGGTGGTGGTGGTGGGAATGTTGATGGTGGTGATGATGGTGGTGGTGGGAATGTGGGGGCAGAGACTGGTATGTACACTTTATTTATGTTGCTCATTCACTTAAGGGGATAGTGGCTATCTTTTATTTTGGTCTATTAATTTATACATATATATATATATAATTTATAAATCTATACATAGCCTATGATAGCGCAGTTGGAAAGTGTGTACATGCTTAGATTGATATGCAGGATTCGAAACTGCATAATAAATCGTAGGCTTGTCCACCATTCTTTAACTGTCTTCGTAGCGCAATGGATAAATGTACTGAATATCAGTGTGCGCATCCTAGGTTCGAATCCCTGGACTGCCACATGTATTTGTTGATTTCATTAATTGAGTTTAGGAGTAAAGTCGGTTGGTGGAGGTAACATAATAATTCATATAAAGTGTCCTCGCTGGACCTCCATCAAGCTTAAAAAAAACACCCCCTAGACTCTCTCTCCTTCAAGATAAGGTTTTACGTTCTTCGGTAGAAAAATGTCTTGGCCGAAGGCTGGTTCCTCTTAAAATTACAGGCTCGCTATTGTTCGCCAGGATAAACTCGACACCTAAATGGCGCGAAAGGTCTGAACATTGACAACGAAATGGGGTGAAAGGTGTTAAAATTGTCAAACTAATGGTTAGAACATCATAAAATCTAAAAACTAATGGGACTAAACTCAAGGGAGAAGGGGGTCCAGAAAAACGAACCGTCTCCCCTTAATCAAGCACTTGTACACTCGACCAAAAAAATAATCTTTACACTAACGTTCTAAACATTCTGGAAGTGGGTCGAAATCTTATGATAATACCTCACAGACGTATGTTTCACCCGCTTCATTCCGTTCACACTAGATTATTTACAACTCACCAGTGTAAAGATTGTTTTTTTGGTCGAGTGTACACTTGTCTTGTGCAGCCAGATTCAAAAGTTATAACACACTATTAAAACTATAGTTATGTTTTGCTATTTATCTCAAGAACACAAAATCGACTGGTGAATGAAAACAAGACCTGTAAATAAGGGGCAGTGAATTTGTTTTGGTCTATTTAGTTATTTATTACTGTTTATTTTAGCAACCTCGCTAGACCTCCATCAGCTTAAAGCAAAAATACATGACCCCTTAGACACCCCTTCAAGACAAATTTGTACATTTTTCGGTAGGAAAATGTCCCGGCCAAAGGCCGGTTCCTCCTAAAATGACAGGCGCGCTGTCGCTCGCCAGGTAAGAAATCAAAACTTAAATGGCACGAAAGGCACGATAAATGGGGTGAAAGGTCTTAACGTCGCCAAACTAATGGAACGAACGTCTTAAAATCTGAAAACTAATGGGGCTAAACATGAGGAAGAAGGGGGACCAGAAAAACGACCTATCTCCCCTTAATCAAGCAAAAGACTCCTTCATACATGAGGCTACTGTGTTCGAGTCAGGTGGATAGAGGCTTGAAATGAAGAACAGATATTTTATGGAGCTGATTCAAAAGCTTTGTTTGGCTCAGCGACGCCATCCACAATCAACAGGTAGAAACACTAAGGCTGTAAACTGACATTGCTAGTCCCTGGCACTATTTTTTGGAATATCCGCAAGGTGCCATAACTATACCCTGTTCATTATGGGTGGGCCAGAAATCACGACTCCTAACCTCTGTAACTCAGAAAAGGGCTAGAGCAAATGGGCTGTTAATTTCCACACCTAGTCCCTGGCTGACCCTCCCTAAATGGTAGCAATATTATTATTTTTTTTTTTTTTTTAAAGAGACAATGAACGGAGGAAGGAAAAACACAGATAAAACAAAAAGGTCCATGTGCCTAAAGGCATCCTCCATTCATAAAATGTTTGTAACAACTGGATTTAAACATTTGTAGATTGTAAGTTTGTGGAAAGCAATTCGAGGGAAGTGAATTCCAAAGAGTAGTAGCTCTGGGGATAAATTAATTCTGATATGCAGAAGTTCTGCATTGTGGAGGAGAAAGTGTAAATTCATGGGCGCTCTCAGCTGCCCTAGTTCTACGGGGAAAGATGTGGAGAGGCGGCACAATTGAAGCAAGTTCCTCGGAACAATTACTGTGAAAATATCTGTAGAATAATGCAAGGGATGCAACGTTTCTTCGTATGGATAATGTAGGAAGGTCCTGTGTGATTGCAGGGTTATTGATTAATCTAATAGCTTTATTTTGAATTTTGTCCAACTGCCTCAATGCAACCACTCCACTTCCACCCCACAGAGGTGAACAGTAATCCATCTGAGAACGCACATGACTTTTATATATTACGGCCAACTGCTCGTCAGTGAAGAATTCTCGAACTCTGTACAGGAGTCCCAGTTTTTTAGAGGCATTCTTAGCAATGCTTCTAACATAATGTGTCCAGCTCAAGTTAGTAGTTAATGTTACACCGAGAATGTCAATACTAGGGGAAGTGGGAATATTTACATCATTAAAAAATATAAGGGAGTCAGTGAGATTCTGTCGGTTAGAAAATTGAATGTACTTGGTTTTCTGTGCATTAAAGGAAACTAGATTCTTTTGTCCCCATCCATTAATTCTAGAAAGGTCCCGGTTCAGAGAAATTGCAGTGTTTATTTTTGAATTTGTAAGATCGGGTTGGGTGAAAGAATTGGTAAATGTGAAGGAACTGTGGAGTGTTGAGTCATCTGCGTAGGAATGTATTGGATTATGAGTGGTAGATATGAGATCATTGATATGAATGAGGAACAAAATTGGGGCCAAAACTGATCCCTTGGGAACACCAGCATTTATTGAGTGAAATTGAGAATAAAGGCCATCTACCATTACACGTATTTTTCTGTTATGAAGATAAGAAGAAATTAGTGGAACTAATGATGCAAGGCCGTAGTGTGACATCTTCGACAATAAGGATTGATGCCAGACTCTATCAAATGCCTTTGATATATCCAGTGCTATTGTATGTGTTTCACCACGTTGGTCTGTAGCTTGGTTGATTTGATGCGTAAGAAGGCAAAGCATGTCTGCAGTTGATCGACATCGTCTAAAACCATATTGCCTATCACTGATTAATTTATTATTCTCAAGATGCTTAATTATGTGATTATTTAATATAATTTCAAAGACTTTACCAAGAGTGGAAGTTATAGCTATTGGTCTGTAGTTTGATGGATCTGAAGAGGCACCTTTTTTAGGAACTGGATGGATGTTTGCTTCTTTCCAGGGTACTGGGAAACATGAGGTATGAGTACACAGACGGAAAAATTTTGCCAATACAGGAGCGAGCACCAAGGAGCAATTCTTAAGTACTATTGGAGGAATTTCATCTGGACCAGGAGCTTAAATACTCTAGTCGTTTGTGAGGTAGAGACGTTGATGTTCAAGAGTTTTGGCCTACTTTTTTTGGAACAAGGTATAGCCATCAGTCAAAGGAAAGCAAGCCTGCAATTTAGGAAGAACTGGCCTTCTTCCTTGGCATTTATCTAACGACAAATGTACAGTCACGAGCATAAATGTAACGACATCAACCAGATAACGTTAACTCTTTCATCACGAGAGGTTTATACTAAGCTGAATAAAATCGTCTGACGGAATAGCTAGAATGAAATACAGAAATCATTTTGAGTTTTATCAAAAAAGTTTAGCAATACCTTTGGAGACGAAGGGGCGAACATTATCTGGTTGGTGTCACAGCATTTATGCTCGTGACTGTACAAATGTATCTCGACGGGGGGTTGTAGAGATATTTCTGAAAGCTTGGTGGAGGTCTAAGGATGACACTAAAAATAATAATAAATTTTACTTTCACAACAGTCGTATTGAGAACCAACATATAGTTTTCTCTAATATTAAATCCGACCTTCTCAGCTGACTCTACTATGCAAACTGACGTAAAGTAGGAACATTTACAGAAAAGTTAGCTATGCATTGTCCATCACCGTGCACCATGATAATTATAGTTCCTTGTTTTGAACACTGAACTTTGTCTGCATTAACGTCCCTACCTATTCACCCGTCGGCATACAAAATACTGAAAATACTGAGAACACTTGCTGAATTCGGGAGAAATGTTAGGGTATTCAAATCAATACCCAAGCCTCTAAAATCGAATATCTTGCGAACTGAGAACACTTAATGAATTCTGGAGAAATAGTAAGGGATTCGAATCAATACTCGACCCTCTAAAATAGAATCTCTTACGAACTAAATACGTCATATGTAAAATTCACTCAATTATGTATTTAAGGGGAGATGGGTCGTTTTTCTTGTCCCTCTTCTTTCTCGTGTTTAGCCCCATTAGTTTTCAGATTTGATGACGTTCGTCTCATTAGTTTGGCGATTTTATGACCTTTCACCCCATTTCTTTGTCAATATTAATATATATGTCAATATATATTAATATATATGTCAATATATATTAATATATATGTCAATATATATTAATATATATGTCAATATATATTAATATATATGTCAATATATTTCGTGTCTTTTAGGTGTCGATTTTTTTCCCTGGGGAGTGATAGCGAGCCTATAAATTAAGAGGAACGGGACATTTTTCTATTGAAAAATTTACAAATTTAGCTTGAAGGAGGGTCTTGAGGTGATTTGTTTAAGCTTGATGGATGTCTTAGGAGGAAACTAAATAAAATGTATAAAATATATATAAATGAGGAAATGTATACGCCCATTCCCCCTAATACACTTTATCATACCATACACGTAACTCATTTTAAAACTTATATCGGTAGAATAATGGCCCAGCCAAAAACTAATTCCTTCTAAATTGCAGGCATAACAGGAATAAGAAAAACAGGAGAAATGGGATCGCTGACAAGAGGAGGGAGAGAAAATATAGGGAAAAAAATAAGATAAAAAGACAACAGAATGGAAAAGTCAAGGCATGGGAGGAAAACGAGAAAAGGAAGAGAAGAAAAGGACAAAACATACTAATGACAACAACATGGAAAACACAAGGCATGAGAGGATAAGAGACACAGGAAGAGAAGTAAGGAAAAACAAGAGATCAAGAGACAACAGTAAGGAAAAGACAAGGGATGAAAGGATAAAATAAACAGGAACATATGTAAGGAAAACAAGAACTAAAAATACACCAGAATGGAAAATTCAAGGAATGGGAGGAAAACAGAGAAACGGGGAGAGTAAGGAAAACATGAGATGAAAGACAACAGCATGGAAAAGACAAGGCATGGGAGGAAACATAGAAACAAGAAGAGAAGAAAGGACAAACGAAAGATAAAAGGACAACATAATGAAAACAAACAAGGAATGGGAGGAGAAAGAGAAACAGGAAGAAGAAAAGGAAAACAAAGGGAAAAAAGACAACAGACTGGAAAAGAGAAGGCACGAGGAAAAAATATACAAGAAGAGAAGATAAGGAATACACAAAAATGGGAAAGACAAGGCATGAGAGGAAACAGAGAATCAGTTTACAGTGTACACCCCGTAGAGTTCCGTAGCCTGACGACAATTACGCAGCATTATTCTGGCATATAGCGTGGCATTAATTATAATTCTCTGCATGCTGAGTCTAATTGACGCTTTGTTGTGACGCAGAATTATCCCTCTCAAGATGTGATGACGCCTTTCTTCTATATATTCTGGCAATTAGTACATGATTATATTAAGGGGAGATGGGTAATTTTTCTGGTTCCCCTTCTCCCTCGTGTTTAACCCCATTAGTTTCGAGATTGTAAAACGTTCACCCCATTGGTTTAGCGATTATAAGACCTTTCGTCCCATTTCGTTGTCTATGTTAAGACATTTCGTGTCATTTAGGTGTCGATATTTTTCCTGGCGAGCGATAGCTACCCTGTAATTTTAAGAGGAAAATTTGTCTACCGAAAGTTGCACAAATGTATCTTGAACTAGAAGCTTTTGAAGGAATTGTGAGTCAATGGGTTAGTTGAAGTAGAGTTTATCCTCTTAATTATTACAGGGTCTTCCAACACAGAAAACAATTATCTACCGTTAGCCAGAAAAGTAAAAGGTGTCCTGAAAGCTAAAAGGGTTAACTGAACGAGTCAAACGAGGGTGTACTGATGTAGGAAATGTCAAGAGTTCAACCCCCTGGAGGGATAGTGCTTTGTGTGATACTTCTTGTAGTACTCTCTTTCTCTCACTTACATACACACACACACAGACACACATGCGCGCACACACACATTCTCTCGCTCTCTCTTTCTTTGTGGCTATCTATACTGCTCTTTCATTCTTGCTCTTTCCTCACACACACATACACACACACGCACACACATTTTCTCTCTCGCCCTCTCTTTCTTTGTGGCTACCTGTACTGCTCTCATATTCCTCCCCCCCCCCCTCTCTCTCTCTCTCTCTCTCTCTCTCTCTCTCTCTCTCTCTCTCACACACACACAAGCACACACATTATCTCTCTGTGTGGCTACCTGTACTGCTCTCATATTCCTTTCTCTCCCCCCCCCTTCTCTCTCTCTCTCTCTCTCTCTATCTCTCTCTCTCTCTCTATGATGCCTTCACTCTCACATCCTCCATCAATCCCTGTTTCCTTCTTTCGCTTCTTTCTCTCCTTTCTACCTATCCTCCTTTCTCTCTGCCTATCGTAACTCCTTTGCATTTTCCCTTTGCCTTCCCTCCTTTATTACATTTGCTTGCTCTCCCATTGTCCCTCCTCTTCCTCATTCCTCCTGTTCTCTTCTTTATTGTCAACCCTTCTACCTACCTCTCACTTTCCTTTACCAATGTCGTATTCTATGTATATATTTATCTTCTTCTCGCCTTTCTTCCCTCTTCCTTCCTTCCTTCGCCTCTTTCCCTCCTTCCCAACCAGTGTATAGACAGGGGGTGGGGGTGGTGGTGGTGGTGGGGGGAGGGGAGGAAAATATACCATATACTCTCACTCTCTCCCTTTGTGTTTCCAGACCATCACTACCACACCGTCTGGGTATGGTGGTGGTGGAGAGGAGGGGATAGTGGTGGTGGTGGTGGTGGTGGTGGTGGTGGTGGCTGTGGTGGTGGTGTTGGTGGTGGTGATGGAGAGGAGGGGATAGTGGTGTTGGTGGAGATAGTAGCGGTGGAGGTGTGAAGGAAAATATACACCTCTCCCTGTGTGTTTCCAGACCACTACCACCCTCTTGTGCTGGGGGTGGAGATGATGGTGGAGAGAAGATAGTGGAGGAGAGAAGACGCTAGTAAGGGTGGTGGTGGATAGTAGGGGATTGTCGTAGCAGTGGTGGTGGTGGTGGTAGTGGTGGTGGATAGGATGAGATTGTGGTAGTGGTGGTGGTAGTAGATAGGAGGAGATTGTGGTGGTGGTGGTGGTGGTGGTGGGGGTTGAAGTGGAGAAGATATAGGGCCTTAGGTAGTTGTGGTGGAGAGGAGATAGGGCTGGGGGTGGTGGCGGTTGTGGTGGAGAGGAGATATTGGTGGAGGAAATATAGATGTCTTTGATGTCTATCTATCTATCTATATGCTCAGGCCCAATCCCCATTTTGGGGGTAGCCGACTCAAGACAGAGCAAGAACAGGGAAAACACAAAAACAACATAAAACAACAAATAAACACAGATAAAAAGCACAAACTCACACACATCCAGGTCACCCAGGAGAAGACCCAGAGACCAGGGTCACCATGGTCGCTCCAGCACTCCCCCGGCCCCCGACCACCCAAAGAGGTTCCGATCTCGGCAGGCAGACATGCAGTGGAGCCAAAGCCACAAGCCCTCCCACCACACTTCCAGGCGCACCCTTCATATTAATCGTCTCCCCGGGCCAGGCGCCTCATGGACTATTATCTAGTCCAACTTGCGCCCGACCCCTTACTCCAAATGACCACGTGTTCACTCAACTATTCACAAGCATTCTCCATTCACTCCTGTCCACCACCACTTCCCCTGCCTGATCTATAGTCATTCCTCTATCATCCAAAGCCTTTCTTACACAGTCTCTCCATCTCAATGGGGGTCTTCCAGCCCTTCTATCTCCCCTTGTACCTGACTCACATATTCTCTTTGTAAGCCTTTCATCTCCCATTCGTTCAACATGACCATACCAGCTCAGCACCCTTCTGTCCACTCTGGCTGACAAATGTTCCTGCTGCCCCACTCTCCTACGTATCTCTTCATTCCTCAATCTGTCTCTACGAGTAACTCCAGATTTTATGTACTTTGATGTAGATTTGGTGTCTTTGATGTACAGTACATAAATATATATGTTATCAGGTAGAGATCGACCAGGACTCAGGGTGACACTTGACCTTTCTGTGGCCTTTGATAGCATTGGTAACTTGATGGAATAACAAATATTGTTAGGATGATATTGCCACCACAGTTTTTTTTTTTTTCTTTCCCGGGTGATGGTAAATTGAATTCCTTGGCAACTAATGTATCGATACTTGATGGAATCATATGAAGCTGTTATGTGTTTGCATCATATTATAAGTTCCAAATGTTCATAATTAACAACCTATTACGCTTCAAAATCTGTTCAACAGCTGTGGAATTAGCATGAGTAAGTATGGCAAAGCTATATATAAAATAAGACACATATAAAGCAAATATAATTAAATTAAATTATAAATAAGCTAGACAATACGTAAACCAGGAGAATGATAAAGGCAACCATAATAAAATCGTACACTGTAAATGGATTTAGAACAAAATTAATTTACAATAAACAAAATATTAGAAGTATTAGCAATTAGTACAGCAAACACAAAGTTGAGAGAAATACAGATAAATATGGTTAATATGGAATAGTAGAAGATGCAAAGAAGAGGACTATGATAAAGAGGTAGGTATAGCCACACACACACACACACACACACACACACACACACACAGCGATAGAGAGAGATTAGGAGAGGAGGAATGCAATAAAGAGGACAAAAAGGAAGATAAGTGAAATAAAGGGGACGAGGACAAATAATCACCAGAGAGGAAAATGTGCACAGGAAGAAATTAAGAAGAATGAAGTAAGGAAACGAAAAAAAGTAATAGCAAGAAAGAAGGGGGAAGGGAGAGAAGAAGGAATGTGTAGTGTGTAATTCACGCTCTATGGGGTGGAAGCGAAGGAGGAGGAGGGTGGGATAGGAAGGACATGGAAACAAGAAGGATGAAGGAAGGGAGGAAGAAAAGGCAGAAATGAAGGAAAGAATGAAGAAATAAGGGGTCAGTGGCTGTTTTTTGTTTTTTTTTCAATTAATTCATGTATTCATTGAGTTTCCTCGCTAGATCTCCCTCAAGACAAACACCCTCTAGACTCCCCCTCAAGACAAACACCCTCTAGACTCCCCCTCAAGACAAACACCCTCTAGACTCCCCCTCAAGACAAACACCCTCTAGACTCCCCCTCAAGACAAACACCCTCTAGACTCCCCCCCCGCCAGAAACACCCCCTAGAGTCCCGCCCGCGACAAACACCCTCTAGACTCCCCCTCAAGACAAACACCCTCTAGACTCCCCCTCAAGACAAACACCCTCTAGACTCCCCCTCAAGACAAACACCCTCTAGACTCCCCCTCAAGACAAACACCCTCTAGACTCCCCCTCAAGACAAACACCCTCTAGACTCCCCCTCAAGACAAACACCCTCTAGACTCCCCTCAAGACAAACACCCTCTAGACTCCCCCTCAAGACAAACACCTCTAGACTCCCCCTCAAGACAAAACACCCTCTAGGAATCTCCCCTCAAGACAAACACCTCTAGACTCCCCCTCAAGACAACACCCTCTAGACTCCCCCTCAAGACAAACACCCTCTAGACTCGCCCCTCAAGACAAACACCCTCTAGACTCCCCCTCAAGACAAACACCCTCTAGAATCCCCCTCAAGACAAACACAGCCTCTAGACTCCCCCTCAAGACAAAACACCCTCTAGACTCCCCCTCAAGACAAACACCCCCTCAAGACTCCCCCTCAAGACAAACACCCTCTAGACTCCCCCTCAAGACAAACACCCTCTAGGATCCCCCCCTCAAGACAACACCCTCTAGACTCCCCCTCAAGACAAACACCCACTAGACTCCCCCTCCCAACAAACACCCTCTAGACTCCCCCTCAAGACAAACACCCTCTAGACTCCCCCTCAAGACAAACACCCTCTAGACTCCCACTCAAGACAAACACCCTCTAGACTCCCACTCAAGACAAACACCCTCTAGACTCCCCCTCACGACAAACACCCTCTAGACTCCCCCTCAAGACAAACACCCTCTAGACTTCCCCCCCAGACAAACACCCTCTACACTCCCCCTCAAGACAAACAACCCGCTAGACTCCCCCTCAAGACAAACACCCTCTAGACTCCCCCTCAAGACAAACACCCTCTAGACTCCCCCTCAAGACAAACACCCTCTAGACTCCCCCTCAAGACAAACACCCTCTAGACTCCCCCTCAAGACAAACACCCTCTAGACTCCCCCTCAAGACAAACACCCTCTAGACTCCCCCTCAAGACAAACACCCTCTAGACTCCCCCTCAAGACAAACACCCTCTAGACTCCCCCTCAAGACAAACAACCCCCAAACTCCCCCTCAAGACAAACACCCTCTAGACTCCCCCTCAAGACAAACACCCTCTAGACTCCCACTCAAGACAAACACCCTCTAGACTCCCACTCAAGACAAACACCCTCTAGACTCCCCCTCAAGACAAATTTGTACATTTTTTCGGTAAAAATGTTTTCCGGCCGATGGCCGATTGTTTTTAAAATTACAGGCTCGCTATCGCTTGCCAGGAAAACTTCGACACGTAAGTGGCACGAAAGGTCTCATTGACAAAGAAATGAGGGGAAAGGTCTCAAAATCGCCAAACTCACGAAACGAACGTCTTATAATATCAAAACTAATATGCTAAACATGAGGGAGAAGGGGATCCAGAAAAAGCGACGATTCCCCCTTAAGATAGGAAGCGCATGGCAACAGGGAAGGATGGAGGAAGAGAGGAGAGAAAGGAAGGAAAGGAGGAAGGATAAATAGGACGAAAAAAGATGACTGAATGGAGGGAGCGCGAGAGAGAGCGAGAGCGAGAGAGAGAGAGAGAGAGAGAGGGCAGAAAGGAAGAAGGCTAAATGTGAAAGATGAATGGAGGGAGAGAGAGAGGAGAGGAAGGAAGTGAAGGAAGACAAATTAATGAAGGGAGGAAGAGAAGGCAGGAAGGAAAGGAAGGAAGACGGATAAATAGACACAGGAGGATGAATAGACGGAGGGAGAGACAAAAGGACAGAGAGGAAGGACAGGAAGAAATAATAAATGGATACAGAAGGATGAATAGAGGGAGGGAGATTGTAATGTGACTGAAGCCGTTTAAGGGGGTAGTGCTTGGCTTTTGGTCTATATATTTATTTATAAAATAATTGTTAGTGTCCTCGCTAGACCTCCATCAAGCTTAGAAAAACACCCCCTAGACCCCCTTTCAAGACCTCCATCAAGCTTAGAAAAACACCTCCTAGACCCCCTTTCAAGATAAATTTGTACATTTTTCGGTAGAAAAATTTCCCGCCCGAAGGCCGGTTCCTTCTAAAATTAGAGACTCGTTGTCGCTCGCCAGGAAAACATCTATACTTAAAGGGCACGAAAGGTTCAAATATTGACAAACAAATGTGGCGAAAGGTCTCAAAATCACCAAACTAACGGAACGAACGTCTTAAAACCTCAAAACTAATATGCTAAACATGAGGGAGAATGGGATCCAGAAAAAGCGAGTACTACCCCCTTAATAGAGAAATAACGGACGGTATTGCCTATTTTTCCTATCGGCAGTGCTTTTATTAACTGGCAGCATTCCAGGGCTCTATTTCGTTGGTAAATGGCAATTAGGCTGCTGGTGCAATTTATTTATCTAGCTATTGCCAGACAAAATGGATACGAATGAATCGCTCCCATGCACACCGCTTCCACGCTGAATACAATCGTCTAATGTTTTCCAGAATATGTTGAAAAGATCGTCACCGGTACTGAAGGGGTTAACCCCTTCTGTACCGGTGACGTCATTTTAACTTTATTCTGACTAGTACCGGTATTAGACGATTATATTCAGTTTAAAAAGAGCCTCCAGCAATTAGAAGGCTTTGACCTATCTCACTTAACCATTTTTACTACCACAGATCCTTCTTAAACTCCACAAAACTGTCTAAATATAACTAGAATACAATGAAAAATACGCTGCCGGTACAGAAGGGGTTAAAGAAGCATAAGTCACTGTAGCCTTTCCTTTTTACTTCCTACAGATTGTTTATTTGTCATTTTCTGGGGTTGGGGTACAATTGGTGCAGTACTGGTAATATAGAGGTTGTTTTACGGCCCGTGTCGGTGGTGGGTTCATGGAAGAGTACCGAACACAATTATCGGAAAATTAGTTGAACGTTTTGGGGAGTTGGCAATATCTCACAGACCCCGCGCCTGTTTGTGGTCTGTAGCAAAGATATAGAAACAGAGTATATAAGAGTTTACTATAAATTAGAATTTTCATTATATAAGAATCTTGTACAGTATATATAAGAGTATTCTACATATATAAGTGTTCTATGAATAAGCGTTTTCTATGAATAAGCGTTTTCTGTATCTAAGAGTTTCCAAATACAGTATAAAAACTTTCTACACATGAGCTTTCCCCCCGCCAAAGGCGGCTTTCTAGGGCCTTTCCTAGCTGATGCTGAGAGGATTGGGTTCTAGTCATGTGGTGATGGGCTGGTCTATCAGAATGAGAGCTGAGCGATCTCTGCCATACCCATAGCTTACTCTGACTGTTCCTTTTATTTATATATCTTCTAGATCTCAAGTGACGGCGTCTTTTCCGTGGATTGACCTCCCTGCTGCCAACCTAAAAGTTGGCAGATTGGGAGCCAAAGCGTCACATTTTTCCCTTGCCCCTCAACTTTCCCTTCATAATTGCTGAGGGGCACAGGGCTTTGGGTGAAGCTTTGGTTTCCCGGGCATTTCCGCGCCCTCCTCGGCTCCCTGCCTTAGAGTGGCTTCGGTCACCCAGGCTTTATTAGTGGTAAGCAGGGAGGGTTTTCTGGGGGTGCTCGTTTGTGGCCTTGGCCTTGCTCAGGACCTTGGGGCTGTTCGGCCAGGCAGCCTGGGGAACAACAACAACAACAACAACAACATTACTTTAAAAATATTACTCTATACTTTGATATCATTTAAGGGGAGAAGGTTCGATTTTCTAGTCCCCCTTCCTTCTTCCACATGCTTAGCCGCATTAGTTATCAGATATTAAGACGTTCGGCCCTTTAGTTTGGCGATCTTAAGACCTTTCGCCCCTTTTCTTAATCAAATAAAAGACTCTTCGTGTCATTTAGGTGTCGATTTGTACCTGGCGAGTGATAGCGAGCCTGTAATTGAAGAGGGACCGGCCTTCGGCCGAGATATTTTTCTATCGAAAAATGTACAAATTTATCTTGAAGGAGGGTCTGGGGGAGGGGGTGTTTTTTTTAAGCTTGATGGAGAATTAGGGAGGAAACTAAACAAGAAAATAAAAGATACATAAAAGAGCATAAAAATACGCCCATCCCCCTTAATCTAGTAAAGCAAACCTGATATAATGTAATCGAAGTATAGCAGGTAACATAGTAGATATAATGTAATCGAAGTATAGCAGGTAACATAGTAGATATAATGTAATCGAAGTATAGCAGGTAGCATAGTAGATATAATGTAATCGAAGTATAGCAGGTAACATAGTAGATAGACAGACAGGCAAACACAGATAGGATACAGAGAGATCGATGAAGACAGAGGCAGGGATATGGAAAAGATAGATAGATAGGTATACAGATAGATAGATAGATAGATATACAGATAGATAGATAGATATACAGATAGATAGATAGATATACAGATAGATAGATAGATAGATATACAGATAGATAGATAGATAGATATACATATAGATAGATAGATATACAGATAGATAGATAGATAGATAGATAGATTAGATAGATAGATAGATAGATACTGTTAATAGGCAGGCAAGTATAAAGGGATAGAAACACATAGATAAGCGGACATATTATACCCAGTTCCAAGTGGGTAGTCCAGAAATCGTGAACCTTAACCTCTCTAACTCAAAAAGGGCTAGAGCAAATGGTCTGTAACTGTCCACAACTATTTTTTGGATGACCTTTTCCAAACGTTAGACATATTAGTTCGATTACTCTACTTGTGTGTGAGTTATAGAGGTTAAAGTTCTATAGAGTTTTGGACTACTTATTTGGAACAGGGTATAGTAGATTGCCACCCAGACAGATAAACAGTGAGACAGACAGACATGTAGACAGACAGACATGTAGACAGACAGACAGGCAGACATACAGATAACAAGACACCGAGCAGGAAGATGTATTATTCTCCTCAAATTCACTCCATAAAAGAACGAAAGGGGCAGAAAATAGCTCGTGTCAGATACCAGATATCCTGCCCTTCACTAAGCTACCTCACAGGTATTCGGCTTCGATAAGCGCACTTTGAAAGGTCTGGGGAGGAACTGATTATTTTAGCAGGTCGGGGCGCTGATTTTTGTTTTGTATGTGTGTATAAAGAATGCAAAAGAGAAAGCTGCCTGTAACAAGTGCTCTCCCAAAGTTGAATGAGTGATGGAGGGCCAAATTCAAGGTATGTTCGAATCGAAATTTAGAAGTTAATTTATTAAGTGATTTACAAGCGAAGGGAAGAGGGATAATGGAGAAAGTAGTACAGTATATGTATGTAAACAGTAGAAGTAAACAATAAACAATATTTAGCGGTTTGTTTTTAATTACGATTAAGATTAATAAAGGAGTATAAAATGGAACACTTTGTTTGGCTAATTATTGTTGTATCAATCAACTGTTGGTACATTTGAAAATATATCACATTTGCAATAGGTAACTAAATAATTTGTTTATGTACTGCAGTCATATGATACTCGTAAGTAAAATTTGCTTAAATCTAATTAGTTATATATAGTCTGATTTGTATGTGCTTTTGTATACTAGCATGGGTTCGGGAGGTAGGCAGCTTTTGGGGTAGTGCAATTATACTATCATATATAATTTCATTCACAAATGTACGGTATAATAAAGATAGTTATATATACCGGTAGTCTATACTCTGTTTCTTTTCAACCGACGGTGAATTGCAAGGTTCCCGTCAAGATGTATCAGTTATTTTGAAGATTTTGTAGTGAATTATGGTGCTAATTATATAAACTTGGTCTTAATATGATGCAGAGACATAGTGGTTTCATACTTTTACATTAAGTATCGAGACATTAGCTGCTAAGGGATTCAATTTACCGTCATATGAAAAGAAACAGTATAGTTAATGTATTGCGTTACAATGCATATGGCAAATGAAGCACACTAATTAACTAATGGCAGGCTTGAATGGTAGAAAGGTCGTTCCTGACGAACCGTAGTTTCGTATTAAGTATATTTCACTCTGATATCAAATATATAGCCTACGTGAATCGTGGTTTGTTAATATAATCTAAAACAAAAGTTGAGAGAGAGAGAGAGAATATACAGTAAGTGAGAGTGAGTGAGTGAGAGTGAGTGAGAAAGAAGGAAAGAGAAAGAGAGATTAAATTTTCTGTTGGATCTTGTCATGCAATGTGTGTTGTGTGCTATAGCAACTGAGTAACTTTGTGAAGATGCATGAGAGTGAAAAGTTTACTTGTAGAGTCTGTAAAAATAAAATAAAAAAATCTAAGCCTGACATTTCAATGGTGCAAAGCTCCTCCAGTGGGAGTTTTGTTGAAGGAATGAACGTGTTTTGCATGACCTCTGTTATAGTGAAAAGTAGATGTGACAGAGAAAGGGGCGAGGGAACGCGAAAGTGGTCCTGGACCCTAAGAATTGGAACTTTAAATGTTGTCTCTGTTCGGTCTCTGTCTCGAGTCGGCCACCCTCAGCTATGGGGTATGTGCCTGAGTATACAGTATACAGTACATGCATACATAAATAACGTTTTAAAGTGTGTATGTATGTATGTACTGTATATACCCAGGCACATATCCCATAGCTGGGGTGGCCGACTCGAGATAGAGCCCGAACAGAAACAAGATTAACAGTTCCAATTCTTAGGGTCTGGGACCACTTTCGCGTTCCCTCGCCCCTTTCTCTGTCTAGTAAGTACACCTTACAAGGGGAGGAGGATTCCTAACTTCCCGCTACCGAAATAGGAAAAGTAGTACAGGAAAAGAGAAACACAGAAACGGCTAAAGCTGGGTAGAGGAAGGATGCCGAACCTCACTTTGGACAGGATCAGCCCTCACCCAAAATTTGTGAATACATAATAAGTTAATAAATATTAATATATAAATATTTGTATAAGTAGGCAGTATGTTTTCATTGAGGCAAAAATTATTAAAGACCAAGGCATATTTGTTTTTTACTATCTTTTTACTTGGGTTTTCCATATTTCTCACTGTATGTCTGAATTAAGTTGAAGAAAGGGAAAAAGCCCTGAATATATTTTTTTTTTTTGTACATATGCATAAATTAATATTGATATGTCAGTAATCTTAGTTTATTCATGCGTAGGTTCTCATAATTCAAAGCAAATCACTTCAAAGAGATACTGAATGTCAAGAGTAAGACACATTAATTATTAACCTCTTCAGTACCGGTGACCTCCTTTTCAATATTTTCTGGCAAATATTAGACGATGTTATTCAGCCTAGGAAGGACGTCTACATACTAAAAGGCTACAGACACGCTCAATTATTCCGTTTAGCTACCATATATCCTTCCTAAGCTTCATAACATCGTCTAATTGTAGCTGAAATCAAATAACAAAATACGTCGCCGGTACAGAAGGGGTTAATATATTCTTATGAAATCCTATTCAAAGTTACATCATATTAAGGTAAGGTTTTTAATTTGTTCCCTAGACCTCCATCAAGCTTATATTTACACCCCTTAGACCCCCTGTCAAGATAAATAACATGAACAGTCTTAATATTGAGGAAGCCATGGGGCGAAAGGTCTTACAATCGCCAAACTTATATTTACACCCCTTAGACCCCATTTCAAGATAAATAACATGAAAAGTCTTAACATTGAGGAAGACATGGGGCGAAAGGTCTTACAATCACCAAACTAATTAGCCGCACGTCATAAAATGTAAACCCTATATAATGAGCACCATATATCACGATAACATCTTCAAAATAACTGAGAAATCTTAAGGGGCACATTGCATATTACCGCCAGTTGAAAAGAAACAGGGTTTAGTATACCCCTCGAACGTACTATATCAATTATAACCACATAAATACTATCCCTCTCCCAACATCCCTAATTTCATTCCCGTAATAAATCAAATCCCATTCATTCGATTCTGTTGATATAGATTTGGCAATATACAGTGAGCACGGGTATGCTTGCTTAAGCCGGTATCACACGAGCACTTTTTCACTCAACATTTATCCTTAACACTGGTCTGGCAGCTTATGAGGTCAACATTTATACGATTTCGGTCACCTAAGCTCATCTACCATCAGTCTAGTTTCCGATACCAGTGTAAAAGAGTCCAGAAATGTTGCCAGAAAAATTTTGATCATCGAATGTTGACTATAAAAGCTCTCGTGTGATACCGGCTTTAGGCAGGGTGTCAAACGAACGACTAGCTCTTTCTTTTTAGCCTATATTTCACATGTAAATCTAAAATTGTGGTTTATAATTCAAAGTATTTCTTTGAAAGTGATAATATGGTCAAGCATGGCTATGTCATGTTAATTTTCTTGTATTCCTCCTCATATTCATTCAAGTCTTCAAACAACATTGCTCCGGTTTGCCACCCTGTCTAAGTCCCGTAATAAATCCAATCCCATTCACCTGTTTAAGGGGGGATGGTTAACTTTTGGGGCGATTTTTGCATGTATTCATTATGTTTCTAGTTTCCTCCCTCGACCTCCATCAAATTAAAAAAAAAAACATCCATTAGATCCCCCTTCTAGATTAATTTATACATTTTTCGGTAAACAAATGTCCCGGCCGAAGGCCGGTTCTTCCAACATTACAGGCTCACTATCGTTCGCCAGGGAAAACAATCGACGCCAAAATAGCACGAAAGGTCTAACTATTGACGAAGAAATAGGGCGAAAGGTCTTAAAATCGACTAACTAATGGGGCAAACATCTTTACATCTGAAAACTAATGGAGCAAAACAGGAGGGAGAAAGTTGTCCAGAAAACCGACCCATCCCCCCTTAATCGATTCGGTTGACATAGATTTGGTAATATACAGTTGGCACGGCTATGCTGGCTTAGGTTTCCCTTACAGTATAATTATCAATCTTAAATTTCGGTATAGAATATTACCATAGCTTGGGATAGGTTTAATCATAGTAATCTACGTCAGGGTATTTGATGTATATAATTATATATAAGAAATTTTATATCAGTTAGCATATGAAATGTAGATAATCTTTTACAAGGCTAGTTAGTGCTCGTCTCGCACCGTCCCCATTTTCTGCTTACCATAGTTTTTTTTTTTTTTTGTATAATCTTCAAGGACATTAGAAATAATTGATTAGGGAAAATAAGGACCAATAGACTCTCCATATGTCTCTCATTATAGTCCGCATGGAGGAATTCCGTTATTGACACTTGGAAAAACCCGATTACACCGAAAAATAAGAAAATAAGTCCCGACCGTAAACAAAGCAGTGTGCACAATGAATCCTTCGACTTGACTCCTCTTCTTCTTGTTTTGAAAGATGCGGTGAGTGCGATTCACTCAATAAATGGCGTGAGCATTACTCACAAAACCGAAATACCGGCAACCTGTTTTTCCCCCTTACAGATCTACATATATGAGGATGACAATAAATCAAGGGGGGATGAGGGGGGGCAACGCCCCCCCTCAACCCATCGTGTATCCAATTTACCCCACAATTTCCCTTACCTTCTGTAAAAGCGCGAATCACCCAATATATGGCGCGATATGACGCCGTATCTTCAGATTGATGGATAATGGGCAAGTTTATGCAAATCCTCCACTCAAACCATGAAAAACAGCTATGAAACTCTATTTTCTTTGAAGAAAAAACAAAACAAAAATTAAATAAGGCCAATGTAGTCTTGTTGAATGTTACCGGGGTTTTTTTCACTCACACATTTCTTTAGTCATTTTACAAATTTGCATTAGTGTGGATTCCAGGTTAGGTTACGGTAGGTTATAGGTGGTCAGTCTAGGTCAGTAACACTGTATGCGTGGCTTAACATTGACAGGGTTGTTAATTAAGACAGGTTGTTAAGATGGTAAATGTATTCCAAACAATTAATCACACTCGCAAACAACTCAAATAAACTCTACAAGGTTCAGTGAAGAAAGAAACAAAACATTGCTAAAGAAAGGAGCTCTAACCTTCTAAAATCTAACCGAAATATCAATAATAATAATAAAGTAGGTGTGCAGTTTTCGCATTACCAAAAAAAAAAAAAAAAAAAATGCATACGCAACTCTGCGACCTATAATTTTGCAAGTAGTATTGAATCTCTTAAGTAAAATAGGTTTATATACAGTATATACAGTATATATATATATACTGTATATATATATATAATATATATATAAGAAAGAAATAGTGGCCATAATCTGTGACCTTTACCATTCACCTTAACCTTTGAATAACAAAGAAAACAAAATGGACAATCGTTGCATTGACCAACCCAATTTGCCAGCAAAATTTGGTGACGATACGTAACCCGTTCAGTACAGTTCTGTCGGTTTCATTTCATACTGGATACTAAGACGATTTCATTTAGTTTATGAAGGATCTCCATAAAAGTAGCAGGCTTTCAACTATCTTAACCCTTTTTACTACCACAGATCCTTCATAAGCTCCACAAAATCGTCTAATTATAGCTAGAATACAATGAAAAAGACGTCACCGGTACACAACGGGTTAAACAGTCTAGGAAGAGTTTAAAGACAATTATCAACACTCTTCTTTTGTTCTTTTACCTTGACCTTTAACCTTAAGTCTTATAATATATATATATATATATATATGATTGAATTATATGTGATTTAAGTAAAATGCAACTAACAGTCGTCAGCTTATCGAAAATTGATTTTTTTTATGATGAAGGTTAACTTATGACCTTGGCCTGTGACCTTGACCTTTATGTAGAATTTTATTTTTGTTTGCTTTGATGTAACTAGAATATCAAATAAGTGTGTCAAATTTCATTAAAGGTCATCAGTTAGTCTCAGAGGTATTAAAGGAATAGATGATCTTGACCTTTGACATTCATCTTGACCTTCATGATGTCTGAAAATTTAAAATTTTAATTTTCCCTTAATGCACAACTGTCTCAACGAATGTTGTGAAGTTTACATGAATAGTAAAGAAATTAGCATATTGACTTTATATATGACCTTGACCTGTGAACTTGACCTATCAAATGGAGTTATGCTTATTCTTGCATGACCTTGCTCTAGGCATTCCGAATATGCATGATTTGCCTAATGAGAATCCTACATTAAATAAGAAATACTAGTAAATATCATATATCGACCTTTAACCTTGACCTATGACCTTCGACATTAGAATTTCTTATCAAGGATTTAGTTAGCTTAACAGCAATGTTCGTGTTATCTAGCATTATGAATTTGGTGTAGCCTAATTCATATAAAAACTTATTGATTACAAATAGTGACCATATACTGTGACCTTGATCTTTGACCTTTGACTAAATGTAAAATACATACATTTGGATGGTTGTCGCATTGACCAACTGAATTTGCCTGTATAATTTTATGACAATACATTAAACAGTCAAGGAGGAGTTTAGGGAAAATGACAAATACTCTCATCTTGACCTTGACCTCTGACCTTACTTATTACAATATTTATGTGAAATTTGATATATATTAGGCCATATTTAAGTAATAAGCCATAACACAGCCAGTTTTCTAATATTTTAGTAATATTTTTTAATAAATAATAAAAGTTGACCTTTGACCTTGACCTGTGACCTTTATGTAGGGGTTCATTTTTGTTTGCATTGACATTGCCCATGCACATCAAATACGCATACCTTAATTCATCAAAACACATCAGTTAGTTTCATATATATTAAGAGAATAGTTGACCTTGACCTTTGACCTTTATCTTGACCTTTATATGTCTCAACATTTATTAAGTTCCTTTTCACTTAAAGTGCAGCTATCTCACCAAATGTGAAGTTTGCAGGAAAAGAAAAGAAAATAGCATATTGAAGTTTTATTTGACCTTGACCTTTCATATGGAATATAATAGTTTATTGTATGACCTTGGCCTAGGTGTTCCGAATGTACATGGTAAGCCTAGTGAGAATCTAACAGTTAGTATGAGAAATACTAGTAAAAATACAATTTTGACCTTTGACCTTGAACTTTGACCTTACCCTTTAGAATAATTATCTAAAATTTGTGAAATACGATGTCAATGTTACCAGTAACTTGTAAACTGAAAATGAAGACGTTTGAATAAAAACTAAAAATAAATTGTATAAGTTGACCTTTCACCATGACCTGTGACCTTGACCTTTATGTAAGAGTAAAACATAGTTTTAATTGACATTGCCCAGGAAAATCAAATAAGCATGACTAATTTCATTAAAACCCATCAGTTAGTTTCATATGTATTTATAGAGTAGTTGACCTTGACCTTGACCTTGACCTTAATATGTGTCTCAAAATTTAGTATTTTCTATTTCATATAAAGTGCAACTATATTGCCGAATTTTGTGAAGTTTGCATGAAAAGTAATGAAATTAGCATATTGACCTCTTATTTGACCTTGACCTGTGAACTTGATCTTTCATATGGAATTGTTTAGTTTCTTGTATGACCTTGCCCTAAGTATTCCAAATATACATGGTAAGTTTAGTGAGAATCTAACAGTTAATATAAGAAATACTATTAAAACAAATATTTTGACCTTTGACCTTACCCTTCAGAATATTTATCTAAAATTTGGTCAATAGGATATCGTGGTTGCTAGTAATTTGTATAGTGAAAATTAAGAAATTTTAGTAAAAACTTAGACACATGAAATATTGACCTTATTTTTAACCTTGACCTTTGACCTTAACCTTTAAGTTAAATTGAAAATTTCTGTTCGACTGACCTTCGCATTGACCAAATGAATATACCTATGAAATTTGGTGAAAATCCATCGAACGGTCTAGGAGGAGTTTCCGGACGGACGACGGACGACGACGACGGACAAGCTGAATTGTGGTGCACAGAATACGGGCGGGACCTGTGTTTACGATACCACTCTGCTTCGCAGAGTTGATAATAATATTATGAGGGTTTAAATAATAATATTACGTGACATACCAATTATATGATGACAGATGAAGTTGTAGGTTGTCAGTAGGTGAGGCTGCTGCATGTTGATACCAGGCCTCGGGAACCAACCTATTAATATGTTTACAATTAGTGCCTTAGAATCGTACCCAAATAAGTTATTAAATAATAATAATACACTTTGTTAATATTCAATAGAATTCGTCGACTTAATACATATACATTTATGGCCAATAATTTGTTATTACCCATATTACTTTATTTGCATATAATTTGCTTTAGAATAATTTAAGAATCTAAAACATGAACCTAATATAATCTTTCCTTTAAGTACCGTACTGTAATAATAGGAAAATCATTAGGAAAGAACTAGTTTCTTCTGCGGATAAGTCTATAGCTAAATACATAGAGATAGGTATGACTAATATGGAAAATATATCATTCACTCCATAAATATATGTTTTACTCATATCTTGTTGCATTTTGAAATTATGCAGCGCAACTAAAGAAATATGGCTGCGATAATATTAATGAATAGTACCCCTCACCTTCGTACATCATTCCCATTTACTTTGGGCCATGTCGTTCTCTATGATTCCCTCACTCTCCTGTGTTCTCTCTCTCTCTCGTTCTCGTTCTCATTCTCGTTCTCGCTCTCGCTCTCTCTCTCTCCACATAAAGCCACGAATCCCAAATATTTATCTGCTCCAAATGTATCCTGCCAAACAGACGAACAACACACCTCCACTTCACCCTGACTCGACAGACACTGAATATTACGTCATTATAACACCCCCCTCTCTTTCCCATCCGCCTTACCCCCTCCCTTCCCCTCCATCTACCCCCTCCTTATCCCACCCCACATTCCCCTCCATCTCCCCCTCTCCTTATCCCCCCCTCTTCCCCCTCCTTACCTCCCCCCTTCCCCTCCATCTCCCATCCCCGTATTCCCCCCCTCACCTCCCTCTCCCCCCTCCTTACCCCCTACCCCTTCCATACCCCACCCCTCTCAACCCCTCCACCACCTCTCAGTCGGTCAACAAGGCACTCAACACCATAACACCGACCTGGCAACTCACATCAGGAGAGATAGAAAACGTGAGAAGGACCAACCATACATTACAAGGGACTGGGGTTCGCGAAAAGGGGCTGCAGTCCTGAGGCTATTCATGACTTTCAGTGTGCTGGCTTATTAATCCAGAAGGGTTAATAGCCTCTGAAGTCCTATTTTAACTAACCATACAGTACTGTACTGTACACTCTGAGACACAAATCTGGACCCACATTTAACCCTAGAAAAGCATACACAAACGACCGAGAAGTAAATAATGGATAGAGGGTTAATTGACAGGTTCGATTCAGATTGAGACTTGATGCATGTGTAGGATACTATATACATTTGCTTTTCCTTGAGCAAAACCTAGTGGATATTATGAAGTTGGGACAGAACTTTTGAGAATGACTCTACGATAAACGAACTTTGTATCTCGAAAATTCAGAAAATTCAACGCAAGTGAGGTAACCCCATGTATTTGTATGAACACAGATGCCTCGGAGCTTCATTATACAGTTCGAGCCAATAGAAATAACTACTCAACTACTGTGTATTAATTATAGAGAACAGTCATTCATTATAATAAAAGGACCCCATGTGAACGCGTCAACTAAAATGTATTATTTTTTGCTTAAGCACCCGTCACACCTAGCCGATTTGAGGCCAAGACTGTCCGCGACCTAAGGGTCCTGGACAGTCTTGGTCTACGTCGCCGCGCATCATGGGCCGTCGCCAACATAACAAAGAGGTCGGGATGGGTCTTCACATACCCCCTCAAAAGTTCAACATATCGAACTTTCAAAATCAAGTCGGCGTGGAGTGAGGTCAAAAACTGGGGACGTGAAGGGGACGGGAGGCTGATGGCGTGTCACGGCGCTTGACGGGAAAAGGTAGGCGTCAGTGCGGCGTCACACGGCACCAGAAATGAGGTCTGCGGTCAGGCGGCGTCACCATAACAACCTGCGGGGATCAGCGGCGGCTTGCGGCGACCCAACGATGCCCTAACGGTCAATATATAAATAAACGACATAATTAACCCGCTGAGTGCCAGCCAATTTTGACGGTGTGGTTCTGCCAGTGTCAGATTTTGTTTTTGTTTTTTTTTGTTTTTTGGCTAAATCTATCAAGTTGGGAGAGAAAGGAAGGGTAATGGTAAAAAAAACACTCCCCTTGTCCATTTTCGCCAGAAATCAGGTCCCCGATGTTCCCAAAAGTAGCTGAAAAGACACTATAGACTACAGAGACTTTTATGGTCCTGATGTGGCGGCGTCTACGCCGTGGGACCACCTCCCGGAGCTGCCAACCGCGGATGGCTGCCGACCCTCCGCGGCCGGAGACAAGATCAATCGACCAGTGGAGGACAACCGGATGCCGGCCGCGGGGAGCAGTTTCGGGAGCCAAACCGTCACAACTATCCCCTGCCCCCCCCCTGGGGGCACGGGTCCTTGGAGTGGCTTCGGTCGCGCCGGGAATTTCCACACCTCTCACACCACACACACACATCACACAGTTTTTCCTACACCGAGAAATGACTCTCCGGCTGTCATTTCTCGAAGACTTCTTCTAGCCGGAGACATTGAGAGCAACCCAGGACCCACGTACACATACATATGTCCAACTTGCTCAAAACCCATCACTTCGAGTCGCCACACTAAGGGTTCAGTTCTCTGCAATTCATGCAGGAACTGGACCCACTTCACCTGTACAACACTTGCCTCCAAGAAACACTACACGAACACCTGGACCTGTTCCTCATGCCCCTCCCTCTCCCAGTCAAATCCCTCGCCTAAAACCCGTCCACCTCTCCTCCCCAACCCACCTAGCCTTCCCATATCATCCACTCCCCCCCCTAAAACCCGTCCACCTCTCCTCCCTAACCCACCTAACTTTCCCATACCATCCACATCCTCAACTCAACACACCACACCCCATCCTAATCCATTCCAACCCCCATCTCCTGCTCCCCAATCCCCACCCCCACCTCACCCATCCCAACCTCCAGCCCCTCCCTCACCCCCACCCTCACCCCCACCCCATCCTCGTGCAGCAGCACCCAACATACATCGTGCACATAACATTGACATTCTCCAATTGAACATAGATGGCATTAACACAAAGAAACACGAACTCTCACACTTCATCAAACAACACAACATACACATTGCCATCTTACAAAAAACAAAACTCCGCACATCACAAAAAACACCCACATTTCATAATTTCACCACCATCAGACAAGACCGGGCTGTCGGCGGGGGCGGTGGACTCATCACCCTGGTACACAATGAAATATCATACATAGTAACCAGTGTACAAACCAAATCCCTCCTCCCCCCAAATGATAACACAACAGAAATACAATCAATTAAAATACGCACTGGCAACAAATCCAACATAACCATCATAAACACATACATCCCCCCCCAAACATCCCCTACAGTACCAAATGAATACAGACCACACTTACAACACATCACAAACACCCCACACATCATCCTGGGTGGTGACTTCAACGCCAAGACGTCGGCCTGGTTTGTCGACAACCCCGACACAGACAGAGGGCTGGTACTACAAAACCAAACAGATAACCTCATCATCCTTAACGACATCCATCAACATACCCATATTCCTCACCAAGCCCTCTATAACCCATCATCTCCAGACATCACCTTTTGCTCCCCAGAACTCGCCCCCACAACATCCTGGAGGGTGGTCAGAACCTTAGGCTCTGACCACCTCCCGATCATTATCACCACCAAAACCAGACTCACCCCACCTAGCCACAAACACACATACACCAATTATAAAAGAGCTAACTGGGAAGCATTTACAAATGAGACAGAACAACACTTCACAACTCCAAACAGTACACCCATCACTATCATCAACAATGCTGTACACATACTCAATAAAACTATCCAAAACGCTGACAAGAAACACATTCCAAGAGGTAACAGAAAAAGACACAACCCCAACTTCACACCTGAAATTCAAAACCTCATCAGACAACGCGACACACTGAAACACTCCCCAGCACCCCACACACAAGACATCACACAACAAATTCAAGCACTCAACACCCAAACTAACAACAAAATACAAGAACAACAAAAACTAAATTGGAATAACTTCCTACAAACACTTGATCACAAAACAAACCCCAAAAAACTCTACAAAACACTAAACAGCATCACACTTTCCAACAGCAACACAACACAATCACATGCTGCAATCACAACAACAGACTCTACTCCTTCATGTAAACAACAAGCAAACACTCTCATCAATCACTTCTCACATGTCAGCCACCTAAAACCTCACAAAGACGACCGACGTGTCATCCGACGTAAGAGACAATTCCCCACAGACCCTGACTATACACCCTTCACCAATCACCAGACAAAGCATATCATCAACAATCTCAAGCACTCACCCGCCTGTGGCCTAGACAACATAAGCAACATACACCTCAGACACCTGGGACCACAAGGCATACAAACACTCACTAACATATCAAACTACAGCTATTCACACAACACAATACCAGACATTTGGAAGCATGGTATCATCATCACATTCCCCAAACCCAACAAAGACCCCACGCTACCCTCCTCGCACCGCCCCATCACACTCCTTTGCTCCCCCTCCAAAGTCATGGAACGCCTAGTATTACAACTAATTACACCCGACCTACCCCTAGCTCCAACACAACATGGCTTTAGGCCACTGCACTCCACAAACACTCTTCTCACAGACCTTACACAAAGAGCTTTTGACGGCATCAACTCAGCTAGACCACCACACAGATCACTATTAGCCACACTCGACATTAGTAAAGCCTTCGATGCCATCCCCCGCCACAACCTAACAAACAAAATCTACAACACAAACATGCACAACAACACAAAAAGGTGGCTGGCCAACTTCCTAGCAGGCAGATGTGCACACGTATCTTTTGCCGGTCAGTCATCTAAAATCAGAAACTTTCCAAACGGAGTCCCACAGGGATCCGTCCTATCGCCCGCACTCTTCAATCTGTACATGCACGATATAACTACACCCAATACTCCCCAAATAAACTTAGCCTCCTATGCAGATGACATAACACTCACATGCACACACCATGACCCAAGAAGAGCAACAGATCTCCTTCAACCCTATCTCAACACACTACATGGCTGGTGCACTACAAACAGACTGAATCTAGCCCCAGCCAAATCCACCGCAACCCTGCTCACAAGCTGGACAGGTGAACACGAATACATCCCTCAACTCACCATAAACAACACACCCCTAACACATACACACACACCCAAAATCCTAGGAGTAACATATGATACTCATATGACATTCAAACAGCACACCACAAACATTAAAAAGAAACTGACACCCAGACTTAACGCCCTCAGGTCACTTGCTCACACAAAATTTGGACACAACAAAGAAACTACCACCACAGTATATAAACAATACATAAGATCAGTAATGGAATACGCAAGCCCAGCCTGGGCTTCTAACCTAGCTGAAACACATCATAAGACCTTACAGACTATCCAAAACAAAGCCCTGAAGATCATTACAGGCTGCACAGCTACTGCACCCACAGATCATCTACATCAAGAAACCAAAATCCTCAAAGTCAAAGACCATCTGGACATGAGAGGCACTCAATTCCTGGCAGCAGCCTCCACGAACCAAGACCACCCACTAAACTACATGGCAACACACCCACAGACACCAAGAAATATCAAAACAACACCCAGCACACGGTATCACACACAGTTATTGTCCTCTCTCCCTCCCTGCCCACCCCGAACCACCTTCCAGAAGCACATCCATACTCATATCTCTCACCAATCCATCCACTCACTCACAGACAACACGCAGCTGCATGCACGACCTCCCGAAATCCATCCTTCCGAATCCTCCCTCCCTCGCGAGGACAGAGTCCACCTGGCCAGGCTGAGATGCGGACACCATCCAGCTCTCCTGAGCTATCAGAAGAGACTGGATGACTCCGTTGTCGACGCCTGCCCGGGATGTAACACAGCACCCCATACCATTAAACACATCATAGAAGACTGCATTTCACACAACCACTTACGCCAACAACACAACCTACACTCAATGAGAGCTCTGTGGGAAAGCCCGATCGTGGCCATGGCCTTCCTCAGGGACTCGGGGCTGTTCGGCCAAGCAGCTTAGGGAACAACAACAACAACAACAGAGACTTTTATGGTATCGGAATGTATGGGTAGGAGGGTGGTGGGAGGGTGGTTTGGGGGATGGTGGGGGGAAGGTAGAAGCATAATTGACTCATGTTACAAATATGAAGCCGATTGGTGAGGTAGTTTCGCCACCACGGATTTTCCTTTTTTTCCTTATCTTCGTACGGATACTGGAAGTGGGTGGTGGGAGGCGGTTGGGGGTGTGGTGGGGGGAAGGCAGAAGGGTAAGGGACTTGTCACACAAATATGGAACCGATTGGTGCAGTCGTTTCGCCGCCACAGATTTTCATTTCTTTTCCTTCTGACGGGACTGACAGTCAGCGAGTGGGTGGGAGGAGGGATTTGGGATTTTTGTGGTGGGTAGCCAAAAAGGTAAGGTACCGGTACATATATACGTCCCTGGCACTGGGCGTGACAACACCCTAGGACATATATATACGTCCCTGGCACTCAGCGGGTTAAATAATTAAATAATAAATATATTATCAATAACCATCAAAATAATTATAAGATTAGGTATATTAATTACAGAAAAAAATGAAAAATAACAACATTCAATACATAATTAAATTAATAATAATAATAATAAAATAACAGAATTAACTGAAATAATCAGTTAATAATAAGCGTCCATACTGAAGGGGTCGCCGTTCATCGGCACAGTAATGCATATTGACGCCGCCCTACCTCCTGTCGCCGCCGTTCGTCGGGTCGTTGTCAATGCGCTACGCCGCAGATCGGCACTCCAGCGGCGACCTAGGTCTCACCTTCAGTCCTGCATGAGCGCCGCTCTACCCCGTCAGGTCGACGTCAGGCGCCGTCAGGCGGCGTGGCCATCCATACTGC
The DNA here is from genome assembly GCA_032716605.1 of Paralithodes platypus. Classification (NCBI taxonomy): domain Eukaryota; kingdom Metazoa; phylum Arthropoda; class Malacostraca; order Decapoda; family Lithodidae; genus Paralithodes; species Paralithodes platypus. The sequence continues at coordinate 17,615,807 of CM064510.1, read as the reverse complement.
GTCCCCGTCCAAAACTCACCCCCCAAATCCTTAAGCTCTCCGCCGAAGGTCGGCACTCTTGACCACGACTCAAGGTCGTGGTCAGTCGTGGCTCAAATCGGCATGGTGTGACGCCTGCTTTAGTTGGTTAATTCAAATAGGATTTCAGATGCTATCAACCCTATTTGTGGGGGCAGAATAGGAGGGGGTGTAGAAGCAGGGTAGTACGGTAGTTACCTTACCCCCACTTTTACCTCTAAACTAAAATACCACACCTCTTTCTCTTCTCTCTCTCTCTCTCTCTCTCTCTCATAAAATACAAAATACGTACAGTCAGAAACCGCAATTCCTGAGACACTTTGATAGGGCCCAGACATGTGGAGCGCATCGTTTCTGGACGACAGCCCATTTTAACTATCACAAGGCTGCATACCTATGAACACACGTTTCGAACCAATAGATGCTTCACTCAGTCTGCCATGTAAAATGATAATGCTGCTATGCTATTATCTGCATTCATATATTTATGGATATACAAATGTCAAAAATAACTTTATTACATTCCCTTACGTATCTACAGTAAATACGGACACGAATATTACCATAGGTTTAAAACAAAAATATGAAAATAAATACTTCCAAATTGCAAAGTGAATGAACAGGATTTAGGTGTAATAATAATAATAATAATAAACGGTTTATTAAAGAATGGCAGCCTCATGAGCTGAAAATACACATTTTACAATTTAGTGTATGAACATGAGATGTACAGATATGAGGATGGTAAGCTCAGTTTACAAAAAAACAAAAAAAATAAATACAATAATGATGCAGGTGCAGAATACAAATTATCATAAAATAACCATGAGAGTAAGTGATATACAGTACATATACACGTTTATTTTACTTACTCATATACACAACATACATATATACACGTACGTACGCACATACATACGCATACATATACACACACATATATAAGAACATAAGAACATGCAGTAAGTGTGCACATGTCCGTATACACAAACGCTCACGTATGCACACAAACATACATACATACAAAAACTGTTTTGGTGGGGTCAGGGTAAAGAGGTAAAGGGTAAAGAGGGAGCGGCATTCAAGTCCGTGCACGTAGGGTCAGGTAAAGCCTACTACAATGGGATGTTAATCCTCGGTAGTGTAGGTGTGTAGGTGTGTGTGTGTGTGTTCCTGTGTGTGTGTGTGTGATAGAAGGCGAAATGTGGAAAAGCTGGGCATTCTATTGTTAAGGGTGGAAATACATGGATGAATATACACGAACACTTAATAATAGATAATGCTTATGCATAGATTTATAATCAGAAGTTGCGCTAGTGAGCAATATGTTCTCGCTCATATGTACGTATATGTACGTGTACGTGTGTGTGTGTGTGTGTGTGTGCGCGCGCCCGCTCTTTTCTTTGCATACTGAGATACCATGCCCAAGACGGGGTCCCGGTGGGGGTTCCAACCTTATACGTTTCATTGGCGGTTACGAAATTTGGTAGTTTAGGTTCGCTCTTTCGCCCCCACCCCCCAGAGAGCTGTCTTCATTTCCATGTTCCCAGTGACCACGTTATGAATACTTGTATTAATTTTGAAGAGGAAGATGTTCAGTATTATAGTGTAATGTTTACCTTGCATTGGTGTGTAATAAATATTTGTTGTGTAAAGTAACGATGACAATTATGACCTGAATTGCTAGTTTGTTTGTTTTTTTCTATGTGAATGAGGGAGACAAAAGGCATAACTGCCTACAGCGAGTGCCTCCCCCAGATTTCAAAGAGTGACAGGGCCGAAATCAAGAGACGTTCGAGCTAAAATGCCTGGACACACGGAGTTTGAAGCAATTTAAGTCATAGGAAGAGGGAAAGACTGATTCTGGGAGAGAGTTTCAGACCTCAGCAGTTGAATAGAAGAAAGTCTGAGAATAGCGTTTCACTCTTGGGTTGGAGAGTTGCACAGAGTAGGGGTGGGATTGTGTTGCAAGGTGGGTACTACGTACCCTACGTCGAGGAGGTAGTATACACTGGGAAAGCTCCGAGGAACACTGATTATTGTAGTAGCGATAGAATAGTGAGAGAGATGCAACATTGCGGCGAAGAGAGAGAGAGATGGCAGAGAATTGGTGAGTGGACGGGAGTTAATGATATGAAAACCTTTCCTTTCTACTTTATCTAGGAGTGCGGTGTGAGAGGATCCTCCCCACACATGTGAACAATACTCCATACAAGGACGCACTGTGCCCCTGTACAGAGCAAGTAGCTGCGCAGGGGTGAAGAACCCCTTGAGGCAGTTGAGCACACCCAGCTTCTGGGAGGCTGCCTTAGTGAGACTGGTAATATGGTCTTTCCAAGTGAGAGCAGAAAAAAAAGAGACACCGAGAACATTGAGGGAAGATGAAGGGTTGATTTTTGTATTGTTGAAGAATAAGGGATAGCCCTCTGGAGGTTCCTGACGGGTAGTAAGATGGATAAATTGAGTTTTGGAAGCATTAAATGTAACAAGGTTTTCTCTACCCCAATTTGAAATAGTAGCTAGATCAGAAGATAAGCATTTTATGGCTTCATTACATTTACTTTTGAGGGACTGCTAGCTCGGGCGTTCTAGAAAACTAATTGAGTGGTGTAAAGTAGAGTCGTCTGCATATGAATGGATGGGACTAGATGTACAGTTGAGAAGATAATTTATGAAAATTAGAAAGAGAATAGGAGATAGGACAGAACCCTGAGGAACACCGGAGTTGATAGGATGAGGAATTGAGCAATGGCCGTCCACAACCGCAGCTATGGAACGGCCGGAAAGGAAATTAGAGACAAAGGCACAGATGGAGGGACAGAAACCGAAGGAGGGCAGTTTGGAAATTAAAGACTTGTGCCAGACTCTATCGAAGGCCTTCGATATGTCTAGTGCAACAGAAAAAGTCTCACCGAAGTCCCGAAAGGAGGATGACCAAGAGTTAGTAAGATATGAAAGAAGATCACCAGTAGAGCGACCCTTAAGGAAGCCATACTGGCGATCTGAGAGTAGATTATGAGAAGAGAAATGCTTAAGAAATTTGGAAGCAAGAATAGTTTCAAAAACTTTAGAGATACAAGAGATGAGAGCAATTGGAAGATAGTTGGAAGGTTGAGAGCGGTCACCCTTCTTTGGGACAGGTTGAATGAGAGCAAACTTCCCGCAAGAAGGAAAGACGTTAGAGGCGAGACAGAGACGAAAGAGTTTGCCTAGGCAGGGGGTCAGTTACGATTAGTCGAGTGTGTGTGTGTAAGTGAACCGATGTGTGTTGTAATAGACATAATGCTCTACAGTAGGTGACAAACGCTGAAAACAGACGTGTCTGCTTCATGACATACGACACAACGAACTATGCAATGTAATATTACATGTTATCATCTGGTTATGAAATTCAGATATGAAACGGCAATGACTTATCAGTAGTGATATATGGGGGTGTATATTGTGTATAAAGTATATGTATTATATTATATGTAATACCACACTAGGTTAAGCTTCGGACGCCGATAGGTTTATATAATAATTATTCAATGCTAATTTAGTAAAATGTTTATATTCCACTCTAGAGGGTAAAGGCTATATAAGCATCGCATCGTGATATTACGCTTAGCAATGGCTATAGATACCTTTTCGATGTCAGTATTATATTATCTGATATATTGCAATGTTTACACAGTGCAGCAAAGGTTAATAGCATGATAACAACTTGATGAATTATATGCGAGTACCGGTATGTGTTTAATAGTAACTACTATGGATGACGTCTGATGAATCACACACACACAACGAAAGCCTGTCCATCCACTGCAAAAAAAACAAAAAACAAAAAAAAATGTATATATATATATATATATATATATACAGTATATATATATATATATATATATATACTGTATATATATATATACTGTATATATATATATAAATATATATACAGTATATATATATATATATATATATATATATATATATATATATATATATATATATATATAATGATTCTATAGTATGAATCGTATCGTAGCATAACCACAATAATTTTACATGGCAGACTGAGTGAAGCATCTATTAGTTCGAAACGTGTGTTCGTACGTGTGCGACCTTGTGATAGTTAAAGTGGGCTGTCGTCCAAAAACAATACGCTCCCAATATCTGCGCCCTATCCAGGTGTCTCATAAACTGTGGTTTCTGACTGTACTTAATTCCCCTCTCTCTATCTCTATCAAATTATATACGATATCTAATAGCACCTACACTCCTACAGTATAAAATGTTAGTGTATTTGTTTGTATTTGTCTTGGTTATGTATATTTATGTGTCATAAGAGTTTCTACCAAATGCTGTTAATATTCTGCAATTCACTTCCATTCTTTCGTATAATATTTCTGTATTTCTATTTAATATTCCCTATTATCACTAATCCCATTTCCTCTATCCGTATACTGTTTTTCTTAATAGTATAATGCTTTGTGTTTAGAACGTGGCGGCCAGCTATATATGTGTTAAGGGGAGATGGGCCATTGTTCTGGTCCCCCTTCTCCCTTATGTTTAACCTCATTAGTTTTCAGGGGGCGCCTGCAAAGCGTCAACACTATTCCAAGGGTGTCAGCCCTATCAATACATCAAAAACCCAATCTTTTCAAAGCATAAAAAAAGTTGGACCTTTTCAATTTGACAAAAGGCTGAAACTGACTGGATGATATCATATCATCAAAAATAGTTAGGGGTTAACATTAGCCTAACCTAACAACCTTACCTAACCTAACCTAGTAAGAATGGGGTTAACATTAGCCTAACCTAACAACCTTACCTAACCTAACCTAGTAAGAATGGGGTTAACATTAGCCTAACCTAACCTAACAACCTTACCTAACCTAACCTAGTAAGAATGGGGTTAACATTAGCCTAACCTAACAACCTTACCTAACCTAACCTAGTAAGAATGGGGTTAACATTTTTGATACATCGATGACTTCCAACTTTTGATGCATTGAAGTGATAACAACTTTTTTACACATTGATATGATCTGGGGAAAAACTGTTTTTTGACAAAATGAACACATCTGGAAAATTTGATGTACTGATAGCTTTTTGCAGATTTGATGAAATGATAGGATCAGTTTTTGACGCTTTGATGCTCCCCCGTTTTCAGATTTTATGATGTGTGTCCCATTAGTTTGCCGATTATAAGACCTTCAGCCCCATTTCCTTGTCAATATTCAGACTTTTTGTGCTATTTAGGTGTCAATATTTTTTTCATGTCGAACGACAGTTAGCCTGTAATTTTGAAAGAACTTGCCTTCAGCCGAAACATTAAATTAATCTAGAAGGGGGATGTAATGGATGTTTTTTTGGTCAATATACAGGAGGCGCTACAATATAGGTAGCAAAATTCTAATGGTAGTTTTGGGTTCCTATCATCATATTCTTCATTTCTATATACTTTTTATCCCCGGGAAAAAAATAAAAAATCTTGGGTTTTTTATTTTTTTCTTGGATTTTTTTTTTTTTTATTAACCTAACCAAAAAACCTAACCTAACCTATTTGGGGGCTATTAGGTTAGGTTAGGTTAGGTTTTTTGGTTAGGTTAATGACCAAAAAAACAAAATCCCAAGAAAATAAATGAAAAATCCCAAGATTTTTGTTTTTTTCCCCGGGGATAACAAGTATATAGAAATGAAGCATATGATGATAGGAACCCAAAACTACCATTAGAATTTTGCTACCTATATTGTAGCGCCTCCTGTATATTGACCGTTTTTTTCAAGTTTGATGAAGGTCTAGGGAGGAAACTAGTATCATAATAGATAAATGAAAAAATCTACCAAAAAGTGAACCCCCTTAACAGTTTTACTCAGTCATCCCTAACTATTCCTCGCTACCGCCAGACGCTGCAGACGCTCTGTCAACGCTCTCATGATATCGATCATAATGTGAGTATTAACTACTCATCCTCTTCATTCTTGTGCATGAAAGGTGGTTAAGAGCACGTTTAACCATCCTGTAGCTTAGTAAGTAACACTGCACGATATTTCGCTGTGTATTGACTGATAAACTTTGTGTTTATCACAAGACTCCTGCTCGGACAGGGCGCCACTAGCGCCATCTGTTGTTTTGTTTTGTTTTGTTTGTAAACAAACGCTCTTCTTATTTGATATAAAATCGTAGCCCCTAATTTTACCCATTACCTACTGTAGTAAGTATCAATTTAACTGCCTTGTATGTAAGTAAAGCTTTGCATATTAATTTGCTAATAAACAATATTGTGTACTAACTAACCTGCCTACAGGAACGAACGCCGACGCCATTTTGTAAACAAATTGTTTTGGGGATTATACATATTAAATTCCAGCCAATTTTGTAGTAAATTTAAGTGCATTCATTTATCTTTTCCCCCTAGATATATTCTTGACTTTTTCTCCTCAGAGTAATTTTACTTTAAGCTAAGGGTGGTATTTGTACAAACTAACCTAGCCTAACCCAACCTGCCAAGCTTTTAACTTAATCCAAACCTAGCCTAGCCTATAGCCAGCCAATCTGGTGTTCTTATTAACTCTAGTAGATATTGTATTTAGTATCCTACTGTAGCTATATATATCTGTAATTTTAGTTGTTGCTTGCACGATCTTGTAATAACCTTTGACTGATAAAAAAAAATTGTTTTATCTAAAAAGAGTAGGCTACTGCTTTACTAGGCTACAGTGACACCAGGGCCATCTGTTGATACAGTATATTAACCCCTTGTGTGCAGTCACACTTTATTTTTATATAATCTCTATTTGGTGAATTGTATATTTAGTTACATATTCTGTTATATATATATATTTGTTTAAGGTTAGGTTATCACACCTGGTAGCCTATTTCTGCGTATTTCAATTTTATTATTTTCGGTTAGGCTATTCAACGCTGGTAGCCTATTGGTGCGTATTTCAATTTTTTTTAAACTTTTGGTTAGGCTATCGCCCCTGGAAGCCTAATTCTGCGTATCTCAAATTTTTTGTTTTCGGTTAGGCTATCACCCCTGATAACCTATTGTTGTGTATTTCAACATATTTATTTTCGGTTGAAGTGATTGAAGTGTTTCTAAAGTGAGTGAAGTGTTTTAAAGTGAGTTAAGTGTTTTAAAGTGAGTTAAGTGTTTTAACCCCTAACTGTCGGCGAGCAACATAAGTCGAGTTAAATCAAGCTGGACTATGTGGCGGTGCTCGACATAGGTCGAGTGGCAATTTCAGCACGTAATGTTGCTGAGAGAGAGAGACAAGTGGTGGCAGGAGAGTAGCGAGCGTATGACTGCTCCAGACCACCGCGGCGAACCTACTGACACGAATCCCACCTCCCTCCTCCCTCTCTCACTCGCTATATACGGAATTGTATGGGGAAAGTGCCTAATTACATGTTTTTGCACTCGGGTTGCACGGTTATTGCAAGAAAACTAGCCATCATAAAAGGATCGTTATGGTGTCATTCGAAAGCTCTGTTTATGCCCTTTCAGGGATAGATACTTGTTTTACGTTCTGGGTCTTATTTAGGCATGAAAATGATCACGTAAACAGCCCTATTTTGGCTAAAAACACCCCGCTGGGCGGTACATATAAATAAACCGCATAGGCCGCTCTTAAGGTGTTAAAGTGAGTGAAGTGATCTGAAGAAACTGACTGTTACCATGCCTCGCACTTGTACGAACTGCGCCGGTAGGTTTGGTGAGTCCATGTTTGTTAGTGTCGATCTTCAAGTCTGCCGTCTCTGCCAGCAACGAGAGAATTTGACAGTGAAATTAGATGAAGCCTACAACAAGATCAACGTCCTCACCATAAAGCTGGAATCACTCCAAGAGTTTGTAACACTCAACGTTGGAGTACCACAAACTTCAATTGTCACCGCAACTCCAGCAGCCACCAACGCCCCAACGTCAACTGCCAACAATTCAACGCCTGCAGTAGCCATTTCATCTGATGATTCCGATACTCAAGAAAGAAATAGTAACTCTCTTCCCCCTCAAGACAACTTCCGTGTCGTGAGGAACAACGTTTGCCCCAAGACCAGGAAACCCATACCGATTACCGAGTGTCAAAACCGCTTCCAGATATTCGCAGACTCAGATGACGAAGCGGAAATAGAAGAAGTCCGGCTCGTGGGAGACTCGATGATACATGGTCAGCTCACAGAGTTTTGCGCCAGAGCACCTAAGACCAGGAAGCGTTTTTGTATCCCTGGTGGTGGTGTGGACGACGTAGTTGCTGCAGTTGACGAAGTATCTAAGCTGGCCCCTGCTAATACAATGTACGTCATCCACGTTGGATCCAACGATGTACAGCGAACCCGGTCGGAAGATTTCCTTTTAAAGTACCTGCAGCTGATCAAGTCGTTTAAGGAGAAGTCATCAAGGATCATCGTCTCAGGAATCGTCCCCCGGCTTGGTGTAGAGAGCCGATTTTACAACATAGCCACCAGCACAAATCGTTGTCTAGCAAACCTCTGCAGGAAGGAAAACGTGGGATTCGTCGACACCTGGGACAATTTCTACTACAATGACTATTTGTTTTCGGACGATGGAGTTCATCTGAACCAGGTGGGAGCAGCACGTTTTGGGCGTCTTCTCAACGATGCGGTGAAGGATTTTCGGAGAAGAAATCGACTCAGCACAGGACAACCAGGAAGGAGGACCGAAGACAGCGAGGGCGGCAACCTGCGAAGGAATTAAATGCTAATCTGTTAAGAACCGCGAATTTGGATAAAGCTCCACCAACACGACCCAAATTCAAAATCGCCAGGGAAAACGACCGAGGACCGATGCCAGCCATGAGTGTAAATGTAGATCCGACCAGAACCAAAAATTTGATTAAAGAACGTTCTGTGAGTTCTAAAACCGCAACTTTAAAGGTTTTCTATGCAAACGCTCGTAGCATACGCAATAAATTTTCAGATTTAGAGGAACTAGTGTTTACTGAAAATTATGATGCGATTGGTATAACAGAATCTTGGCTCAATACAGTAGATAGAGACTTTTTAGCAGAGTATTCACTTCCCGGTTATGTAATGTTTGAGAAAAGCCAAATAAATCGAAATGTAGGTGGCGTTTTATTTTATATCAAAGAAAGTCTTAACCCGACCCTCTTGTCAAAACCTCAAATTGTGAACGTCGACACATCTTTTGTGCTAATAAAGAATAATAAAGGTACAAAAATAATACTTGCATTAATATACAGACCTCCAGCTCAATCAGTGTAAACTGACCGAGAAATTTATGAACAAATTGCAGATGTAAGTAACTCACAAGATACCGTATTTATTGGCGACTTTAATTTACCTGTGACCAAGTGGGGCGATACTCTTACTTCACACTCCGGACATGACTTTTATACGAACTTGCAAGAGAGTTCGCTTTATCAATTTGTTCGAACACCGACCCGTGGTAATAACGTTCTTGACATTGTACTTGCAACAAAAGGAGAATTAATAGAGAATTTGAATGTTGGTGATGAATTCAGTAACAGCGACCATCGTACGATAACTTTCACTTTAAAGTTTACTAGTAACAAACCAAATAGTAGCATCGAAAAATTCCCTAATTTCAAGAAAGCAAACTTTCATAAACTTAGAGCTATGTTTAAAGAAACTGACTGGAGCTTTTTAATTAACAATAACGACATAAATACATCTTGGAAGTTATTCGAAACCACTTACCTAACCCGTGGAGCCCCGGCTAGTTTTATAATGTTTGTTCACCAGAACCCGGCCGGTTTTCAAAAAATGGTTTTATTCCAGAAACAATAGCGAATGGGTTAGGAATGAAGGAAAAACCACGAAAAACCGCTCAAAAAGCTTAAAAAATGGTCCTGCAGAGCCCCCGAAAACGTATTTTACAAGAGTAAAAAATTGAAGGCAATTACCCCAAAAAACCAGGTTATTGCGCGCTCACGCGCACGCACGTGGACTTTGAGAGTTTTCAACCATCGGCACGGTTGCGTGGGATACGTACACAGTTCCCATACAAATCTGAGCCCTCTTGAGTGGCTACACCTGAGGTTATGGTCGGCGCAATTAGGGTGACGCGTCAGGCGCGTCTCTGGTGCTGTGCGTTACATACATCGCCGACGCGTCAGACGCGTCGCTGGGGCTGTACGGGCTAAAAGCAATGCAAGACTGCATACCATCGAAAATACGGCGTCCAGGCCATAATAATAAGCCCAAATGGTGGAATAAAGATATATCAAACTGCCTGCTTGCTAAAAAATTTGCTAATGATAGATTAAAATCCTCACAAAATGACGAAGAACGGGTGAAATTTGTAGAGCTATGACGCAAAGCCAAAAAGTTAATTAAGCAAAGTAAAAAGACCCTGGAGTTACATATTGTGAATCAAAGTAAAACAAACCCGAAAGAATTCTATTTATTAGTGGCCCCTCCATCATTGACGAACATGCCTATTACATAAGGCATCCTCTTCAAACACTAATCCGCCGTAGTTTGAATCTACCGCGCAGAGCATTTAAAAACTGAGGAGCCTTCATCATGAGCGCACGCGACCTCACTCATGGCTTCAGTCATTATGAATTGGGTTCTCACTACGAAAAAACTTCGTAAAAAATAAAAAGAAAAAGAAAATAAGAATAACTATCCAATAAGCTTTCCATCATATCGTGGATGTACTTGTGTGGATTTCTGACCAGACGCTGATTCAGGCGTCATTCCTCCTTCTTTGCTCTGCGCTCAGCCTGCCCGGACGTACCTTCCAGGCTCCGCTGGTTCCGCATTCGTTGCGTCCCAAGTGAGTTTTTTCTCATTTGTTTACTCTAGGATGTATCGAGTAAGGTTAGGATAGGCGTAGCAGGAGTGTCCTGGGCTGGTTGCCCGCAGTGCAGTGTATTTTGGGTCGTGTGTATGGGGCATCTATTTCGGATGTACCCTCGTGGTCCTGTTGTGGACACGTGAACTTTTCACAGTTGTGTTAGTTGGTGATGCAGGCGGCTTTCATTACGCGTTAATTATTGCTGCCTTTTATCCTTCTGATGAGGTAAGCTGTGTGTTTGCTGACGTTCCCAGCGTATTTTTCTTCACTTAGTGAAGTTTTTTCTGGGTCCGTGTCAGGCTTCCCGGGGTGGGAAGTTATCGCTACGGTGGTGTGTTGGCGGTGGTTCCTGTTGTGATATTCCAGTGTGTGTTTATATTTCAACTATTTTCATGCCGTCTACCTAGGCCTAGCCAGCCGCTCGTAGCTTTGCCACATGTCTAGTGTTATTATTTATTTTATAAATATGCCCTACTGTGTCATGTGTATCCGGGTTTTAGTTGTGTATTGGCTAATTCCTCGGACTATAATTGTTTCCTGGTTTAGTTGTGTATTGGCTAATTCCACGGATTATGTTGTGACCTTGGTTAGTCGTGCGTGTCTCTCCTCGTGTCGTTTTGTTCAGATGGTGTCTGTTCAGGGTGGGGTTTGCCTTCCGGCGGGTTTTTTCTCGGTTTCACCATGAAAAATCCTGACCGATGAGCAGTGTTGGGCCACACGTGGTTTTTAACTCTGGCTGGTTCCCCGGCGTGGGGAGGTGTCTGTGGCTCTCCAGGACTGCGTCTCTGTGGTTGCCTGGTTTCAGGCCTCCTTTAATTCCCGGCGGGATGGCTGTACCCATCCTTATATATATATAGATATATATAAAAAACGACGTTCTTGAGAACATTCGTTTTTATAGGTTTTTTCTACCTGGTTTACGACAACCACATGGAAAACCTAGCTGTTGTTTAGGCGTTCCTCCCCGGCGATCTTTTACAAAGAAGTGGGGTCAGGAACTTGTGGGGTTAACTTTTAGACTTCTCACCCGGCGGGTGCACCTGAGCAGGGTGGGATAAACGACTTAGGTCTCATATAGTTAACCAATCCATTTTAGTGATACTCTGTGTATCGCTGCCTTTACTCTTACGGCAATTGAAGGTTCAGTGAGGTTTAACCAAATCGATTCCCACACCCGGCGGGTGCTCCTAAGTGGAGGAACTAAGGAATTTATAAACAAATTCAATTTCGATTAACCTTAATTTGGTGATACTTTCAGTATCGCCGCCTTCTATTTTTACGACGATCGTTTGGGACAATTCGTTAAAAAATCAGATCTCGTATATTCCTGCCCTGGGCTATTCTACTAAAATATTTCAAGGGCCGGCGTCTTTATGAGGGGGGCTTTGTTACAAAATTGAATCTTGAGACAGTCACCACCTCCTACAGACTATAAGTGCCATACTGGACCATTATATCAGAGGGTATTCTTCATGTTCTTTAGCTAAAAAGATTTGTTTAGCCTCTTTACACCCCGCCGCGTAGCGAGATGTGTTAGCTGTGTCTTTGCATCCCGTTACCCGGCGGGTTATTAACACTTGTATGCGAACACTTGGGTTAACCTTATGAGCATTAATTCCTGGAAATTTTTCTTTATTTTTCCAGAGCTGAGCTCCGGCGGACCAATACAGACCCGGCGGTAGTTTCCTCACACCAGTCTCTGTCATGGCTACTGTGGCCCCAGTTTTTGCCCTGTGCATTACCCCTACTTGCGCGGGTATCCCAATTTTTGCGCATACCCTTTGCATAAGGTGTGTTAAATGTCTAGACCGTTCAAGGGGTCTCTGGGTTACACTTAATTGTTCCTTTTGCTCCCAATTAGCCAATAAAGTCCTGTGTGACAATGACAAGACCGCGGCGGTAGCATTGAGAGAGGTCAGACAACAAATGTCGGCCTACACTACCATTGTCGCACATAAGTCACTTCAATGTGACAACGTCCCACTTTGGGATAAGTTGCTGTCAGAGCACCCTCCCCCTAAACGTACCTCTAGAGTAAGGGGGTTTTAAGCCGACAGAGACTAGCCAGGGTTCTGTATCGTCTGTGGATACGTCTAAATGCCCGAGAGAGCCTACTCCCCCGGCAGCCACCTCCTCGTCGCAGGCGAGATCGAGGTCAAGGTCACCTCTCAGACAGCAGTCTTCAAGTCGTGCCTCTTCCCCGGCTAGTAAGAAGTGTAAGACTGAAGCTTCCACCAGTGGTCATGGTGGTGATTCTTCCAAATCTAGGTCTAGTTCGCGGTCACACCGTAGCCACAAATCCTCCAAAAAGGATTCCCATAGGAAGTCCTCTCGACATTCTCCTTAGTCTAGTGCATCTCATCGTACCTCTACACCTGAAAATGTTTCTGTTACAGCCTCAGAGTATAGTGAAGCGCCTGTCCCTAAACAAGATTTACCTATTGATATTTTAACCCTAGAAACGGAAAGTTCAGGAAATTAAATAATTGAGAATGTTTCAGACTCTCAAGAGAGCGTAGGCCAGAGCCTCGGTGTTTGGCGGTTTGCTCAACCAGGGTCTGACCATCCACGTCCGACTCATACTAGTCACACAGTAGCCGATGTCCACAGGGACGCGGCGACCCCATCCTCTATCCCTGACTTATCTTGGAAACAAGGTGCCCCTGCCTCGGCGGGGTCTTCTCAGGAGGATCGGGAGGAACAAGATGAAGTGTCAATAATTTCAGATAGGGATGGACAAGGGTCAGGCTCAGGCCTGGACGCCGCCCATGATAATACTGATTCACCTGAAAGTTCTGCATCTAACCAGTTTGTTACAGCACAAGAAATTGATGGGTTACTTACTCATGCTCTATCTAAATTCTTTAGTCAACAACGAGAAAACCCCACAATGGACTTGGGGGCTCCCTTGACAAGTTCTGCGGTACGGCCTCTGATAACGTCAATCGATTTATCTAAGATTCCTAACCCTCCTACTCTGTCACCGGCAGGGAGCTCTAAGCCAGCTACGGCGGCATTCACTACGTCAAATGTCAGGGTCATTACGGATGTTAATCCACCCCCTCTAGACAAAGCGCCTCTTAGAAAGGTAGCTATGCCCCTGCTTTATGGGCCAGACGAGTCATGGGTTCTTTTGAACCCCTCTAAGCCAGAGCTTGCCCAGCCTACCTTGTCAGGGGAACTCCCGGTACCACGTGAGTGGTTTATCCAGGGAAATAAGTCAAAGAAATTAAGGGCATTGGATGCCTTGGGTAATGTTTTGGACGTAAATATCAAGGCTATACCTAGTTATTATCATCAGGATTATTTTGTTTATGCATCTAAGCCTGCTTTATCCCCTGCCTCAGCTTCAAAACTTTTTTCAGACTGGTCTAAGCTGGATGGGTTTAATGATATTAAGGCTCTGTCGGCTCTTACTCCTGAACTAGATTTACAGACCGTCACAGACGAGACAGCTAATCCAGTGTTGAAGGTGGGACAGTTGGGACCAGGACCTTGGGTGGATTGGGAGGTAGAGGCTCAAAACTTTGCAACCACTTTCACTTCTAAATCTTCCCACCAGATCCCTCAGGATACACATTCATGGTTCTCCATGCCGGTAGGTTCTGCCGGCGGAGTTCCGTCAGCTTTATTTTCTTTTCTAGCTGCCCCTAAGATTAATCTTTGTGAACTAAAGGACTCATTCACTACCCCTACCCCTACTCACCTAGACAGAGAATTTAGGCTAAGGGGAAAAGCTTTCCGCCTGTTTTCACAGTACATAGTTTCTCAACAGGTGGCTAAGTCTTTACTCAGGTCTACTCAGGCAATCGCAGACGCGGATGCTCGAAGATCAGTTGAGTTATCCCGGCGTCTGATTCTTCAGTCGTCGATTCAATCCTTAGGTGACATACGCACAGCCTTACTTGAGGCGGTGCGAGCACGACAGGATCTTAGGATGTCATTAGTTCGCAAGCTGCCTGATCGCATTGCTAACCAGGTGGTAATGTCCCCAGTACTTACTCCTTCTTTAATGTCCCCTGATGTATGGCGAACAGTGTTTAACATGGCACAGGCCGTGAAGCACAGTCCCGCACAGGCTAAGAAACCTGCATTTAACTTCCCCAAACCTAAGCCTCCTACTAAAGCTCAGCCAGGGGGTTCTAAGCCGTTTCTTCCGCCTAAGTCCTCCCAATCCCCCCTGGGTCAGTACAGGCATAGACAGAGAGGGTTTTCAGGACAGAGAGGACGCGGCCAGTATAAGCCGGGGCAGGGCCAGTCTTCGGCCCACACCAGCCAGCCGGCGAAGCGTCCAACACCACCAAACCCACCATCAAAAAACTAAAGTCTCTCTCACTCCCAGTGCCTATCTTAGGCCGGAGGAACCGAGGGAAGTACAGCCGGCGAACCCTTGTCTGCTAACTGGGTCGTTCCGAACGTGTCACCAAGCATGGCCGTTAAAAACCTGGGCACGAATGGTGGCACGCAAAGGCATCACTTGGCAGTGGCTCCGGCGACCTCGCTTACGTCAGCCGACAACGGCAAATTGTGTTTCATTAGAGGTGGAGTCGCTGGTCCAGGAGATGATTGCCAAGAATGTCATCATCCCGGTCCCTCCAGATTACCCTGTATTCACGTCAAAACTGTTTTTGGTTCCCAAACGGGACAGTGTTCAGATGAGGCCGGTCGTAGACCTGTCTTATCTGAATCTTCACATTTACAACGAGTCTTTCAGAATGTTAACAGTTCATCAAATCAGGCTAACACTTCCGCCGGGAGGCTGGATGTGTTCCCTAGACCTGACAGACGCCTATTGGCACGTGTCGGTCAACAAAAGATTTCAAAGGTTTCTGGCCTTGAGGATCAGGCACCAAAATTTTGTTTTTCAGAGGATGCCGTTCGGTTTGAACCTAGCACCTCGACTATTCACGAAACTAGTCCGGCAAGCCCTGATGCCGTTGTTAAAACAGGGAATCAGAGTGTTGTGGTATCTAGACGACTGGCTGGTGGTGGCAGAGACACAACAATTATGCATAAAACATGTCAATATCATTTTAAATCATGTCAAAACTCTAGGCTTCAAGGTAAATCTGGTAAAGTCAAAACCTTGTTCCCTCAAGAGTAATTCAGTGGATAGGGCTAGTCTGGG
Source organism: Paralithodes platypus (assembly GCA_032716605.1). NCBI lineage: Eukaryota > Metazoa > Arthropoda > Malacostraca > Decapoda > Lithodidae > Paralithodes > Paralithodes platypus. The sequence continues at coordinate 17,599,871 of CM064510.1, read as the reverse complement.
ACACCGCCACTCTCACTCTGAGTCAGAGTGTGGACAATCGCAACAGGTTTCGCAGGAAACTGTTCAGGTTTCTTCACAGTCTGACTACGACACGAAGAGTCTGGGAGTCTCTGGTCGGCTCTCTCAACTGGATTCAGCTAACTGTCAAGTTGGGCCGGTTGAAAGTAAAACGATTAATATTGGAAGGCAACAAATATTTCCCACTCTTACCGGCGGGAAAATTATGGCCCATACCAAAATTAATCCACACCTTACTAGCGGTCTGGGCGAAGAGGGAAACATTGCACTCAATCATGTCATGGACCTCTCCTCCTCCAACGGTATGGGTAGACACGGATGCGTCAGGCACCATAGGGTGGGGATTTCAGTCAAATCAGGGGCACCAGGGTCAGGGACTTTGGTCCCACTTAGAAATCTCTCACATAAATGTCAAAGAGTTACTAGTCCCCTTGTATTTCCTTCAGGCTCACGGCCCGGCGTTACGGGGCAAGTCGGTGGCCTTCAGAATGGACAATCTGAATGCAGTTCACTGTATTCAGAAACAAGGTCAAGGAAGTTGCTACTCGTGTCGGAAGAGATTTTTGTTCTAGCCAGCAGTCTAGATATTTATCTTCACGCATCTTATCTCCCAGGCGTAGCGAACGTCTGGGCAGACGCTCTGTCCCGGAGACAGAGCACGACAGTAGAATGGGAGCTCAAGCAACCCATTTTCGACCTAATGATTGCGGAGCTCTCCCATCCACAAGTGGATCTTTTTGCGTCCGAGGAGACTCACAAGCTCCCTCTATACCTCACCCGCCGGGCGATAACGCCGGCAGGGGGGCCAGACGCCCTAGTGACAGACTGGAACAGATGGAGCTCCATCTATCTGTTTCCGCCGCCAGATGCGTCACTAATGTGCCACGTAGTGAACAAACTACGAGTTTATCGAGGCTTAGTCTCGCTAATCGCGCCCCTGTGGCCGGCGCAGGTGTGGTACCAGCAATTAATAATGTGGTGCCCGGACCCGGTATCGCTCCCGGTCGGGTACTTCCACTTAGACACGATTGGCAACCTAGCGACCTCGCTGACTTTTGCATTATGGACATTCAGGAGGCCAAGTGGCTAGCACCATACGGTAGGGATGTGACCAATAAATTGCTCAATCAATATACTCAGTCTACTAAGCGACAATATCAATCTCATTGGAAAGCTTTTACTTCTTGGATTGTTAGAACGGAACAAACTGTACCCTCAGTGGCATTGGTTTTTAATTACTTGAACTATCTGTTTGAGCAGAAACGTTTATCTGTGGTTACTTTGAAGAATCACTTAACTGCAATTAGAGTGCCCTTTTTCGACCTTACAGGTCTATCCATACCGGTGGCGGAGGAAACAGGATTTATGAGAGCGTGTTTTAAACTCCGCCCACCTCCCCGTCAGCTCATGCCTACTTGGTCTCTGGACAAAGCTTTGTCTTTACTTCATTCTCGTCTGTATCAAAATACTGCAGACTTTGCTTTAATCTTAAAGAAGGCAGTTTTCCTTTTGGCTTTGGCCACCGGAAACAGAGTGTCTGAGCTGGCGGCGATGAGCAACACACCTAATTGTCTTAGGTTTGGTAGACTTAATGATTCAATTTCCATTGCACCCTCCCCGGCGTTTGTAGCCAAGAATGAGCATAGTGCACACGTGTTTTCTGAGTTCACGGTGCCGGCGTTAAAAAGGGGAAAGGTGCATCATAATTTATGTCCAGTGCAAGCTCTAACCAAATATTTGAGAATAGCTCCTCAAAACCCCCAAGGTGCTTTATGGGTAGCGAGTACGGGTAAACGCTTACTTAAACGGCGATTAGCCTCTCTTCTGGTAGAAGTCATTAAAGAGAGTAATCCCGGCGTTGTGGGTAGGGCCCACGATTTACGCAAGTGGGCGGCCTCTTTACGTTTCCTGAAAAACTTTTCAGTTGAAGATATTGCGTCCACACAGTTGTGGGCGTCTAATCATACGTTTCTCTCGAGATACTTGTCAGTTGCTCTAGACAAACCTTCCTTACCATGTATAGCTTTAAGGCAGAGGGTCTAGGTGGCCCTGCAGTCACTTATGTTTACTTTCACGGAAGGGGGGGGGGGGGGTGCAGTCAGTTGACATAGGACACCCTAGACCCCGCTGGAGTATGAGAGCTGTGATACAATTTAAGGTTAAAATGTGATATGAAAATTTCTCTGCGAGAATTTGTGCTAGTACAAGGTTTAGTACAAAACAACGGTGTTGTTATAGTAGTTTTAGCTGCGAAAGCAATGTAATATTAGTTCAATGGAGTTCATTGGCAATTGATCTCCACATGTATTTTGGGGTTTATGATGTGCACATATAAACTTATAACTTATTATTTTTGTCACCACTCGTTGAGTGGGGTGCCTTTTGTAACTACAGATCTGTGTTCAGAATCTTCAGGGTTACCCATTTTTGTCGGGCAGGCTTCTTTGAAGCACGCACCTGCCTGAACCCCTTTTTCTTGTATATTTCCGGCCTACGCCGTATTAAATACATTTTTCAAAAGTAAGAATACTATGTGGTTGTTTTTATTATCTGCTTTTCTAGAGTTATGATATGATTACGAATGTCCCCCTCCAGTCTTAGATATCAGGCATGTTCGTCAATGATGGAGGGGCCACTAATAAATTATAGGTTTGACTCCTGTAAGGAGATAAAGAAAACCTAATATTTAGTAGTGGCCCCGTAATCATTGACGACTGGGGCCCTCCCGACCGTCCTCTTCCCATTCGTTGATGTATTAAGGATTTTGGTTTACTTGATATGTCAGTGAAGGAGGAATGACGCCTGAATCAGCGTCTGGTCAGAAATCCACACAAGTACATCCACGATATGATGGAAAGCTTATTGGATAGTTATTCTTATTTTCTTTTTCTTTTTATTTTTTACGAAGTTTTTTCGTAGTGAGAACCCAATTCATAATGACTGAAGCCATGAGTGAGGTCGCGTGCGCTCATGATGAAGGCTCCTCAGTTTTTAAATGCTCTGCGCGGTAGATTCAAACTACGGCGGATTAGTGTTTGAAGAGGATGCCTTATGTAATAGGCATGTTCGTCAATGATTACGGGGCCACTACTAAATATTAGGTTTTCTTTATCTCCTTACAGGAGTCAAACCTATAATAGTTATATCAGAAAGAAAAAAGTAGTTACTTCAACTGTTGGACCGTTAGTCGATGAAAATGGAGAATACACCAAAGACGAAGTACAAATGAGTAATGCCCTCAATACCTTCTTTGCATCAGTTTTTACAACAGAAGACCTCAGTGATATCCCTACACCATCGCCGATTCAGATTGATAATTCAGATGTTCTAAGCAATATCACCGTTACAGAGAGAGAAGTATTGAATTGTTTAGATAAACTCAAGGTAAATAAAACGCCTGGACCTGATACAATCTCGCCTAGAGTTCTAAAGGAAGTTAAGGATGAGCTCTCCAAACCACTGACATTACTATTCAATAAATCCTTGCAGTCTGGAACCATGCCTGATTAGTGGAAGATAACCAACGTAACACCGATATTAAAAAAAGGCAGCAAATCCCTACCCTGTAACTATCGTCCAATTAGCTTAACCTCAGTTGTATGTAAAATGCTAGAAACGGTCATAAGAGACAGACTCGTAAATCACTTAGAGGAAAATAACATACTTAAAGATACTCAACACGGCTTTCGTAAAAAAACGTTCCTGTTTAACAAACCTCTTAGACTTCTTCCACGATATCCTCAACCTCTACGATGAGAGTAAAGCTGTAGATATTATATACCTTGATTTTCAAAAGGCCTTTGACAAAGTTCCCCACAAACGTTTACTGCTAAAACTAAAAGCTCATGGAATACAAGACGGTGTGTTGAAATGGATAGAAAATTGGCTCAGCGACAGAAAGCAAAGAGTAGTCATAAACGGTAAGGCATCTAAATGGACCAATGTAAGTAGCGGGGTACCCCAGGGATCGGTACTAGGACCAATTATCTTTCTAATTTACATCAACGACATAGATGAGGGTCTCACCTGTACAATCTCAAAATTTGCTGACGATACAAAAATTGCAAATAGCGTACTCTCAAAAGATCAAGTTGACAATATGCAACACAATCTAGATAAATTGTCACATTGGGCCCAAATTTGGCAAATGAGTTTCAATGCGGATAAATGTAAAGTACTACATATCGGATACCTAAATGAGAAAGCAAACTATTCGATGAATGGCACTCAGCTTAAGAATGTAAACAGAGAAACCGATCTGGGAGTTGTTGTTGTTGTTGTTGTTCCCCAGGCTGCCTGGCCGAACAGCCCCAAGGTCGCGAGCAAGGCCAAGGCCATAGAGCGCCCCCACAAAACCCTCCCTGCTTACCACTAACAAAGCCCGGGTGACCGAAGCCACTCTAAGGCAGGGAGCTGAGGAGGGCGCGGAAACGCCCGGGAAACCAAAGCCCCACCCAAGGCCCTGTGCCCCTCAGCATTTATGAAGGGAAAGCTGAGGGGCAAGGGAAAAATGTGACGCTTTGGCTCCCAATCTGCCAACTTTTAGGTTGGCAGTAGGGAGGTCGATCCACGGAAAAGACGCCGTCACTTGAGATCTAGAAGATATATAAGTAAAAGGAACAGTCAGAGTAAGCTATGGGTATGGCAGAGATTGCTCAGCTCTCACTCTGATAGACCAGCCTATCACCGATCTGGGAGTAACAATATCGAGTAACCTAAAACCGAGTCAACAATGTTCAGAAGTTGTTAAGAAGGCAAACAAAATAATTGGCTTTATAGGCAGGTCATTTGAGCATAAATCCAAAGACGTTATCCTAACCCTTTACAATTCCTTAGTCCGCCCTCTTCTGGAATACTGCATTCAATGCTGGTGCCCTTATTACCAAAAAGATATAAACAAGCTAGAACGAGTTCAACGTAGAGTTTCCAAAATGATACCTAGCCTAAAGAACAAACCATACGAAGAGCGTCTTAGAGAATTAAATATTTCCTTTAACCCAGCGCAGATTAAGAGGTGACTTAATTCAAGTGTTCAAAATCATCAAAGGCATCGACAATATGAACTGTAGTAAGTACTTCACTATCGACCAATCTAATTACACGCGGGGAAACGGTTGCAAAATTATTGGTAAATCTTTTAACTCACACGAATCTAAGAATTCTTCTTCAATCGAGTTGTCAACTTGTGGAATGGGCTTCCCCGAGACGTTATAGACTGCAGCACCGTTGATTCATTTAAACTCCGCCTAGACAAATATCTCGCATCAAACCCGCGACTGACTGCGTTTGTAAATGAATAACTTTATTTTATCCTCCCCTCAGTTACTAACCCCTATGTCCCCTACTAACCTCCTAGTCCTGCCACGGACATTAGTTCCAGGGCAGTAGTTCCCTTTCCAATGTTCCCTTACCCACTCTAAACCACTGTTTGGACACTTGATCCTCAGTATTTTGGAGGACAAGCAGCCTAGAAGGGTCACTAGACCTGTTGTTGCTTGATTTCCTTTGTACTCCTATTCTTTCTCAAATCTATCCTACGATTACCTGAACATTATCATAAGAAAAATGAAGGGGGCTCAAATGGTCTCTAATTATGTCCAGAACCCACATTAAAACATACACACACACACACACACACACACACACACACACACACACACACACAATACGAGCTCTGAGCTCTCTTCCGGGAGGATATGGCTGACGAGAGATCCCCAAGGATCCTCAACATCGTAAGTGAATTACACACACACACACACACACACACACAGAATGGCATAGTGGGATGTACATTGTACAATTTGACGCACATATTCTATTCCGTTGGGATCGTGATTAGGCAGCGCTGCACTCACCTCCCCAACTACACCTTCACTACACCTCCTACCAATATAAGGTGGAGGGAGGGAGAGGGGGTTAGGGAAGTGGATGAAGGGCTGCCAAATCACAACCCCCAACGAAATAGAATATGTGCGGCAAACTGTACAAGAGCCAAATAAAATATGTGCGGCAAACTGTACAAGAGCCAAATAGAATATGTGCGGCAAACTGTACAAGAGCCAAATAGAATATGTGCGGCAAACTGTACAAGAGCCAAATAGAATATGTGCGGCAAACTGTACAAGAGCCAAATAGAATATGTGCGGCAAACTGTACAAGAGCCAAATAGAATATGTGCGGCAAACTGTACAAGAGCCAAATAGAATATGTGCGGCAAACTGTACAAGAGCCAAATTCCATAATATGTATGCGCGCGTGTGTGTTTGTGCATGTGTGTGTGTGTGTGTGTGTGGGTGTGTTTGAAGGAGACAAAAGACAATGCTGCCTGCAACAAGTGTCTCCACTGTGTATGTGCGTGTGTGTGACGGAGAGAGAAAGAAAAATCACACACACACCCACCAACATACACACACACAGCTTTTATCATGTATTAAAAATCTGTCCAATTTGGGGGGTAGGAGAAACTGTTTCCCTCCAACCAAATCTTATCAACTTCAAATGAAAACTAAAACTCGTTAGAAGAAGAGAAAATAAGAAAAACAAATTGTATTGACTGTTTTTTTTTTTTTTTTTTCTGCGGTGTATAGTTTGGTAAATTGAAAGAAAATGTGCCTAGGCCTTCAGAAAAGAAAAATAATAATTACATAAATATATAAATAAATATACGAATATGTAAATACATGAATAAATAAAAATATATAAATAAATACATAAATATATATATATATATATACAGTATATAAATATATATATATATATATATATATATATATACCGTATATACAGTATATATATACCGGTATATATATATATTTTTTTTTTTTTTTTTTTTTTTTTTCTATGAGATTGAGGTAGGCAAAAGGCAGAACTGCCTATAGCGAGTGTCTCCCCCATAGTTGAAAGAGCGACAGGGCCAAAATCAAGAGACGTTCGAGCCAAAATGCCTGGACACACGGAGTTTGAAGCAATTTAAGTCATACGAAGAGGGAAAGACTGATTCTGGGAGAGAGTTCCAGAGCTCAGCTGTTGAGTAGAAGAAAGTTTGAGAGTAACGTTTCACTCTCGGGTTGGAGTTGCACAGAGTAGGGGTGGGATTGAGTTGCAAGACGGGTACCACGTGCCCTACGTAAAGGAGGTGGTATACACTGGGAAAGCTCTGAGGAACACTGATTATTATAGTAGCGATAGAATAGCGAGAGAGATGCAACATTGCGGTGGAGAGAGAGAGATTGCAGAGAGGTGGTGAGTGGACGGGAGTTAATGATACGAAAGGACTTCCTTTCAACTTTGTCTAGGAGAGCGGTGTGAGAGGAACCTCCCCACACATGTGAACAATACTCAATACAAGGATGCACTATGCCCCTGTACAGAGCAAGAAGCTGTACAGGGGAAAAGAACCCCCTAAGGCGGTTGAGCACACCCAGTTTCTGGGAGGCTACCTTAGCAAGACTGGTAAAATGGTCCTTCCAACTGAGAGCAGAAGAAAAAGAGACACCAAGAATATTAAGAGAAGATGAAGGATTGATTTTTGTATTGTTGAAGGATAAGGGAGTTCCTTACGGGTAGATAGATGGAGAAATTGGGTTTTGGAAGCATTAAAGGTAACAAGGTTTTCTCTGCCCCAATTGGAGATAATATTTAGATCAGAATTTAAGAGTTCTATGGCTTCATTACGTTTGTCGTTGAGGGATTGCTGGCTGGGGCGTTCTGAAAAACTAATGGAGTAGTGTAACGGTGAGTCGTCCGCGTATGAATGGGTGGGAATTGAGGTACAGTTGAGGAGATCATTAAACAAAAATTGAAAGACAATAGGAGATAGGACGGAGCCCTGAGGAACACCGGAGTTTATAGGGTGAGGAAGTGAACGATGGCCGTCCACAACCGCGGCTATGGAACGGCCGGAAAGGAAATTAGAGACAAAGGCACAGATGGAGGGATAGAAACCGAAGGAGGGTTGTTTAGAAATTAAAGATTTGTGCCAGACTCTATCGAAGGCTTTCGATATGTCTAGTGCAATAGAAAAAGTCTCACCGAAGTCCCGAAAGGAGGATGACCAAGATTAAGTAAGATATGAAAGAAGATCTCCAGTAGAGCGACCCTTAAGGAAGCCATACTGGCGATCTGAGAGCAGATTATGAGAAGAGAAATGCTTAAGAAATTTGGAAGCAAGAACAGTTTCAAAAACTTTAGAAAGACAAGAGATGAGAGCAATTGGATGATAGTTGGAGGGTTGAGAGCAGTCACCCTTCTTTGGGACAGGTTGAATGTGAGCAAACATCCAGCAAGAAGGGAAGACGTTAAAGGATATATATATATATATATATATAAAAGGGGAGGTGTGGTGGAGTGGTCTTGCCACTGGCCTGGTAATCCAAAGGTCCCGGATTCAAATCCCGATGTATCAATGGGAAGATATTATTGGGATGGAATTTGTGCTGTACCTAGTATCAGTGCATTACCACAAGCCCACCGAAACGTCAATAAAATACCCTCATTGTTCTCTGATTAAATAGCACTGTATGAATATTCCCATATTCAAAATATGCTATAGGGGTGCAATGCCTGGTGAGTTATCTGCTCAACAGGTGGCGTTGTGTGTGTGCAAGTGTGAGAGTCCGAGTGTAGGGGGTGAGACAGTGAAGCACGGGAACGAGGTGGCTTCAGAGAGGGGGTCATTTCGGGCCATGAGTGAGCACTGTGCCTCATGTGAAGGCAAGATGGCAGGTGCTCGTTGTACTCTACGTGCTTCACATGTCTCACTCCCTAGACTGGAACAAGACCTCACGGGCTTCACTGTTCATTGTAAAGCGGTGAATGTTAAGGTTCTCAGCCTATGCCCGAGAGGAAGTAAGTTGGAATATAGAAAAAAAACAAAAAAAAACAAAAATACAGTATATATAATTTTCCTACTTGACGAGACAGAGAAACGGGCGAGGGAACGCACAAGTGGTCCTGGGCCCTGAGAATAGGAACTATAAATCTTGTTTCTGTTTGGGCTCTGTCTTGTGTCGGCCACCCCCAGCAATGGGGTATGTGCCTGAGTATATACATACATACACACATACTTAATTACAGTATATAGTTATCACATCGTAAGTCGTAGTTTGTATACGGTTGTGATTGAAAGTATAAATGTAAGAATAATGTAGGCAAAGTTCTAGGGTTAGGCTCTCTCTCTCTCTCTCTCTCTCTCTCTCTCTCTCTCTCTCTCTCTCTCTCTCTCTCTCTCTCTCTCTCTCTCTCTCTCTCTCTCTCTCTCTCTCTCTCTCTCTCTCTCTCTCTCTCTCTCTCTCTCTCTCTCTCTCTCTCTCTCTCTTACTACTAGATTCCATTTTGACTAGTGTTGTTCAATTTAATAGGTCTACCATTGAACTCACTCACTGTTTCTTTGTTCAACTGCACTTAGAATATTGTACCCCTGTCTGGAATCCACACACTCACCACAATATCAATGAACTCGAGCCATATTAACCCACTGAGTCCCAGGCAATTTAAAATAAATGTACCACCCAGGACAGGCAGGTTTTGAAAAAAAAAAAAATCCAGAAAACACCAGGAATGGCCGGGTTAGGAATGAAGGAAAACCCACAGAAAACCTATCCCCTAGGTCATTAATGGGTCCTACGGTGCGCCCGAAAGTCGGATTTACAAGAGGGGAAATGTGTAGGCAAAAATACCCCAAAACAGGTTTTTGCGCGCTCACTCGCACGCGGTTGGACTTTGAGAGTTTTCAACCATCGGCATTGTTGTTTGGGATACTTACACAGTTCCCATACAAATCTGAGCCCTCTAGGTGCCATAGAACCGGAGTAATTAACATTGACGCATACGTATGCGTCGCTGGGGTTTAGTGTTACAAACAATTTGGACGCAAACAGTGCGTCGCTGGGGTTCTGTGGGTTAAGGGGGGGATGAGCACATTTATTGCTTGTTAATATATTTTTGTATATACAGTATATTTTAGTTTCCTCCCTAGACCTCCATCAAGCTTAAAAGAACACCCCCAAGATCCCTCTTCAAGATAAATTTGTACATTTTTCGATAGCAAAATGTCCCGGCCAAAGGCCTGTTCCTCCTAGAAGTACAGGCTCGCTATCGCTCGCCAGGAAAAAATTGACACCTAAATTGCATGAAAGGTCTTAATATTGGCATAAAAATGGGACGAAAGATCTTAAAATCACCAAACTAATGGGCCTAACATCTTAAAATCTGAAATTTAACGGGGCTGAACATAAGGGAGAAGGGGGGCCAGAAAACGCAACCATGCCCCCATAAACCAAGCCGCAAGGGTAAGTAATGAAGCGAGACCCTCTGGTAGGCAGCAAGGTAATCCCTGAAGGAGATAATCACTCTTTAATCCCTCGGGAGTAGGGATAATACGTGGACGGTATTAACTGGGACCAGGATTAGAGGAGACTTGGGATGTAATTGTATATACTGAATATGAGAGCTCGTTTTTTTTTATGAACATGTATCTCATTTTAGAGATAAGAATTGTAAGTTTTCAAATAGGATAATTTGTTTTATCACGCAGTAGCCTATACAGCATGTATTTTATTTTAGAGATAAGAAAAAAGTGTATAAATCAGATATTTTGTTGGTTTGAAGGGTATATGACACGTATTTCATTTTAGAGTTAAGAAATAAGTGTTCATATAGGTTATATATTGTGTCCAGTAGTATATGCGTTATATGTAATCCTGCGTTAATCTCTAACCGGTTTGGTAAGATGATCCTCAGGGTATTAGAGTGTTGAGCCTATAATTGGGCTTTGTAATTGGGGTTGTGTGGGACAGGGATCTGCCTTGCTTAGGCCAATCGGCTTTCTGCAGACTCCCATTTTCTTATGTTCTTATGTTCTTATATAGCCAGGCGAAATTGAGTAACTAATCACGGAATTTAAGTGTAGCTGACCGTCACCCTGTTGTAAGTCATTGCTTTATTCAATGTTGTAGAAATCGTCCTGTGATCCCAATTTCCCATTTAAGGGGTCCCAATTTTTCAGGAGGCCTCATTTATCTACAGCGTACAATTCTCAAGGGAGTCCAGGGTCTCTGATTAAGGGAGGAAGGGTCGATTTTGTGGTCCCCCATTTTCCTCATGTTTAACAACATTAGTTTTCAGATTTTAAGACGTTCGTGTCATTTAGGTGTCAATTTTATTCCTGGCGAGCGATAGTGAGCCTGTATTTTAAGAGGAACCAGCCTATGGCCGGGACATTTATCTATCGAAAAATGTACAAATATATCTTGGGGGGGGGAATTCTCTTTAGCTTGATGGAGGTCTAGGGAGGAAACTAAAACATATAATAAAATATAGTTAAATTAGCAAATACATACGCCATCACCATTAATGCCCCAATTATCCAAGAGGTTAAATTATACTATATTTCTTTTGGCTTTGGGAGAGATACTCGTTACAGCCATCCTGCCTTTTGTCTCGTTCATACGCATTGGAATTGAAAAAGACAGAACAAAGGGTAGATAGGCCAGAAATCGTGAAACTTAACCTCTGTAGCTCAAAAATGTCTAGAGCAATTAATGAGCTGTCAATATTCACACCCATTCCCTGGCTGACCCTTCCCAAATGGTACAAATAGTAGCTCGATTACTCAAGTCGTTTGGGAGTTATAGAAGTTAACGTTCAAGAGTTTCGGCTTACTTATTTGGATCAGGGTATGAAGCCAGTGTCACACGAGCGCTTTCTCCGGCAATTTTCGATGAGCAAGATTTCCCTCGTACTATTTTGAGGTTCTTTGGCATTGGAATCGGGAACTGGGTCGAAGGTGGATTATGTTAGGTAGTTTAATTCATACGGAACTTAAAAATTGAAGCTGCCAGACTAGCTTTGCCCATAAATATTGATGAAAAATCGCTCGTGTGCCACCGCCATGAGAGCCTTGATTACCCGAAGTACACAATTACTCAACAGACATGGTTATCCATAAAACCCAAATTACTTCCAAGAGAGTGAGTATGTGTATGTGTATGTGTGTTTGTGTATTTATGTGTGTGTGTGTGTGTGTATGTGTATATGTATGTATGTGTATGTGTTTGTATATGTGTGTATGTCTATGTATGTGCGTGTAAGAGTATTTGGGAGAGAATGCAAGTTATTCTGTGAATGCATTTGGAAGTAATAACCTCTCTTGATGTGCCATTAGTTATCATCTCTGCCTATAAAAACAAGTAGAATATATCTCACAATACCAACATTTTCTCCCAGTTTATTAGATTGCCTGCCTCGGTATAGAAATAAACACAATAGGATCGCCAGTGAGCACGATTCTATTTACTATTTACGACTCATGGTCACGATACTGGCGGTAGTTGTTGATGACAAATAGATAGAAGGAAGAGTTATATAAAATTTGGATACACATGCATATTTATATAACTAAGTAGAGAAAAGTAGACGGAGAGAGCAAGCTAGAGGCATATACAGTATATACTCGTGTGTGTGTGTGTGTGTGTGTGTGTGTGTGTGTGTGTGTGTGTGTGTGTGTGTGTGTGTGTGTACAGTATATATACAGGGTGTCCCAGGAGGAAAGGGCATAACTTAAAGAAATTATAGAACAAAATATTCTAAGCCTAAAATGTTCTATAACAAAAATTCCAAATTTCCACTGGTACAGAGATATTGCATTTTGAAAATGGTATTTTCTTCAGTATTTCCCCATAAGGCTGGCCTAGCTGGCCTAGTGCCTACTACACTTCCATCTTTCTGCAATTATTTTACCAAGTTATTTTAAAGATACTATAATTCTGTAAGTTGCAAAATGATTATAGACATTTTAGCTCACTTTGGAGTAGTTGGAAACTATTTGACATGGAAGAGTCCATTACAGCGATGATGCGGGGGAGGACAGTACATAAAACCTTCAATATCTTTTTAACGGTTGAAATTTCGAGTTTTTGTTATAGAATAGTTTATGCTTAGAATACATTGTTCTATCACTTCCCAAAGTTATGCCCTTTCCTCCTAGGACACCCTGTGTATATATATATATATATATATATATATATATATATATATATATATATTATATACTGTATAATGATATACACTACTTGTGTATGATCAAATAAGACTGATCTAATACATGACTACAAGTGTGTAAGTGGAGGAAGTATTTACATAACCAAACTGGAGTCATCATAGGAGGAGATTTTACGTCAGAGGTATTTTTCTGGACCCCCTTCTCCCACATTTTTAGCTCAAATAGTTTTGAGATTTTAAGATGTTCGCCTCAATAGTTTGGGCGATTTTATTACCTTTCGCCCCATTTATATCAATTGTATTACCTTACATGCCAATTAGGTGTCGATTTTTTCCTGCCGTGCGATAGCGAGCCTGTAATTTAGGTCTTCGGCTTGGACAGTTGTCTACCAAAAAATTTACACATTTATCTCGAAGAGGGGTCTTGGGGGTATTTTTTAAAGTTTGATGGAGGTCTAGGGAGCAAGCTAAGAACCTCTTCTTAACCCGTGGGAGATTTTGACAGTATATTCTGGCTATCATTAGGCGATTATTATACAGTTTAGGAAGGATCTGTGGGAATTATGAGGGTAAAGACTCACAATTAATCCTCTGACTTCCACATACCCTTCCTAATCTGAATAAAATTAACTAATAATAGCCATAAAACACAACATTAATCCGCAATCGGATCTCGAAAGGGATAAACGTATTTAATCAGATTTAGAGCTTCGAATTGTATTAAGGGGAGATGGGTCGTTTTTTCTGGTCCCCTTTCTCCCCCGCGTTAATCTATATTTTATTAATTTCACCACAACACGAAACACCTCCAATTAAGCCCCATTTGTTTTGAGATTATAAGACGTTCGGCCCATTAGTTTGGCCATTATAACACCTTTCGCCCTATTTCGTTGTGAAATTTAAGACCTTTCGTGCCATTTAGGTGTCCATTATTTTCCTGGTGAGCGATAGCGGGCCAAAACTTTTAAAAGGACCGAAAAATATGCAAATGTATCTTGAAGGGGTGTATAGGGGAGTGGGTTTTTTTTTGCTTAACCTTGATGGAGGTCTAGTAAGGAAACTAAGAAATACAGGAATATATAAATGAAGAGAAAAAACGAAATCCGGTCCATCTTCCCTTAAGGGGAGATGTCCACTTGAGGGACTTTTTTCTTGACCCCTTTCTCCCTCATGTCTAGCCCCATTGCTTTTGAGATTTTAAGACGTTTGCCCGATTAGTTTGGCTATTTTATAACATTTCGCCCCATTTCTGTCAATTTTAAGACCTTTCGTGCCATTTAGGTGTCGATTTATTCCTGGCGAGCGAAAGCGAGCCTGTAATTTAAGAGGAATCGGCCTTCGGCCAGGACATTTTTCTACCGAAAAATGTACAAATTTATCTTGAAAGGAGGTCAAGGGGGTGTAATTCTAAGTTTGATGGAGGTCTAGGGAATAAACTAATAACCTCCCCTTAAGGATTAATATTTAACTATTCACATTAGGTCATTCATATCCGATGCGAGTGAAGTGGATAACGTATCATATTAGGGGAGCTATATCGATGCTATAAATATCTATTATAGGATAGATTGTTGGTGTTGATCGAATGTCTGAATATCACGGAGAATAATTCAAAGATTATCATAGGTCAGCCGATGCCCTTTTGGTTTATTAGTTTTGTTTTCTTTCTTTTTCTCTTTTTATGTATTTTGCTGCCTAGACCTCTTGCAATCTATAAATAAACACCTAAGATAGCCCCTTCGAGATAAATTTGTGGGGGTTTTTTCTGGTAGAAAAATGCTCAGGCCAATGGCTGGTTTCTCATAAATTGCAGGCTCGCTATCGCTCAGCATGAAATCATTTACACCTAAATGGCACGAAAAGTCATAACGTTAGCAAAGAAATGGGGCGAAAGGTCGAAAAAAGTCTGAATACCACGAAGACTATTAACACCTTATTGGCGGGCTAGGTGGTCTATTTGACCGTACCGCACAGCATTTTTTTTTTACCCTAAATAGGGTTGTTTATGTGATCATTTTCATGCCTAAATAACACCCAGAGCGTAAAACAAATATCTATCCCTGAAAGGGCGTAAACAGAGCTTTTCATTGACACCCGAACCATCCTTGTACGACCACTGGTTCTCTTGCAACGATCGTGCAACACGAGTGCAAAAACCCTGAAATAAGGTAATTTCCTTACATAATTCCCTGTGTAGCGAGTGAGAAAGGAGGGGGGAAAGTAGAATACAGTTCAGTATGTCCACGGTGGTCGTGGGGAGCGGTCATAGGGTTACTACGCTCGTCCCACCGCTCAGCTCTCTCTCTCAGCAACATTACGTGCTGAAAATGGCGCTCGACAGATGTCGTGCACCGCCACTTAGTCCAAATTTATTTCACTCGACATAATATGTTGCGCGCCGCCAGTTAAGGGTTAAAAGATGTCTGCAGGATTATCATTCATAGGTCAGTCGCTGCCCTTTTGGTTTATATAGAGAAGTTGCGTTGAATCAAAAGTTATCTATAACCAATACCCTTACGATACATAAACAATTTGATTGATGGTATATAAAGTTTGTTGTGGGTAGAGGAGACATGTATTTATTATATTGCTTTCTTTCTTTCTGTCTTTCTTTCTTTCTTTCTTTCTTTCTTTCTTTACTAATTTATTTATATATTTCATTATTTTTATTATCTTTTTATTTATTTTTATTTATTTTTGGGTTGGGGGGTGTATGGGAGATGTGTATATTATACTTCTTTTTTTCTATCTTTCTTCATTCATATATTTATATTTTATTTTTTAGTTTTCTCCCTAGACTTCCATCAAGCTTAAAAAAAAAAAAAAAAAAAAAATCGGTATTAAATGGAGCAGGCTTGCTTTCGCTCGCCAGGAACAAAATCGACACCTAAATTAAAAGACGTTCTGTGAACCCCTTCTGTACCGGTGGCGTACTTTTCGTTATATTTTCGCAACTATTAGATGATTTTGTTTACCTTAGGAAGGACCTCTAGCAATTAACAGGCTTCGGACTATCTCACTTAATCCTTCTTACTACCATAGATCTTTCCTAAGCTACACAAAATCTTCTAAATATAGCTAGAATAAAATATAAAAATGACATCGCCGGTACAGAAGGGGTTACATAAATAGATATATACATTCAATAATATCACAGTGCGTAAACAACTTGATTGATTGATGGTATTTAAGGGGGAGTAGTCGTTTTTTCTGGACCCCTTCTCCCTCACGTTTACCATAAAAGTGTTGACATTTTAAGACGTTTATTACGTTAGTTTGGCGATTTAGATAGCTTTCGCCGTATTTCTTTGTCATTACTAAGTTCTTTCATGCCATTTAGGTGTCGATTTATTCCTGGTGAGCGATAGCGAGCCTGTAATTTCAGAAGGAATCGGCCTTCGGCCGCCACATTTTTCTACCGAAAAATTTACAAATTGATCTAGAAAGGGAGTCTAGGGGGTATTTTTTAAAAGCTTGATGGAGGTATAGCAAGGCAAACTATCAAATAAATATATCAATATATAAATATACCAAAACCAAAACCATACCCCCCTTAAATAAAACGATCTACACTCAATATTTTCACAGTGCTTAAACCACTTGATTGATTGATGGTATTTACAGTATAGTTGGCTCTGAGGACGGGGGTAACCTTTGTGTAGGACATGTATTCTTTACCACACAGTCTTTGTATATATGCTGTAACCCCTTCTGTACCGGCGACGTCTTTTCAATTTTACTCTAGCTATATTTAGACGATTTAATTCAGTTTAATAATGATCTATGGTCGTAAAAGGTGCTAATTAAGTGAGATAGTTCGAAGCCTGTTAATTGTTGGAGGCCCTTTTTAAACTGACTATAATCGTCTAATAATAGACAGAATAAAATTAAAAAGACGTCGCCGGTACGGAAGGGGTTAAGAGGAGGTTCTTGTTTATATATTTATATATAGTTTGTATTTTAGTTGTTCTGTTGAGAGAGAGAGAGAGAAAGAGAGCCAGGTGTTTATAATACAGCCAGTGATGAACTACCCTTCATATCATCTTATAGGTGATGGCTAGTGAAGGAGCTAGGGGGAGGGGGGGGGGGGGGAGATTGATGAGGTGAAAATATGTGATGGTGGAAAATAAGTGATAGCGGAAAAATACGTGAGGTGGAAACAATTGTGAGAGGAAAAATAAATGATGACGGGAAAATAAGTGAGGCGGAAATATATGTGAGGTGGAAAAATAAGTGACAGGAAAACTAAGTGATGGTGGAAAAATAAGTAATTCGGAAAAAACAGTGATGGGGGAAAAATATGTGACAGGGGAAAAATATGTGACAGGAAAACTAAGTGATGCGGAAAAATTAGTGATGGCAGAAAAATAAGTGATGGCAGGAAAATAAGTGAGGTGAAAAATACAGTAAGTGACAGAAAAACTAAGTGAGGTGAAAACATAAGTGACAGAGGAAAACTAAGTGATGGTGGAAAAATAAGTGTTGGAGGAAAAATAAGTGAGGCGGAAACATTAATGATGGCGGAAAAAAATATATGATGGAAGGAAAATAAGTGATGTAGGAAAATAAGTGATGGAGGAATAAAAAATGATGGAGGAAAGTTAATGATGAAGTCGAAATATGTGATGGATTCCCTTCTCCCTCATGTATAACCCTATTAGTCTGGCACTTATAAGACCTTTCGCCCCATATCTTAGACTGTATGTTACTTAACCCTTTCACGCACAGGACGCCAGTTGAGCCTATTCTGGGCTACTTTAAAGTCTGTGTGACCATCAGGGGTGTTTAGAAACCTTTAGTTTATTTACTTCAACCTATGCAGTTGTCTTAAATTAGTCTATTCGCTGTAAGTAGGCAAGAAATCATGACTTCTAACCTCTGTTACTCAAAAATGACTCGTAGTCAGGTCTGTTGGGGATATTTTGGTTCACATTATTCCAAAAGCACCATATTTGGCCCACATGTCGCCTATACCATACTTTTTCGATTTCTGCCGGGCGCCAAGCCGGGCGCCCCCCGGGACCGCCATTTTGGCGAAATCCAATATGGCCACCACCCGCGTTCGATGTCAAATATAGAAAAATAACCAAAAGGGCTAGAATCATGTGTAATACCACTTTTTATAGGTTTTGAGGGTCGAGGAATCTATATATGACCTTATTTCAACCATTTGAGGTCAAGGTTACCCCTCAAGGTCAATCTGAAGGTAATTTTGAGGTCAAATTTGTCATCTTTTGTGGGATTTATGTCAGGGACTCACGGTATACCAAAATTACATAATTGAATAGGTTTTTGTGCATGAGTAACCCAAATCTAGCATTATGCTGACAATTGGAGGCAATATTGCATGTCAAAGTAACAATAGAGGTCATAAGAACCAAACGTTAAAACCCATCCGGGCAAGATCACAAATAATACAACTTTCTTGGGGTTTGTGGGATTAGCTCTCTAAATCTGATTTGATTTTAACGATTTGGGGTCAAATGTCAAAGATGAATAGCGAGTACTAAATTAAACAACGATTATTCAGGGAACATGTTTATTTAGATATTCAGATGTTATATTTGCTGAAAAAAGTATTACAACAGTATATGCTGGTTGTATTGTATTTAAATGTTAGAAATACGGTACATTAGAATTTAGTTATGCCTTTGTGATTTTGTTAATTATGTTTAAGTGATAAACCAATCATTTATTTTACTCTTATCAGTTACTATAATAAAGATGAATGGAGATATAACACCAGTACTCTTCAATCCTTTATTGGCTAGGGTTGAGTACAGGAGCGCCGAGACGCTGGTTGGTTATGTGAGAGTCTGGTGTGAACTGAAGGACTTGCTGCCTCCACAGGCCTGGGTGCCAGAGGCGCCCGCAAGTCTAAAGTGTCTGTGGTGCCATATGGTGTTGGACAATAGTGGTGTATACATTATTATTATATCTCCCCCCCCCCCCCCCTATTGGCGTCCGACGAGGCGATGGTGGAGTCGGGCGGTGTAGGTTGAGTGGAGGGCGGTAGACGAAGCTGTCGTAGGAAGCGGCGGTTGCGGAGTGTGGCTCGCCCCGACCCATCCACCCGGATGGTATACTGGCGGTGTGGATGCACCTCCACTACAGTGCCAGTCTTGTTCCACCGTGTCGGGTTGTTGCCCCCCTGGTTCTGGACGGAGACCCGGTCACCGATGTGGAGTGGTGATAAAGGCCGAGCTGAAGCATTATAGTATGTGGCTAGGGCAGCGTTACGGTGAAAAAGGGCTGCCTCACGAGCTTCGGCCGAGAGAAGCCAGTGGGGGTGGAGGTGGAGAAGTGCAGGATTGCAGGGGACGTGGTCCCGTAGGGTCCTGCCGAAGAGAAGTTGAGCTGGTGACTTGTCTATGGTCGAGAGGGGTGTGTTCCTGTATTGGAGGAGGGCGTGGGCTGCGGTGTTGTTGTCTAGAGAGCCAGTGGGGAATGTACAGTTCGCGATGATGCGGCGGGCTGCTTTAACAGCCAGCTCGGCGCGGCCATTAGACTGAGGGTAGAACCCAGAGCTGACCCGCTGTGACACACCCCAATGTGCCAGGAATTCTTGGAAGTCCCCGGCTGTGAACTGGGGCCCACCATCGCTCGCCAGTACCCGGGGTGCTCCGTAGTGGGTGAAGAGGGTACGGCACGCCGAGATGAGGTGGTGAGCATCACATTTACCTGGTGGCAGGTAGAAGATGTGGACATTGCTAGAGAAGCGATCGACGTAGACCAGGTAGTGTTTGCCCTGGTGCTGAAAAAAATCGGCGGCTACCTGGTCGTATGGCCATTGGGGTGGGTCAGATGACATGAGTGGCTCTTTCGGCTGGGACGGGGCGTGGGCGCGGCAGTAGTGGCAGGTATCCAGGCAGTTGCGTAGGGCCTTGTCAATACCTGGCCAGTAAACACTCGCACGTGCACGGGCCTTCATGCCAGTCATACCCTGATGAGCTGAGTGAAGGGCCTCGAGAACTCTGGACCGAAGATGATGGGGGATGACTGGTCGTTGATCCATGAGGGCTACCCCGTCGACGGAAGTGAGGCGGTCTCTAACACCCCAGAACTGTCGTAGTTGTGGGGCGGGCGCCTCTCTGGAGTCCGGGAAGCCCTCGGGGATGGTCTGAAGAAGGGAGGTATACTCGCTGTCTTGTTGGCCAGCAGATTTAAGGTCAGACCATGATACAACTGGGTCAGGTATGGCGGCGAGCATGGTGAGGGAGGCCAAGGCAACGGAGTGGATATCGAGCTCGCTGGCGGCCGCACTATGCACATCATAGGCGTCCGCGGAGGGCCTGGTCGGGTAGCGGGAGACAGCGTCGGGGCCGCGGTGCCATTTGCCAGGCGTATGTTGAATGATGAACTGGTATCGTAGGGTACGTTCCTTAATCTTGAACAGGCGAGGGTTTGGTATGTTGTCAAGGGACCGGTCGTTAAGGATGTGCAGTAGAGGTCTGTGGTCCACGACGACGACGAGGTCAGGGCAGCCCAGGACAAACATTCTGCATCTGTCAAGGGCGTCAGCCACTGCTAAAGCCTCGCCTTCGACGGGTGCGTAGTGGGACTCCGCAGGTGTGGTAAAACGGGAGCCGGCGAAGATAAGTTTCCAACCGACCTTGCAACAGGTGGGGCCAGATGCGGTGGGGCAGGAACAATGTTGTTGGAGCAGGAGGAAGCCAAGGCCGGTTTTGCTCCAGTCTGTGGCGAGGCACGTGGGTCTGCCGATCTCGAAGGAGCAGACACCTTCCTCAACCAGGTGTGTGATGTGGTCCTTAGATGTGGCAAAGGTACGGTCGAGTGCCTCATCCCAGTGGAAGGGGGTTTTGGACTGCACAAGTTCCCGGAAGGGCGCCATTTCCGGTTTGATGCTGAAGGCCCAGGCAACCTGTTCAACGAGACCAAACCACGACCGGGCTCCCGTGATGTCTGTGGGCGTGGGAAAGTCACGGATGGCCTTAATCATGGATGTGCATGGCTTAATTCCAGTGTCTGTGATGGTGAGTCCGGCGAAGTCAACTGAAGGGGCGGCGAAGGTAAACTTGTCAGGGTTGAAAGTGACACCGTTGGTTGCACAGAGGGCCAGGTAATCAAAAGTGTGCCAAAATGCCTCCTCGACTGAAGAGTCCCACAAAAGGGAGTCATCGACACACTTCACCTTACGAGGGACAGCCTGTATGATGGCGTCGAAGCGTCGGGTATAGGCGTCGCCAGCTGCCAAGTAACCTTGAGGGGCCCTGATATACCTGTCACGGCCAAATTCCGTGATAAAAGTCGTAGCCTCCCTGCTGGATTCGTCGAGTAGAACAGCATGGTATCCATTCCAGGTGTCTAGGACCGTCTTACGAGTGCCTGCAGGGATGGATTGGGCCAAGTTGAATGGGCTCGGGGTGTGATGTGTCTCCCGAAGGCAGGCGTGGTTGAGTGCCTGCAGGTCAACTGTACGGCGGGGTTGTCCAGTTTTCTTGGCGACCACCACCATCCTAGAACACCAGGTAGTAGGGGTACCGATGGGGACAGGCTCAATAATGCCCAGTGCGACGTCCCTGTCGAGATCTGCTTTGACCTGGGCCTTCCAATGATGTGGTATAGGGGCAGGGGTGTGCACGGCACGTGGAGATGTGCCAGGTTTGATGTGGATGTGCATGGGAGGGCCAGACATCGTGGGGAGTGGGCCGCTGGTGGTGTTGAATGCTGAAGATGCAAACTGTGACAAGAACCAGTCACGAAGGTCAGACAGGTGCAGGTCGTTAGGTGGTAAGGGGAGGGAGGTGGGCCGGTGTGGTGGAGGGGTCCTGGTCAAGGTGGGTGGTGGTTGGGCTGTGTGGGCGGCCATGCAGGGGGTAGGTGTGGGGAAGTCGGGAGGGATGATATGTAGTGCCCTACAACCTGAAATACTAATAAATAACGGTGACTGTGCCTGAATAATAAAAATATCATCATCAGTAGTGTAGGGGGTGCCGGCAACGTCGGTGGCGGTAATGGTAGTCAGCATATAACCCAGGACCTGGAGAGTGTGACCCCCCACGGCCGTGATCCGTTGGTGAGTAGGCTGTAGGTGGTGGCGTTGGAGGCCCAGTGCCCGTAGTAATTGCAAACCAGCCACAGATACTTGGGCGCCCGTGTCAGGGTGGGCCGTGACGCTGGTGGGGTGAGAGTGGGGCAACATGGCAGTAGAAATGGTAATGGGCAAGGAGGGGAGCCGGGCGGGTGGTGGTTTGTTAACAGCCTGTTTGATAGTACCAATGATAACAGCCGCGGATGAAGGTGAGGGCGTGGAGTGACAAACTGTGGAGTAATGGTTGAGTTTGTTGCACGACGGGCAGGTCTTGCCCCAAGCAGGGCATTTGGATGGGCGTTCGGCTCGAGAGTGTGTGGATAGGCCGCACCCACTGCACTGGGAAGAGGTGGATTTACAAACCTTGGCAAAGTGGTTAGGTTTATTACACGCCGTGCAGGTCTTGCCCCATGCAGGACACTTCGAAGATCGTTGGGCTTGTGAATGTGAAGATAGGCCACACCCGGAGCAACGTGTGGGAGATGAAGTGGGGCCGGCGTGGGGAGGTGGTGGGGCGGGCGACGGGGACTGAGTGGGTTGGGCGGGGGGCTGGATAGGGGGGGGGCGTGGGTAAGTACTCTTGAGACGCTGGTATGGTGATTTCACAGCATGTACCCCCGGTTGCATTGCCGTCTGATCGAGTGCCGCAGATTCGAACCCCACAAAGTAGTTGATAACATCTTGTAAGGTAGGTAGGGTGCGGTCTTTAGTTAAAACATCTTGCTGAAGGGACGAATCACTAATCCCGATAGTCACTTGGTCCCGTATGTGTTCGTCAGAGACATCAGTGTGGCAACAGGGGCAGGTAAAGCCACAGTCCAAAGTGGCCTCCGTAATACGTGTGACGTAGTCCCGGATCTGTTCAGTAGGTTGTTGGAGGAGAGACCGGAAGTGGTGGCGAGCGGCTGCGCGGTTCCGTTGTCGGTGGACGAGTTGTGTGATGAGAGTTGCTAGGTCGATTTCTGGCAATGAGGAGAACGTCTGATTGTGAGCAAATATGGCGCTCTGAAGGGCAGGGTCGCACGTCTGGTAGAGCTCGATGGTAGCCTTGTGAGGTGGTAGAAGGACGAGCCGTTTGTAGACCTCCCAATCAGCCCAGAATATGCGTAGGGCGTGTCCCAGCATATGTAAAGCGGCCTGGGGCCGCGTAGGGGCAGCCCGGCGGGGCGGGGCGGGGCGTGGCTGGGCTGGGTAGGAAGAGACTTGAGGTGGTGGTGGTATGATGACGTCATGCGCAGAAGGGGCTGCGCCGTGAGGGTTGGTGCCCGCCGTACGATATCCAAGGGGAGGGGCCGTCGTGTGATGGGTGACGTCATGCGCATAAGAGGCTGCGCCGTGAGGGTTGGTGCCAGCCGTACGATAGCCAGGGGGGGCATAATGGCCGCCGTAATACCGACCGTCGCTACCGACACCAGTGTGGGCCTGGCCGTCAGTTGGGGAGGGTGTGGGATGTTCGCTCTTGATAGGGTGGGTAAGGGGACCAGTCATGTTCATATGTAACAAAGACATGTGGGGAATAACTGACATAAGGTGGGGCACTGAGACATGGGTAACTGGCATATGGTGGGGCACTGAGACATGGGTAACTGGCATATGGTGGGGCACTGAGACATGGGGAGATGTATGAGGTGTGGGTGTCTGTGTAGAGGGATGAATAAGTGTATCACTGGTGGGGTGTGAGGCAAAGGATGGGTCAGCCTGGTGGATAACATTACTGGCCTGGGGCTGATGTTGTAGAGGCTGGTGGGGCTGGAGATCCTGGCGGGCGGTGGTGGTGGAGCTGTCGCGGGGCGATGTTGTAGATCCTGGCGGGGCGGTGGTGGAGCTGTCGCGGGGCAATGTTGTAGTTGTGGAGGCTGCTGGTCCTGGTGATGCTGTAGAAAGGTGGCGATACTCGATTGGAGGGCGTCGATCCTTTCATTCAAGTAGATGATGGATGGGTATGGAGACAGGGCATCGGGCAATGAAGGCTCGACCGGTTGGGAGGTAGATGTAGCAGGGTAGGGACCGCATGGCGGCAAGCCGGCTTCCACAGCAGCTTCAGCCTCAGCTAGGTAGTGCAGGTTCTCCATGTAGGTTCAGATACTGATATACACTGCGCCATATAATAAAGATGAATGGAGATATAACACCAGTACTCTTCAATCCTTTATTGGCTAGGGTTGAGTACAGGAGTGCCGAGACGCTGGTTGGTTATGTGAGAGTCTAGTGTGAACTGAAGGACTTGCTGCCTCCACAGGCCTGGGTGCCAGAGGCGCCCGCAAGTCTAAAGTGTCTGTGGTGCCATATGGTGTTGGACAATAGTGGTGTATACATTATTATTATAGTTACATATGTAGTTCATGACTTGCTGCTGGTCTAATAATTGTCATCACCATGCTCATTGCTAATGCACCCGCCTTCACATTTGCAGAGAGTCGTGCATCGGACGCCGGCACGGTTGCATTTACATCTTCCTGTGCATGCTTTGAGGCAGCCACAGTGCAAGAGAATGGCACATGGGGTGTACAGAAACACAACATGACCTTAGTCACCCAACTCTTCCTTTCACTCCAGTCGCGTCCCGATGCCGATATGACAGACTTCTTTCGGTATGAAAATCAGAGAGAGCCACCGAGTCTGGCGGATCGAGGGTTACTGCGATCTGGGACGAAGTCCGACATTCTCCAATGCCTAAATACACCCACTGGCCGTGCAGTTGCTGCCAAACATGCCACGGTTGTAGTGTTGGATATGGCGGCAGTGATCCATATGGTGCGCCCCACTACCGCAAAGACATTCAACGAGTATGCAACACTCCACATCGTACCGTATCTGGAGGCCCATATGCAGGATGGTACCCAGCTCATGGACGTCGTATGGGATAATTACCCAGAGAAAAATAATCTCAAAACTCTCACGCAGCAACGACGTGGGAATGGCCCAAGGACAAGAATCGGCGATGGAAGAACCCAAATCCCGAAGCGTGAATGGAACAGTGGCTTTCTGAAGAATGAAGAGAACAAAAAGGAGCTGTTCATGTTCATCAGCACCAAAATCTCCAAAAGTGACATGGGCGGAAAGCTCCTGATGAGCACCCACTTCGAGACCGTGCTCTCCAACAAGCCTTGTGATCTCGCGACACTGCAGCCATGCAATCATTCCGAAGCGGACACCAGGATCCTCCTGCATCTAGCACATGCCGCAGAGGAGGGTCAGCCTATGTTCGAACAGTGGACAGAGACATCGTGGTTCTGGCAGTCCGATTTTTCGAGACCCTCGGCCTGTCAGAGCTGTGGGTGGGATTCGGCATTGGGAAAAATTACCGTGACATTCCAGTCCATACCATCTGCTCTGATCTCGGTCCTTCTAAATCTTTGGCAATACCGCTGTTCCACAGCCTAACGGGGTGTGACACCACATCACAGTTTCTGGGCTGCGGCAAGAAGACCGCCTGGGCAGCCTGGACAAGCATACCAGATCTCACTGAAACACTAGTGGCTCTTACACAAAACCCTGACCTATTCAGTCTCGAGTCCGTGCACATGCAGCGGATAGAACGCTTCGTCATAGTCATGTACAGCAAGAACTGTGTTGCAGCCGGTGTCAACGAAGCCAGGTATCACCTCTTCACCACTGGAAGCAGAGTGCTGGAAAACATCCCACCTACCCAAGCTGCCCTCTTCCAGCATGTGAAGCGAGCACTTCTCCAGGCGAGTTTCTACTGGAATCAAGCCACCACAGTCCAGCAGGAGATTGCCGACTTCAGTGAGTGGGGATGGCACAAAGACTCCACAGGTACATGGCAACCACTATGGACCAATCTCAGCGACGCATCAGTGGCATGTGCCATTCTCTTGCACTGTGGCTGCCTCAAAGCATGCACAGGAAGATGCAAATGCAACCGTGCCGGCGTCCGATGCACGACTCTCTGCAAATGTGAAGGCGGGTGCATTAACAATGAGGATGGTGATGAAAATTAGTAGACCAGCAGCAAGTCAGGAACTATATATGTAACTGATAAGAGTAAAATAAATGATTGGTTTATCACTTAAACATAATCAACAAAATCACAAAGGCATAACTAAATTCTAATGTACCGTACTTCTAACATTTAAATACAATACAACCAGCATATGCTATTGTAATAATATTTTCAGCAAATATAACATCTGAATATCTAAATAAACATGTTCCCTGAATAATCGTTGTTTAATTTTAGTACTCGCTATTCATCTTTGACATTTGACCCCAAATCGTTAAAATCAAATCAGATTTAGAGAGCTAATCCCACAAACCCCAAGAAAGTTGTATTATTTGTGATCTTGCCCAGATGGGTTTTAACGTTTGGTTCTTATGACCTCTATTGTTACTTTGACATGCAATATTGCCTCCAATTGTCAGCATAATGCTAGATTTGGGTTACTCATGCACAAAAACCTATTCAATTATGAAATTTTGGTATACCGTGAGTCCCTGACATAAATTTCACAAAAGATGACAAATTTGACCTCAAAATTACCTTTAGATTGACCTTGAGGGGTAACCTTGACCTCAAATGGTTGAAATAAGGTCATATTTAGATACCTCGACCCTCAACACCTATAAAAAGTGGTATTACACATGATTCTTCCCCTTTAGGTTATTTACCTATGATTGACCTCGAACGCGGATGGCGGCCATATTGGATTTTGCCAAAATGGCGGTCCCGGGGGGCACCCGGCTTGGCGCCCGGCAGAAATCGAAAAAGTATGGTATAGGCGACATGTGGGCCAAATATGGTACTTTTGGAAGAATCTGAACCAAACCACCCCTATACTGCCCTAACGGCCCTGACTATCGAGTAATCGAGCAAATATTTCTACCATTTGGGAAGAGTCAGTCAAGGAATAGATTTGAAAATTTACAGCCAATTTTCTCTAGCCCTTTTTTATTTACAGAGGATAGAGGTAATGATTTCTTGCCTACTTACAGCGAATTGACTATAGCTGTGGGCAGAAAACTAATTTTTGGAGAGGTAATTATAAGATTGAGATAACTCTATGTCTGATTGATAATCGGCAACCCTGGCGTCCATACGTGCGTGAAAGGGTTAATTATTTGCTTGGTTAGTTACAATGTTGGTTAGTTGCAATGTTGGTTGGTTGTAATGTTGGTTAGTTACAATGTTGCTTGCTTACAATGTTGGTTAGTTGCAATGTTGGTTGATTGTAATGTTGGTTGGTTACAATGTTGGTTGGTTACACTGTTGGTTGGTTGTAATGTTGGTTAGTTGCAATGTTGGTTGGTTGCAATGTTGGTTGTTGTTGTTGTTGTTGTTGTTGTTCCCCAAGCTGCCTGGCCGAACAGCCCCAAGGCCCCGAGCAATTCCAAGGCCATAACCGAGTGCCCCCACAGAACCCTCCCCGCCGACCACAATAAAGCCTGGGTGACCGAAGCCACTCCATGGCGGGGAGCTGAGGAGGGTGCGGAAACGCCCGGGAAACCAAAGCCCCACCAAGGGCCCTGTGCCCCTCAGCAATTATGAAGAGAAAGTTGAGGGTCAAGGGAAAAATGTGACGCTTTGGCTTCCAATCTTGGTAGATTGGGAGGTCAATCCACGGAAGAGACGCCGTCACTTGAGATCTAAAAAATATATAAGTTAAAGGAACAGTCAGAGTAAGCTATGGGTATGGCAGATATTGCTCAGCTCTCACTCTGATAGACCAGCCCATCACCACATGACATGGAACCCAAATCCTCTCAGCATCAGCTAGGAAAGGCCCTAGAAAGCCGCCTTTGGCGGGGGGGGGGGAATAGCTCCCCTATTTCAACCCCTTTCGGGGTTGGGCACCCGCCTTGCAATGTTGGTTGGTTGTAATGTTGGTTAGTTGCAATGTTGGTTGGTTGCAATGTTGGTTGGTTGTAATGTTGGTTAGTTGCAATGTTGGTTAGTTGCGATGTTGGTTGGTTGCAATGTTGGTTGGTTACAATGTTGGTTGGTTGCAATGTTGGTTGGTTGCAATGTTGGTTGGTTGCAATGTAGGGTGGTTGTAATGTTGGTTAGTTACAATGTTGGTTGGCTACAATGTTGGTTGGTTGCAATGTTGGTTGTATGTGGTTAGTAATGTTGTTGGGTTAGTTAGTTGCAATGTTGGTTGGTTGTAATGTTGTTAGTTGCAATGTGTGGTTGGTTGTAATGGTTGGTTACAATTTTTTTGCAATGTTGGTTAGTTACAATGTTGGTTGGCTACAATGTTGGTTGGTTGCAATGTTGGTTGGTTGTAATGTTGGTTAGTTGCAATGTTGGTTGGTTGTAATGTTGGTTAGTTGCAATGTTGGTTGGTTGTAATGTTGGTTTTTTGCAATGTTGGTTAGTTGCAATGTTGGTTGGTTACAATGTTGGATGGTTGCAATGTTGGTTGGTTACAATGTTGGTTGGTTACAATTTTGGTAGGTTACAATATTGTTTGGCTACAATGTTGGTTGGTTGCAATGTTGTTTGGTTGTAATGTTGGTTGGTTGTAATGTTGGTTGGTTACAATGTTGGTTGGTTGCAATGTTGGTTGGTTACAATTTTGGTTGGTTACAATTTTGGTTGGTTGCAATGTTGGTTGGTTGCAATGTTGGTTGGTTACAATGTTGGTTGGTTGCAATGTTGGTTAGTTACAATGTTGGTTGGTTACAATGTTGGTTGATTGTAAAGTTGGTTGGTTGCAATGTTGGCTGGTTGTAATGTTGGTTAGTTGCAATGTTGGTTGGTTGCAATGTTGGTTGGCTACAATGTTGGTTGGTTACAATGTTGGTTGGTTGCAATGTTGGTTGGTTGCAATGTTGGTTGGTTACAATGTTGGTTGGTTGCAATGTTGGTTAGTTGCAATGTTGGTTGGTTGTAATGTTGGTTAGTTACAATGTTGGTTGGTTACAATGTTGTCTTGGTTACAATGTTGTCTTGGTTGCAATGTTGGTTAGTTGCAATGTTGGTTGGTTGTAATGTTGGTTAGTTACCATGTTGGTTGGTTACAATGTTGGTTGGTTACAATGTTGGTTGGTTGCAATGTTAGTTGGTTACAATGTTGGTTGATTGCAATGTTGGTTGGTTGAAATATGTTGGTCGATTTCAATGTTGGTTGGTTGCAATGTTGGTTGATTGCTAGTTGGTTGCAATGTTGGTTGATTGCTAGTTGGTTGCAATGTTGGTTGATTGCTAGTTGGTTGCAATGTTGGTTGGTTGGTGGCAATGTTGGTTGGTTGCAACTTTGGTTGATTGCAATGTTGGTTGGTTACAATGTTAGTTGGTTGCTAGTTGGTTGGTTGCAATGTTGGTTGGTTGCAATCTTGGTTGGTTGCAATCTTGGTTGGTTGCAATGTTGGTTGGTGGCAATGTTGGTTCGTTGCAATGTTGGTTGGTTGTAATATTGGTTGGTTGCAATGTGTGTTGGTTGGTTGCAATGTTGGTTTGTTGCAATGTTGTTTTGTTGCGATGTTGGTTGGTTGCAATGTTGGTTGGTTGCAATGTTGGTTGGTGGCAATGTTGGTTTGTTGCAATGTTGGTTGGTTGTAATATTGGTTGGTTGCAATGTTTGTTGGTTGGTTGCAATGTTGGTTGGTTGCAATGTTGGTTTGTTGCAATGTTGGTTTGTTGCAATGTTGGTTGGTTGCAATGTTGGTTGGTTGCAATGTTAGTTGGTTGGTTGCAATGTTAGTTGGTTGGTTGCAATGTTGGTTGGTTGCAATGTTAGTTGGTTGCAATGTTAGTTGGTTGGTTGCAATGTTGGTTAGTAGGTCGGTCGGGGGCAGTACTTTCTTTTTCTGGATCCCCTTCTCCCTTATGTTTAGCATATTAGTTTTGAGATTTTAAGAGGTTCGTTCCGTTAGTTCGATGATTTTGAGACCTTTTGCCTCATTTTGTTGTAAATATTAAGACCTTTCGTGCCATTTAAGTTTCGATTTGTTCCTGACGAGCGACAGCGAGTCTGCAATTTTAGAAGGAACCAGCCTTCGTCCGGGACATTTTTCTACCGAAAAATGTAAAAATTTATCTTGAAAGGGGTTCTATGGGTGTTTTTTGTTTAAACTTGATGAGTGTCTAGCTAAGAAACTAAAAAATAAATTAATACGCAATAGACCAAAAACATAAGCACTATCCCATTAAAGTTTAATTGGGTCCGAGTTGTATTGTGTGCTGGGATAGTGTTGTGTAGAATAAGTTTGTGTGTGTGTGTGTGTGTGTGTGTGTGTGTGTGTGTGTATGTGTAATAATAATAATAATAATAAACGGTTTATTAAAGAATGTGTGTGGGTGTAGGTGTGTCTGTGTGTGTGTGTGAGATCCAATTAATTTATATGTGTGTTTGTGACTATATGAGCAAATGTGTGAGTGAATGTGTATATTCAGTATGTATAATTATACAGTATATGCAGTATATATATATATATATATATATATATATATATATATATATATATATATATATATATATATATATATATATATATATATCTATATATGTGTGTGTGTGTGTGTGTGTGTGTGTGTACTCACCTAATTGTTGTCACCTAATTGTAGATACAGGATTTGAGTTTTTAGGCTCGTATTGTCCCGCCTCCAAAGATTCTGTTATCTAATTTGGCTTTAAAAATTTGGATATTCCCGCACCCACCACTTCATCATCCAACTGATTCCACATATTAATACTTCTATATGGAAAGCTGAATTTCCTCACATCTCCTTTACATCTGCCTTTCTTTAACTTGCAACTATGTCCTCTAGTCCTCCCTTTATCTCCCTCGATGAAGTCCTCCTTGTCTATCCTTTCCAATCCCCTAACACATTTATACATCATAATCATATCCCCTCTTTCTCTTCTCTCACTTAGAGTTGGCAAATTCAATCTCTCTAATCTCTCTTCATATGTCAGTTCTCTTAGTTCTGGAATCATCTTCGTTGCAGCTCTCTGTACTTTCTCCAACTTAATTATGTTTTTTAAGATGGGGTGACCACACCACTGCCGCATATTCCAATTTAGGTCTCACCATTGATTTTATTATATTTACTAGCATCTCTTCATTCAAATAGTTGAATGCTATTTTTACTTTATTCAACAGGCCATAAGCTTCTCCCACAATTTTGTTAATATGGCTCTCGGGTGAAAGATCTCCCTGTATTATAATGCCCAAGTCCTTTTCTTTCTCTGAGGGGTTAATCGTGCATTCTCCTAGTTTATATTCCCAATGAGGTCTTCTTTTACTCACACCCCCTTCCATCACATGACATTTATCTTTGTTAAAATCTAATTCCATATCTTGCTCCATCGGTCTATCTTATCCAGATCACTCTGTAACTCTCTACAACTGTTTTCGTCCACTATATGTTTCATAATTTTTGCATCGTCAGCAAACATATTCATGTATGCATTTATTTCCTCTGGCATGTCATTTATATAGACCAGAAACATAATTGGGGCCAACACTGATCCCTGTGGAACTCCGCTTGTAACATCCCTCCATGTTGATAAGCTGTCTCTTATCATGGTTCTCATCTGTCTTCCCGAGAGATAGTCCTCCATCCACTTCAACAAATTACCCTGAACCCCTCCAAACTTCTTCAACTTCCATCTAAGTCTACTATGAGGAACTCTGTCAAAGGCCTTCTTTATATCAAGATACACACAGTCCGCCCATCCTTCTCTCTCTTGTAGTATATCTATCATCCTATCATAAAAGCTCAGCAGATTAGTAACACATGATTTTCCCTCTCTGAATCCAAATTGTCTTACAGTAAGTAAATTATTTTCTTCCAAGTACTTTATCCATCTTTTCTTAATAATCTTCTCACACATTTTACAAACAACACTTGTCAGTGACACTGGTCTATAGTTTAGCGGCTGCTCCCTACTCCCACCTTTGTAGATTGGTACTACATTAGCCCTTTTCCAGTCTAGTGGTAATTTTCCAACTTCAATAGAGTACTTAATTATTTCATATAATGGTTTTACCAATTCCTCAGCAAATTCTTTTAGAATCCATCCTGCTATATTGTCTGGGCCCATAGATTTTCTCACATCT
Source organism: Paralithodes platypus (assembly GCA_032716605.1). NCBI lineage: Eukaryota > Metazoa > Arthropoda > Malacostraca > Decapoda > Lithodidae > Paralithodes > Paralithodes platypus. The sequence goes on along the minus strand of CM064510.1, from coordinate 17,567,776 downwards.
AGTCCCTTCATAAGTTCTAGTAGTTCCTCTGGTTGAAAGATCATATCCCCCAATTTTTCATCATTTTGGTATATAATCTCTGGTTCTAAAAATTGTTCATCCACAGCATAAACTGAATGTAATGTATCATTCATAACCTCACATATCTTCTCATCACCCTCATAAATATTGTTTCCTTCCCTCAGCTTCATTATTTTGTCCTTAACTTTCATTTTGCTATTTACATACCTGTAGAACAATTTGGGATCACTTACACATTTTTCCACAATGTTTTTTTTCATAATTTCTTGCTTCCTGTTTCCTAATTCTGACATACTCGTTCCTTAGCTTCCTATATGTATTCCAGGTCTGTTCATTTCTCCTTCTTCTGGCTATGTTCCATGCCTTATTTCTCTTATCATTAGCTATTCTACATTTATCATTAAACCAGTATTTTATCTTTTCAGTCTTATTTCCTTGTCTTGGCATATACCTGTTTACAATATCATCATAAATGTTTTTAAACACACAGTATTTATCATCAACATTGTTTTTCTGTTCAATTTCACTCCAGTCTACATCCCTGAAGCAACTTTTTAATAGATTAAAATCTGCTTTCCCATAGTTCAATCTCCTTTCTTTATGTTCTTCTCTCTCTAGCATTGTTGGATAACCCATCAGGATTTCCATTTCAATTACCACATGATCACTATTTCCCAGCGGAGGTAGGTATTTAGTATTTATAATCATATCTGGATCTCTTGTAAACACCAAGTCTAATCTAGACGATTCATCTTTACCCCTTCTTCTTGTGTTTTCCTTAATATTCTGAATTAGCAGGTTTTCTGTAACCAAGTCTAGTAGTACATTCCCCCAAGAACTGTGTGTGTGCCTGCGTGCGTGTGTGTGTGTGGCTACAGCTTTCTCAATTAACAATTACAGTATATTATGGAGATGAAGCAATAGATTATATCAATTAAATAACTAATCGCTTGTACTAATGTCTCCTGCTCATATGTAACATACCGGTATGTATAATCGATCATTTATCTGTATATTTTACATTATCGATTCCGAACAACAACAAAGACAGCTACAATAATAATATAAATAATAATAATAATAATAATAATAATGAAAATAATAATAAATATTATTATCAATATTATTTGTTCCTTGGAATAACACGCACGCACACTGTTATGCCGTGTTGTAATCCAACCAGCTGTGTTATGTATTCTTATTTCACCCGTAGTTCGGATATTTAGAATTGGATGATGTTCGACAGGAACATATCTCGTTTCATGAATATTGCTTTTAATTGTCTCAATCGCACTCCCAAAAACACAATAAACACAACATATAGATTATACTCGTATTTAATAAGTAACATATACTGTAGTTACAATAGATCATATATTAAAATCACAATTATAGAGTAGGATTCTAATCAATACACGGTGACTGGTAAAGAGTTTAACAGATTTTACTCTCTAGAGAAAATATGGTTGTCACTTACAAAGTATAATGAATGGGAAATACACAAATACATACGATACACACATAAATAAATAGCATCAATGACAACACCTATGTGAGCGAAATGTATAACGCAAGGTATATCAAAAGGTAGAGTACAGTAACTGAGGTCAACAGCTCAGCTGCGCATAAAGCTGCGCGGCGTCAAACACAAACAAGGCCGTGCTCAGGTGGACAATCAAAGGTACCACTCTAGGGAGTCTAGGTCACACGGACTGAGGTCAGGTTAAATACACTTCTATTTTAGTGCAACGTTAATTCAGGGGTTTATGATATTAACTTCGCTTTAGCGTTAGGGGAAAGATAAATTAATTCTGAAATTAAGTATCAAAGGGTTTTTGTGAATAATTTCTCACACGATACATGACAAATTTATTTGATCGTGAATGAGCTAATATTCCACGGGTCAAGGAAATCAAATTCACAGTAAATATAGTGAATGAATTATAGCGATACAAATGCTAGGGACAAGTATGTTTGAATGAATGAACAAACTACTGATTGTAACGCAGAACGAGGTAGCGCTTTATTATAGCTTCAATAAGAGCTTCTAATGACTTGAATACAAAACAAAGTAGTATTTAATAAATAGCCAAAATTGATGCCATCAGAAGGAGTTTGAATGAATTAACAAACGGCTGAATGGAACGCAGAACTAAGTAGCGCTTTAATATAACTTTAATAACTGTTACATTAATTAAATTACAGAACGAAGTAGTAATATATGAATAGCTAAACTTATAGGCTTGATGAATAAAGGAATGTAAAATCTGAATTCCCAAATCGGTGGCGAAAGAATTACATAGCCCGGGTAACGTATATGATTAGATTATTCACAAGAACTAATATAACTTAAGTATCTTGAACGTAGATTAATTCTAACTCAACGGACGGGTTCTTTACTTTCAATGGTGGCGAATTGATACTATAAGTACTCTCAGGTTAAAGTTGGACGAATATGGTCCTGAGGTTAGGAATCAAGTTTAGATTGAATTAGAAGGAATATAGCCTTCATTATACACTTCACTTGGACTTGGACACGTAATGAATAATAACACAATAGAATAAAATCTGAGAGCATTCACCAAGAAACACGTTAAATATGGATTATATAACGTATGTAAAAATGATTGAATCAAAGCTTGAACACGAATTACATAGATAAAATACCGTATTTATATCCAAATCACTGGACGGGTCAAAGTTACATAAATCACTCACGCGTAATAAATTAACGAGGGAAATCCTAGGAATGGATATCTATTACCAAGTTAAATTGAACACTCGCATGTTTTATATTACCTTCACAATAAATCCCAACACTTAGAAAACACAGAAACACTTAGGTTACAGGGTAGAGGAGAAGTAATTTCCATGAGGGAGAAGCTGGACGACGTGGAACTCGTAGATCTTCTTCTGGCTGGACGTCAAAGGGAGCTGCCTCTCTCACGGACAATAGAGAAGTTCACTCCTGGCTCGTCTACACTCTCGTTCACCACCCTAGCTGGACTTTACTACAGAGACAGGCTGGTCCTATAGAAAGTCTACAACACTATCCGCTACCCACTAAAAGCTGCTAGAACTACAAAGGAGTACAAAGGAAATCAAGCAACAACAGTTCTAGTGACCCTTCTAGGCTGCTTGTCCTCAAAAAAACACTGAGGATCAAGTGTCCAAACAGTGGTTTAGAGTGGGTAAGGGAACATTGGAAAGGGAACTACTGCCCTGGAACTAATGTCTGTGGCAGGACTAGGAAGTTAGTAGGGGACATATGGGTTAGTAACTGAGGGGAGGATAAAATAAAGTTATTCATTTACAAACGCAGTCAGTCGCGGGTTTGATGCGAGATATTTGTCTAGGCGGAGTTTAAATGAATCAACTGTGCTGCAGTCTATAACGTCTCGGGGAAGCCCATTCCACAAGTTGACAACTCGATTGAAGAAGAAATTCTTAGATTCGTGTGAGTTAAAAGATTTGCCAATAATTTTGCAACCATTTCCCCGCGTGTAATTAGATTGGTCGATAGTGAAGTACTTACTACAGTCCATATTGTCGATGCCTTTGATGATTTTGAACACTTGAATTAAGTCACCTCTTAATCTGCGCTGGGTTAAAGGAAATAGATTGAATTCTCTAAGACGCTCTTCGTATGGTTTGTTCTTTAGGCTAGGTATCATTTTGGTAACTCTACATTGAACTCTTCTAGCTTGTTTATATCTTTTTGGTAATAAGGGCACCAGGATTGAACGCAGTATTCAAGAAGGGGCGGACTAAGGAATTGTAAAGGGTTAGGATAACTTCTTTGGATTTATGCTCAAATGACCTGCCTATAAAGCCAATTATTTTGTTTGCCTTCTTAACAACTTCTGAACATTGTTGACTCGGTTTTAGGTTACTCGATATTGTTACTCCCAGATCGGTTTCTCTGTTTACATTCTTAAGCTGAGTGCCATTCATCGAATAGTTTGCTTTCTCATTTAGGTATCCGATATGTAGTACTTTACATTTATCCGCATTGAAACTCACTTGCCAAATTTGGGCCCAACATGACAATTTATCTAGATTGTGTTGCATATTGTCAACTTGTTATTTTGAGAGTACACTATTTGCAATTTTTGTATCATCAGCAAATTTTGAGATTGTACAGGTGAGACCCTCATCTATGTCGTTGATGTAAATTAGAAAGAGAATTGGACCTAGTACCGATCCCTGGGGTACCCAGCTTCTTACATTGGTCCATTTAGATGTCTTACCGTTTATGACTACTCTTTGCTTTCTATCGCTGAGCCAATTTTCTATCCATTTCAACACACCGTCTTGTATTCCATGGGCTTTTAGTTTTAGCAGTAAACGTTTGTGGGGAACTTTGTCAAAGGCCTTTTGAAAATCAAGGTATATAATATCTACAGCTTTACTCTCATCGTAGAGGTTGAGGATATCGTGGAAGAAGTCTAAGAGGTTTGTTAAACAGGAACGTTTTTTACGAAAGCCGTGTTGAGTATCTTTAAGTATGTTATTTTCCTCTAAGTGATTTACGAGTCTGTCTCGTATGACCGTTTCTAGCATTTTACATACAACTGAGGTTAAGCTAATTGGACGATAGTTACTGGGTAGGGATTTGCTGCCTTTTTTTTAATATCGGTGTTACGTTGGCTAGCTTCCACTGATCGAGCATAGTTCCAGACTGCAAGGATTTATTGAATAGTAATGTCAGTGGTTTAGAGAGCTCATCCTTAGCTTCCTTTAGAACTCTAGGCGAGATTGTATCAGGTCCAGGCGTTTTATTTACCTTGAGTTTATCTAAACAATTCAATACTTCTCTCTCTGTAACGATGATATTGCTTAGAACATCTGAATTATCAATCTGAATCGGCGATGGTGTAGGGATATCACTGAGGTCTTCTGTTGTAAAAACTGATGCAAAGAAGGTATTGAGGGAATTACTCATTTGTACTTCGTCTTTGGTGTATTCTCCATTTTCATCGACTAACGGTCCAACAGTTGAAGTAACTACTTTTTTCTTTCTGATATAACTATAGAATTCTTTCGGGTTTGTTTTACTTTGATTCGCAATATGTAACTCTAAGGTCTTTTTACTTTGCTTAATTAACTTTTTGGCTTTGCGTCGTAGCTCTACAAATTTCAGCCGTTCTTCGTCATTTTATGAGGATTTTAATCTAGCATTAGCAAATTTTTTAGCAAGCAGGCAGTTTGAAATATCTTTATTCCACCATTTGGGATTATTATTATGGCCTGGACGCCGTATTTTCGATGGTATGCAGTCTTGCACTGCTTTTAGGTAAGTGGTTTCGAATAACTTCCAAGATGTATTTATGTCGTTATTGTTAATTAAAAAGCTCCAGTCAGTTTCTTTAAACATAGCTCTAAGTTTATGGAAGTTTGCTTTCTTGAAATTAAGGACTTTTTCGATGCTACTATTTGGTTCGTTACTAGTAAACTTTAAAGAGAAAGTTATCGTACGATGGTCGCTGTTACTGAATTCATCACCAACATTCAAATTCTCTATTAATTCTTCTTTTGTTGCAAGTACAATGTCAAGAACGTTATTACCACGAGTCGGCGTTCGAACAAATTGATAAAGCGAACTCTCTTGCAAGTTCGTATACAAGTCATGTCCGGAGTGTGAAGTAAGAGTATCGCCCCACTTGGTCACAGGTAAATTAAAGTCGCCAAAAATTACGGTATCTTGTGAGTTACTTACATCCTCAATTTGTTCGTAAATTTCTCGGTCAGTTTGCACTGATTGAGCTGGAGGTCTGTATATTAACGCAAGTATTATTTTTGTACCTCTATTATTCTTTATTAGCACAAAAGATGTGTCGACGTTCACAATTTGAGGTTTTGACAAGAGGGTAGGGTTAAGACTTTCTTTGATATAAAGTAAAACGCCACCTCCATTTCGATTTATTCGGCTTTTCTCAAACATTACATAACCGGGAAGTGTTCTGCTAAAAAGTCTCTATCTTCTGTATTGAGCCAAGATTCTGTTATGCCAATCACATCATAATTTTCTGTAAACACTAGCTCCTCTAAATCTGAAAATTTATTGCGTATGCTACGAGCGTTTGCATAGAAAACCTTTAAATTTGTTATTTTAGAACTCACGGAAAGCTCTTCAATAATATTTTTGGTTCTTGTCGGATCTACATTTATGTTCATGGCTGTCCTCGGTCCTCGCTGTCTTCGGTCCTTATCGCTGGTGGTCCTCGGTTGCCTCTGTTTTTTGCTTGGCGTTGGATGATTCATGTCACTGCTGCTTCTTCTCGGATGGCGCTTTTTTATCCATGGCTGCGGAGGGAAGGGACCGTAATTGCATGCCTTCCCTCAATTTCAGTCAGGCTATATTTGGGTTATAATTTGAACTCAATTTGACCTATTTCAATATAGTAAGGACATGGGGATTTCATTCTTTTCTTTATTGTGAATGCAATCATTATTCTAAAAATATATATACCCTAATAATACATGTATAAGGTTATTTCCTACATCTTAAAATTATACTCTTTATATAACAGGTCTGCATGGGTGCATGATAAATGTTTTTCTGTTATTCACACTTCCTGGCTTTTTCTAGTCTGCAGGCCATGTCTTCGTTTCTCTATATTCTTTATCTGTCACTGCCATTCCTCAAGTGAGGTACTGTAGAGGTGATTCTCTTGATCCCATCGGTAGAGGTATTGCGCTGGCTCCTGGTGCTGCATTTTATTCTCCTTCGCTATACAACACATCCAGCTGCTGTTGATTACTTGCCTTAGGTGCATGTCCCAGGTCCTGCCATTGGTTGGGCAGATATCCCCGTGATTGGTCAGGGCTTGAACTCCTGCTGGGCCCCGGATGTATGGACTTTTTATGGGTAGACTGTCCTAGCCCGACAGGAATTAAAGCATGGGTAGGCCATCCTTGCTGGGTAGACTGCGTAAATGTGGTAGGTTTTAGAGTATGGGAAACCTGAGAGAATTGTATTTCTGGTGTCCTCTTATGCTGCATTTTCTTCCTGGTTCTTCGGCTCTCTTCCACTGCGGCTATTTTGGCTATGGTATGCTGTTCCCTTTCCTGCATGGGCAGGACCTCTGCAGGGTTTGCGTTGCCCCTACCTTGCAATCCCGTCATCACACACATACACACACACACACACACACACACACACACACACACACAGAAACACTAACTAATATAAGAAGTATAACACTTGCCTCAAGCCACCATGGGTTCTCGATATTTCATAAAGTTTGTAGAAAAAGTAACATCTAAATTTTGCAAGAAAAACAACAACAACAAACTTTGCCAGAAAAGAGAGAGAGGGAGAGAGATAGTTGTGATTGTGAATGGTTGAGAGTGAAAGTACAAGTAGGAGAGAGAGAGAGTGTGAGAGTGAGAGAGAGGAGGGAGCGAGGGGGGGACTGGTTGACATGATAAATATTCAGAACAGGGACCTGATGTCAAGAAGAGAGAGGGAGAAGGGGGAGGAGGAGAGAGGTAGAAGGAGTGAGAGGGGACGGAGATGAAGGAGGGGGAGAAAGAGAAGGAGGGGTAGGCGAAGAAAGAGTGGGAGAGAAAGAGAGGAGGAGAGAAGGAAAAGGAGTGGGAGGGGAGGGAGAAGAAGGAGGGGGAGAAAGAGGGAGAGGGGGAGGGGGGGGAAAAAGAGAAGAGGAGAGGAGATGGAGGGGGAGGGAAGGGAGAAGGAGGAGGTAAAATGAGAGGGAGAAGAGGAGAGAGGGAGAAGGAGGAGGAGGGGGTAAAATGAGAGAGAAAGGAGGAGAGAGGGAGAAGGAGGAGGAGGGGGTAAAATGAAAGGGAGAGGAGGAGAGAGGGAGAAGGAGTGGGAGGGGAAGGAGGAGGAGGAGGGGATGAGAGGGTGGGAGAGGAAGGAGAAGAAGGAGTGATAGGGGGTAAAAAGGAGAAGGAGGATGAGAAGATAGAGAACATAGAGTGGAAGTGAGAACACCGGAAGAAAGAGGTAGAAAAGTGGGGAGAGAGAGAGAGGAGGAGTGGGAGGGTACGAAGGAGAACAATAAATATGTATTTTTGTTTCCACTAAAAAGTGGTTCTTCTGTTACACATTGCATTAACATAGTGTACATTAAATATTACAGGTTTAACCTAGATAGGCGAGTACAGAGTATATATATATTTATAAATGTATGTTGGTTAATGGTTTAGATATATGATCTGGGTGTGGTGTCCCGAGTTCGAATCCTGGGAGGCCCATATGCTTTCATTAGTTTAATCAAGTAAATTGGGGTTTGTATTTGATATTAATGTTAAAGAACGGGGTGTTATATATATATATATATATATATATATATATATATATATATATATATAATATATATATATATATATATATATATTTATATATACATATATACAGTATATACAGTATATATACTGTATTATATGTTACGGTCTTTTTGAAAAAGTGGCCTTTTTGCGAAATGACCGGGAGCTTTGCAAAATGACCAAAAACCTAGCCTTTTTGTAAAATGACACTTAATGTCTGGCCCATTTGCAAAATGTCCAGCATATTGGCCTTTTTATAAAATTACCTGTGCCTTTTTGCAAAATGACACCAAACGTCTGGCGAATTTACAAAAAAACAGCATATTGCCCTGTTGTAAAGTTCTAAATAACTGTAAACATAATTATATATTTGTAAAAATTAGGTAGGCCTAATCGAAACAATATTATTTTTTAACATTTTAGGTTAGGTTAGGTTAAGTTAGGTTAGGTTAGGTTAGACGTTTGGTGTCATTTTGCAAAAGGGCACAGGTAATTTTACAAAAAGGCCAATATGCTGGACATTTTGCAAATGGGCCAGACATTAAGTGTCATTTTACAAAAAGGCTAGGTTTTTGGTCATTTTGCAAAGCTCCCGGTCATTTCGCAAAAAGGCCACTTTTTTTCAAAAAGGCCGTAACATATATATACAGTATATATATACTTTTTTATCTGTTTTTTTTTAATGAGTATGAAAGAGACAAAAGGCAGGTTACCTGTAACAAATGTCTACCCTAAAGCTATGACAGGGCCGAATTCAAGGGACGTTGGGGTCGAAATGCCTGGACACACGAAGTTTAAAGCAGCTTAAGTCATAAGATGAGATGCTGATACGTCCTGTATAATATCATACGGTACATACGTATTTTTCACAATATAGGAGGAGGAGAACAAGAGTAGAACAAATACAGGAAATATGGAGACAGAAAGAGAGAGGAAAGAGGACAAGGAAATGAGAGGTAGACGAGAAGAGAAGGAGGAGGAGGGGTAGAACAGAGAGAAAGGAAATACGGAGATCGGAAGAGAGAGATAGAGAGGAAAAAAGACCAGGAAAAGAGAGGGAGAGGAGGGGCAGGAGAACAAGAAGAATAGAAGGAGGAGAAGCAGAACAGAGAGAGAGAGAGAGAGGGAGAGAGAGAGAGAAAGAAGAGCTGGCAGCTAGTGTCTGAATTTAACGTTACATAATTATGCAAATACACCACCCACACTCTGAAACACATACTGTAGATGAGAACATAGATAGATAGATAGATTTATTGGTTGATGCGTAGTTAGAGATTGGAGGATATCTATCTATCTCTCTATCTATCTATCTATCTATCTATTATCTCTCTCTCTCTCTCTCTCTATATATATATATATATATATATATATATATATATTATATATACAAACATATAGATACATACCTACAGATAAATGGAATAATACTCACATACATCCAAACGTTCTAACCTACATTAATACATACACTATAATATAAATAACACACTAATACCAGCTATTACAAAATATAATCCGATAAGGGTATATTCTGTTCTATCTATCTATCTATATACTCAGGCCCAATCCCCATTTTGGGGGTAGCCGACTCAAGACAGAGCAAGAACAGGGAAAACACAAAAACAACATAAAACAAAAAATAAACAAAATATATGTATATATAAAAAAAAAAAAATTATGTATATATATGTATATGTACATATATGTATATATGTATAAAACATGTGTATATTCTGTTGAAATATAGCAATCACATTTACATACTAAATTACACTACAGCACTGACAAGCTATTCTCGGATAATAACATATAATAAAATTGTAACTATATGCCATTGTGCAGAAGAAGGGTATTTTATGACATGTTTGCTATAGTATGTCCTCTATTTAATTAGTTTTATCGTTCCAATTTGGTGAAAACAGATTAATTTTCATTATTTTCATTATGTTAAATATTATCAATATTTCAATACTTATTTTG
>CM064510.1:17550935-17557377 GCA_032716605.1 Paralithodes platypus | reverse complement strand
GTTATTTTCCTCCAAGTGATTTACGAGTCTGTCTCTTATGACCGTTTCTAGCATTTTACATACAACTGAGGTTAAGCTAATTGGACGATAGTTACGGGGTAGGGATTTGCTGCCTTTTTTGAATATCGGTGTTACGTTGGCTATCTTCCACTGATCAGGCATAGTTCCAGACTGCAAGGATTTATTTAATAGTAATGTCAGTGGTTTGGAGAGCTCATCCTTAGCTTCCTTTAGAACTCTAGGCGAGATTGTATCAGGTCCAGGCGTTTTATTTAACTTGAGTTTATCTAAACAATTCAATACTTATCTCTCTGTAACGGTGATATTGCTTGGAACATCTGAATTATCAATCTGAATCGGCGATGGTGTAGGGATATCACTGAGGTCTTCGGTTGTAAAAACTGATGCCCGTTCTTCGTCATTTTGTGAGGATTTTAATCTATCATTAGCAAATTTTTTAGCAAGCAGGCAGTTTGAAATATCTTTATTCCACCATTTGGGATTATTATTATGGCCTGGACGCCGTATTTTCGATGGTATGCAGTCTTGCACTGCTTTTAGGTAAGTGGTTTCGAATAACTTCCAAGATGTATTTATGTCGTTATTGTTAATTAAAAAGCTCCAGTCAGTTTCTTTAAACATAGCTCTAAGTTTATGAAAGTTTGCTTTCTTGAAATTAGGGACTTTTTCGATGCTACTATTTGGTTCGTTACTAGTAAAGTTTAAAGTGAAAGTTATCGTACGATGGTCGCTGTTACTGAATTCATCACCAACATTCAAATTCTCTATTAATTCTTCTTTTGTTGCAAAGTACAATGTCAAGAACGTTATTACCACGGGTCGGTGTTCGAACAAATTGATTAAGCGAACTCTCTTGCAAGTTCGTATACAAGTCATGTCCGGAGTGTGAAGTAAGAGTATCGCCCCACTTGGTCACAGGTAAATTAAAGTCGCCAAAAATACGGTATCTTGTGAGTTACTTACATCTGCAATTTGTTCATAAATTTCTCGGTCAGTTTGCACTGATTGAGCTGGAGGTCTGTATATTAATGCAAGTATTATTTTTGTACCTCTATTATTCTTTATTAGCACAAAAGATGATTGTGTCGACGTTCACAATTTGAGGTTTTGACAAGAGGGTAGGGTTAAGACTTTCTTTAATATAAAATAAAACGCCACCTCCATTTTTATTTATTCGGCTTTTCTCAAACATTACATAACCGGGAAGTGAATACTCTGCTAAAAAGTCTCTATCTACTGTATTGATCCAAGATTCTTTTATACCAATCATATCATAATTTTCAGTAAACACTAGTTCCTCTAAATCTGAAATTTGTTTGCGTATGCTACGAGCGTTTGCATAGAAAACCTTTAAAGTTGCGGTTTTAGAACTCACAGAACGTTCTTTAATCAAATTTTTGGTTCTGATCGGATCTACATTTACATTCATGGCTGACATCGGTCCTCGGTCGCTATCCCTGGCAGTTTTGAATTTGGGTCATGTTGGTGGAGCTTTATCCAAATTCGCGGTTCTTGACAGATTAGAATTTAATTCCTTCGCAGGTTGCCGCCCTCGCTGTCTTCGGTCCTCCTTCCTGGTTGTCCTGTGTTGAGTCGATTTCTTCTCCGAAAATCCTTCACCGCATCGTTGAGAAGATGCCCAAAACGTGCTGCTCCCACCTGGTTCAGATGAACTCCATCGTCCGAAAACAAATAGTCATCGTAGTAGAAATTGTCCCAGGTGTCGACGAATCCCACGTTTTCCTTCCTGCAGAGGTTTGCTAGACAACGATTTGTGCTGGTGGCTATGTTGTAAAATCGGCTCTCTACACCAAGCCGGGGGACGATTCCTGAGACGATGATCCTTGATGACTTCTCCTTAAACGACTTGATCAGCTGCTGGTACTTTAAAAGCAAATCTTCCGACCGGGTTCGCTGTACACATCGTTGGATCCAACGTGGATGACGTACATTGTATTAGCAGGGGCCAGCTTAGATACTTCGTCAACTGCAGCAACTACGTCGTCCACACCACCACCAGGGATACAAAAACGCTTCCTGGTCTTAGGTGCTCTGGCACAAAACTCTGTGAGCTGACCACGTATCATCGAGTCTCCCACGAGCCGGACTTCTTCTATTTCTGCTTCGTCATCTGAGTCTGCGAGTATCTGGAAGCGGTTTTGACACTCGGTAATCGGTATGGGTTTCCTGGTCTTGGGGCAAACGTGGTTCCTCACGACACGGAAGTTGTCTTGAGGGGGAAGAGAGTTACTATTTGTTTCTTGAGTATCGGAACCATCAGATGAAATGGCTACTGCAGGCGTTGAATTGTTGGCAGTTGACGTTGGGGCGTTGGTGGCTGCTGGAGCTGCGGTGACAATTGAAGTTTGTGGTACTCCAACGTTGAGTGTTACAAACTGTTGGAGTTATTCCAGCTTCATGGTGAGGACGTTGATCTTGTTGTAGGCTTCATCTAATTTCACTGTCAAATTCTCTTGTTGCTGGCAGAGACGGCAGACTTGAAGATCGACAGTAACAAAAATGGACTCACCAAACCTACCGGCGCAGTTCGTACAAGTGCGAGGCATGGTAACAGGATATGAGGGTGAAAAGAGGAGTAACGTCACATACAGAATATAACCACCAACACACACACACACACACACACACACAAACATACACACAAACAGAAACACACACACTCAAAACCCCTCGCTAACGAGAGAGACTAATTATCCCACACATCGATGAATCCTTCCCATAACCACCCACTCTCGGCAAAACGTTGATAATGTCGGGGTCGGAAAGTTATATTAGCTTGCTGCTCAAACATTCTCACAAGGTATTAAAGTGGGAAGGGATTTGCATGATATATATATATATATATATATATATATATATATATATATATATATATATATAGAGAGAGAGAGAGAGAGAGAGAGAGAGAGAGAGAGAGAGAGATAATGAGAGAGAGAGTGTGTGAAAACAAGAGAAGAGCCCGTAGGATAGCTTGGCCCGACGAACCCATGCCCTCTCTCCCACTCTACGGTACCTCTGCCCTCCCCCCCCCCCTCTTGGCTTCCTGGTACTGAGAACTCCACTCCACAATACTTAAGGGGAGGTTTCTAGTTTGTTTCCTACTCCTCCAGCAATCTTAAAATTTCACCCCTTTGACCCAATTTCAAGATAAATTTGTACATTTTTCGGTAGAAAAATGTCCCGGCCCAAGGCCGATTACTCTTAAATTACAGGCTCGCTTTCGCTCGCCAGGATAAAATCGACACCTAAATGGCACGAAAGGTCTTAAAATTGACAGAATGGGGCGGACATTCTGAAAAATCACCAAATTAATGGGGCAAACGTCTTAAAATCTCAAAAGCAATGGCGCTAGACATTAGGGAGAAAGGGGTCAAGAAAAAAGTCCCTCAAGTGGAAATCTCCTCTTAAGGGTGCTCATCCCTTCCAGTACTGTCCTATTAAGGCTCATACACATACAATACTATCCCCTTGTTTGTATCTCCCTTCCAGTACTGTCCTATTAAGGCTCATACACATACAATACTATCCCCTTGTTTGTATCTCCCTTCCAGTACTGTCCTATTAAGGCTCATACACATACAATACTATCCCCTTGTTTGTATCTCCCTTCCAGTACTGTCCTATTAAGGCTCATACACATACAATACTATCCCCTTGTTTGTATCTTACGGTTTGTTTCATTTCTTCCATTTTTATTTATTTTTTATTTTTAGTTTTGAGGTTTCATGCCGTTCGCCCCTTAGTTTGGCGATTTTAAGACTGTTTGGATCATTTAGTTGTTGATTTCATTCACTGGCGAGTGATGGAGAGCCTGCAATTTAGGAGGAACTACCGAAAAATACACATATTGATATCGAAAGAGGGTCTTGGGGTTATTTTGTTCAAGCTAGATGGAGGTATAAAGAGAAAACTGTTAAGCTCCTTCAAGCTATGTTTTTGGCATTTCGAAAACAATTGTGAATTAATGAAATAAATAAACGCAGCATCCCACTTAAACTACGATACATTAGACGTTGCGTAATAATGTACGTTTATAGTGATTGTGCGAATATGAAGAAATGGTATTGCAGTATTCCATGCACACACTCTCACTCCCACCCCCTCTCTCTCTCTCTCTCTCTCTCTCTCGCTCCCTCTTTCTGAATTGTCATCTCAGCCACTTGCTTTATTTTTGCCTTTCCGAGTACGAGTTTAAACGTACAGCGAGAGAGAGAGAGAGAGTTAGAGTTAGATACAGTACATAGATGGACAGAGATAGTTAGATAGATATATAGATAGATAGATGGATAGAGAGAGAGAGAGAGTTAGAGTTAGATACAGTACATAGATGGACAGAGATAGTTAGATAGATATATAGATAGATAGATGGATAGAGAGAGAGAGAGAGAGAGAGAGTTAGAGTTAGATACAGTACATAAATGGACAGAGATAGTTAGATAGATATATAGATAGATAGATGGAGACAGAGAGAGAGAGAGAGAGAGAGTTAGAGTTAGATACAGTACATAGATGGATAGAGATAGATAGATAGGTGGAGAGAGAGAGAGAGAAAGAGAGAGAGAGAGAGAGAGAGAGAGAGAGAGCGAACGATAGATATAACCATTGCATATTGGATTGGCACTGCATATACAGTATAAACAGCACAGCTTGGCAGACAGCGACCAATTTAGACCATTCCTGCTAATATTCCAAACACCATAATATATTCAGTTGACATATATACAGGACGTCCCGGGAGACGAGCTTTGTTAACGGGGTATTGGTTATTTTCTGTATATTTATGTATTCATTTATTTTCTAGTTTTCTATCTGACCTCTATCAAGCTTTAAAAAAAAAAAAAAAACACTCCCTAGACCCACTCTCAAGATAAATTTGCAAATTTTTAGGCAGAAACATTTCCCACCCGAAGGCCGATTCCTCCCAAATTTACAGGCTAGCTATCACTCGCCACTTCCCTTTCTCTCCCTCTCTATTTGGCTTGTGTCCATTCGGCCCCATTCAGCCTACTGTTTTAAAACAGTTTACCCCCATCCAGGTGTCAATATTTTCCTGGCGAGCGGTATCGAGCCAGCATATATATATTTTTGTTTTGACAGCAAGCTAAATGTGTACATTTGTTCGTTAGAAAAATTTCTCCGGCGAAGCCGGATTTCTCCATACAATGATGGCTCGCTATCGCTCGCCAGGAAGAAATCGACACCTGGATGGGGATAAAAGTCTTAAAACAGTTAGCTGAATGGGGCCGAATGGATAGAAGCCAGGGAAAAAGAGAGAAGGAGAGAAAGAGAAAAAAAAGCCGGTGACCCCCCCTTAAGATAGCTGAAGGGAATTCCGCACGGTGACTTTGAAGGGTTATTCTGGACCCTTTTCCCTCATGTTTAGCCCCATTACTTTTGAGATTTTAATAATTTTGCCCGAATAGTTTAGTGATTTTAAGACCTTTCACCCCATTCTGTTTTTGTCAAATTTACGATCTTTCGTGCCATTTAGCCGTCGATTATTTCCTGGCGAACCATTTACACCAAATGATTTATAAAAATCACATATAGCATCACACTCGCACGCATGCTATGTTTGGAAACATAATATACACATATATTCTGACTCTCACTCCCACACATTCTCTCTCTCTCTCTCTCTCTCTCTCTCTCTCTCTCTCTCTCTCTCTCTCTCTCTCTCTCTCTCTCTCCCAAGGGTGGTCGATAGTATTTCAATTGATGGAGATTGGATTATTATGAATGAATCAGTAGATTATGTAAGTTTAAGTTCCCTTTCACAAACTAGTTTATTTATATACTATATAACAAATGTCCCCACCCAAAAGGTTACACTTCATCCATTTTACCGGTAGTATTAAAGTCGGACCACCTAGTAGGGGTCGCAATGCCTGTGTGGTCTGAGTATATTTGTAACTATGTGTAATTCTCTCTTTTATGTAATATCTGTTGCAATCCAAACTGTTCAACATGTTACACAATTGTGTCACTAAAGCCTCTTGCACAACATTGACAATAATCAAGGAGTCTAATAACTAAACCAGACAGATACACTCAAACGGATAGTGATTGATGTGATTGAGAAACACAAACACGGATAGTGATTGATGTGATTGAGAAACACTAACACCTATGTATAAATTATATATATATATATATATATATATATATATATATATATATATATACTGTATAATAATGTATGTATATTAACTTTCAAGGTATGGTATAATTCTAATGGAAGACACGCCAACCAAGTGTTTTAATATAATGCTTCACTGGTTATGTACCGAATAAGTATTGTCTCAGTGTGGTTCCAACAAAACAAGCGGTTTAAATTCCATGGCATGACAAAGGCACCGCCCATGAATTATTTGCTTGTTCCACCTCAGTACGTTCTGCA
>CM064510.1:17408435-17548435 GCA_032716605.1 Paralithodes platypus | reverse complement strand
ATTTCATTGAAGATCATCAGTTAGTTTCAGAGGTATTAAAGGAATAGTTGATCTTGACCTTTAACATTCATTTTGACCTTCATGATGTCTGAAAATTTAACATTTTAATTTTCCCTTAATGCGCAACTGTCTCAACGAATGTTCTGAAGTTTACATGAATAGTAAAGAAATTAGCATATTGACTTTATATATGACGTTGACCTGTGAACTTGACCTATCAAATGGAATTATGCTTATTCTTGTATGACCTTGCTCTAGGTATTCCGAATATGCATATGCCTAATGAGAATCCTACATTAAATAAGAAATACTAGTAAAAATCATATATCGACCTTTAACCTTGACCTTTGACCTTCAACATTAGAATTTCTTATCAAGGATTTAGTTAGCTTAACAGCAATATTCGTATTAACTAGCATTATGAATATGGTGTAGCCTAATTCGTATAAAAACTTATTGATTACAAATAGTGATCATATACTGTGACCTTGACCTTTGACCTTTGACTAAAAGTAAAATACATACATTTGGATGGTCGTCGCATTGACCAACTGAATTTGCCTGTATAATTTTATGACACTACATTAAACAGTCAAGGAGGAGTTTAGGGAAAATTACAAATACTCTTATCTTGACCTTGACCTCTGACCTTAACTATTACAATATTTATGTGAAATTTGATATATATTAGGCCATATTTAAGTAATACACAGCCAGTTTTCTAATATTTGAGTAATCTGTTTTAATAAATAAAAAAAGTTGACCTTTGACCTTGACCTGTGACCTTTATGTAGAAGTTCATTTTTTTTGGCATTGACATTGCCCATGCACATCAATTACGCATGTCTTATTTCATTAAAACACATCAGTTAGTTTCATATATACTAAGAGAATAGTTGACCTTGACCTTTGACCTTTATCTTGACCTTTATATGTCTCAACATTTATTAATTTCCTTTTCACTTAAAGTGCATCTATCTCACCAAATTTTGTGAAGTTTGCAGGAAAAGAAAAGAAAATAGCATATTGACCTTTTATTTGACCTTGACCTGTGACCTTGACCTTTCATATGGAATAGAATAGTTTATTGTATGACCTTGGCTTAGGTATTCCGAATATACATGGTAAGCCTAGTGAGAATCTAACAGTTAGTATGAGAAATACTAGTAAAAATACTATTTTGACCTTTGACCTTGAACTTTGACCTTACCCTTTAGAATCATTATCTAAAAAAAATGAAATACGATGTCAATGTTACCAGTAACTTGTAAACTGAAAATGAAGACGTTTGAATAAAAACTAAAAATAAATTGTATAAGTTGACCTTTCACCATGACCTGTGACCTTGACCTTTATGTAAGAGTAAAACATAGTTTTCATTGACATTGCCCAGGAAAATCAAATAAGTATGACTAATTTCATTAAAACCCATCAGTTAGTTTCATATGTATTTATGGAGTAGTTGACCTTGAACTTTGACCTTGACCTTGACCTTCATGATATGTGTCTCAAAATGTATTATTTTCCTTTTCATTTAAAGTGCAACTATATTGCCAAATGTTGTGAAGTTTGCATGAAAAGTAATGAAATTAGCATATTGACCTCTTATTTGACCTTGACCCGTGAACTTGACCTTTCATATGGAATTGTTTAGTTTCTTGTATGACCTTGCCCTAATTATTCCGAATATACATGGTAAGTTTAGTGAGAATCTAACAGTTAATATAAGAAATACTAGTAAATCAAATATTTTGACCTTTGACCTTGACCTTTGACCTTACCCTTCAGAATATTTTTCTAAAATTTGGTCAATAGGATATCGAGGTTGCTAGTAATTTGTATAGTGAAAATGAAGAAATTTGAGTAAAAACTAAGACACATGAAATATTGACCTTATTTTTAACCTTGACCTTTGATCTTAACCTTTAAGTTAAATTGAAAATTTCTTTTTGACTGACCTTCGCATTGACCAAATGAATATACCTGTGAAATTTGGTGAAAATCCATCGAACGGTCTAGGAGGAGTTTCCGGACGGACGACGGACGACGGACGACGGACGACGACGACGACGACGGACAAGCTGAATTGTGGTGCACAGTATACGGGCGGGACCTGTGTGTACGATACCACTCTGCTTCGCAGAGTTGATAAATATATAAAATAAAATAAAAATACTGTTTTATTTATGTTTTATTTATGTTTGTATATATAGTTAGTTATGTTATATTAATTTACGTTTTAAGTACGTACTTAATGTTTTTAGGACACAATTTCTGACCATGACTGTATCAACAACGACTGCACTCTGTCTCTCATGTCGTGACCCAGAGAATGTGGCGCCACAGTTTACACCCACATTCTTAGCTCTATTCCCGAGAGCTGCTGGAACACTACATGGATACACTGTGGGGAGCTGTGGGAGGGACTCTAGGGTACACACACACAGGCAATTGAACTAATACACACTCACATACACATACTGTACATACACACGCACACACTCACTTATTCTCACCCCATCACTCATCCTGCATCTCTCTCTCTCTAGCACAAACATACACACAAACATATATACCCACAAACATATATACCCACAAACATATATACACACAAACATATATACACACAAACATACAAGCAAATACACACCATCACACACATACACACAAACATATATACACACAAACATATATACACACAAACATATATACACACAAACATATATACACACAAACATATACACACAAACAAATACACACCACAACACACATACACACAAACATATATATACCACCACAACACACATACACACACAAACATATATACACACAAACATATATACCCACAAACATATATACACACAAACATATATACACACAAACATATATACACACAAACATATATACCACCACAACACACATACACACAAACATATATACCACCACAACACACATACACACAAACATATATACACACAAACATATATACACACAGGAACACATGTATACACACAAACACACACAGGAACACATATATACACACAAACATATATACACACAAACATATATACACACAAACATATATACACACAAACATATATACACACAAACATATATACACACAAACATATATACACACAAACATATATACACACAAACATACAAGCAAATACACACCATCACTCCTTCTGCCGCCCCCCCCCCTCCTCCCCTCCCCACACACACATACATACATTCATACACACCCTATCACTCCTCCTCCTCCACCATTAACTCCTCTACATTGCTCTGTCTTTCCTTCTATTCTTCTTCTCTCTCATTCTTACATGCCTCTCACCTCCCTAAAGCTGGTATCACACGAGCACTTTTTCACTCAACATTTATCCTCAACACTGGTCTGGCCGCTTATGTGGTCAACATATAAAGTCAAACGATTGCCTAAATGCATCTATCGTCAGTCTAGTTTCCGATACCAGTGCAAAATATTCCAAAAATGTTGCCAGAAAAATTTTGATTATCGAATGTTGACTATAAAAGCTCTCGTGTGATACCGGCTTAACTTGTCAACCAACTTTAACCCTTTCAGTACCGTTAATTTCCTTTGCATTATATTCTGGCAACTACTAGACGATGCTATTCAGCCTCCTGCTCCTCCTATTCAGTTCACAACACTTAATTAAGGGGAGATGGGTCGTTTTTCTGGACCCCGTTCTCCCTCGTGTTTAGCCCAATTAGTTTTGAGATCTGAAAACGTTCGTCCCATTAGCTTGGCAATTTTAATATATTTCGCCCAATTTCGTTGTAGATTTTAAGACCTTTCGTGCCATTTAGGCGTCGATATTTTCTTGGCGAGCGATAGAGAGCCTGTAATTTTAAGAGTAACCGGCCTTTGGCCGGGAAATTTGTTCTACCGAAAAATGTACAAATTTATCTTGAAGGGGGTTCTATTTATTTTTTCTAAGCTTGATGGAGGTCTAGCACGGAAACTAAATAAGTACATAAATACTTTAATTAATACACCAAAAACCGACCACTACCCTTTATTTCCAACACACCTAAATTACCTCTACCTTGGGGGGGGGGGGGGGGGCACTTGTTGCATGCAGCTTTGCCTTTTGTCTCCTTCATACGTCACATAGAAAGCCAAGGAAATTTGTCTACCAATTAAAAGGCTACAAACTATCTTAATAAATTATTATACTTTCCATTATATAATCTCTAAGTTTCGTAAAATCGTTTAAATTAGTGTAGTTCGAATACATTTAAAAATACGTCATAAACACATAAGAACATAAGAAAATGGGAGTCTGCAGAAAGCCGATTGGCCAACACAAGGCAGATCCCTCTCACACCCAACATCGTCGGTACAGAAGGGGTTAACTTGACATAATGTTAGCTAGCTGAATACTCTGACAAACCACCGAGGCAGAAATAGTGGATGATTAATTGATACGTATAGAGAGCATTGTGTATACAATGAAGAAATATGAAAGTTAAGGGGAAATGAGTCATTTTTCTGGCCCCCCTTCTTCCTCATGTTTGGCCCCATTAGTTTTCAAATTCTAAGAAGTTCAGCCCATTAGTTTCGCTATTTTAAGACCCTTCGCTCCATTTATTTGTAAATATTAAGACTTTTCGTTCATAGGTGTCGATTATTTCTTACCGAGCGAAAGTGAGCCTGATATTTAGGAGCAACCGGCCTTTGGCCGGGAAATTTTTCTATCGAAAAAATGTAAACATTTATCTTGAAGGAGCGTCTTTGGAGCGTGTTTTTTTTAAGCTTGATGGAGGTCTAAGGAGGGAAACAATATATATATATATATATATATATATATATATATATATATATATATATATATATATATATATATATATATATATGAGACGCATTTACCACTGACCCAAGCCCATGATATGTGACCTTATTTAAGCCGGATTTACCTAATAATTCCACTGTGATAAATTGACCCCGCACACACTTCCAGATATTAATGTACGCTCTCAATCCATTTTTTTTTCTTTTCTTTTTTGGGGGGATAAACGGTTAACTCATTCAGTACCAAGACGCCTTTTTACCTTTGATTCTGGCTACATATAGACGATTGTATGTAGTTTAAGAATGACCTGCGTTATTAAGAGGGTTAATTGAGATCTTATTTATTCATTTTAGTCGTAGGGGTAGATTATAAACTAAAGAAAATCGTTTAATGGTAATCAGAATATGATAAATATTACGTAAGGGTGATGAAGGGGTTAAAAAGTCGTGATTGGCATAAGTGAGGAGTAATTGTCAACGAGAACTGTGAATGGATTGTTTGCTTGCCTTTCATAAAACACCTTTATTTTTCAAGCACATCCAATGATTCGTCTGGGTGACTAAATAGGATTAACCCCTTCCGTACCGGCGACGTCTTTTTCATTTCAATTTGGCTATTATTATATTATTTTATTCAGCTTAGGCAGGACGTCTACCCATTAAAAGGTTACAGGCTATATCAATTAACACTTCTAGCTACTATAATGTGGTAGCTTAGGAAGGACATATTATATCCTTCCTCCTAAGCTTCATAAATTGTCTAAATATAGTTGAAATCAAACACAAAAGACGTCACCGGTACTGAACGGGTTAAATAATAAATCCAATTGGTTATCGGCTTAAGGGGAGATTTCCACTTTAGGGATTATTTTCTGGACCCCTTTCTCCCTAATGTTTAGCCCCATTGCTTTTGAAATTTTAAGATGTTCGCCCCATTAGTTTGGCGATTTTAAGAAATTTCGACCCATTTCTCTCAATGTTGTGACCTTTCGTGCCATTTAGGTGTCGTTTCTATTTCTGGTGAGCGATAGCAAGCCTGCATTGTAAGAGGAATCGGCCTTAGGCCGGAACATTTTTTACCGAAAGATATAATAAAATATCTTGAAAGGGGTTATTAGGGGTGCAATTTTAAGGGGAGTGACCTGATTTGTTTTCTTTCTCTGGGTTGTATCCATGCGGCCCCATTCAGCCTACTGTTTTAAGACGTCTATCCACAGACAGGTGTCGATTTATACCTGGCAAGTGATAGCGAGCCACCATATTTTGGATAATGATTTAGACAGTTGGCCAAATTTGTAAATTTTTTGATAGAAAAAAATCTCCGGTGAAGACGGATTTCTCCATAAAATGCTGGCTCGCTATTGCTCGCCAGGAAAAAATCGACACCTAGATAGGGATAAATTACTTAAAACAGTAGACTGAATGGGGCCGAATGGATACAACCAAGAAAGATAAAAAAGCAGGTCAACCCCCTTAAGCTTGATGGAGATCTAGAGAACAAAATAAAAACCTTCCCTTAACTATTGCGTGGATCTTTTTAACATTAGGATTAGTCTAAAGTGCCTTAACCCTTTGAGTACCAGCGACGTGCGTTATATTTAAATCTAGTTATATTTAGATGATATTATGCAGCTTGGGAAGGATCTGTGGTAGTTAAAAGGGTTGGGTTGAGGTATTCTGAAGCCTTATTATTGCTAGAGGTCCTTCCTAAACTGAATACAATCGTCTAATAGTTGCCAGAATATAATGAAAAGGACGTCACCGGTATTGTGCGGGTTAAAATCTTGTGTTTTGTCTGTGTTTGTTCGTTGTTCTGTCTTGTGTTTTGTGTTTTTCCTGTGCTTGCTCTGTCTTGAGTCGGCCATCCCCAAGAAAATAAAAACAAAACAAAATACAAAAATAGAGTAAAATATAAAATAAAAATAAAAATAGGAAAAGTGGGGATTGGGCCTGAGCATATAGATAGATACATACACAATAATTCCTACTCACTATTTCTAGAGGACAGAATATGAAGAGGAATGGTTAGGTTACATTTATCTTAACCTTAGTCTTAACCATTCCTAAATATAGTCTAGTTAATTTTATTTATATTATATATTAAATAGAGTGTGATAGTGTTATAGGTAATGACAATAAATATTCCTACATATAGTTAGAGGTATATTTAGTGGGGGGGTCCATATTAACTCTTTCACGCATTTATGACGCAGAGGTTGCCAGATTAGCAATAAGAAATAGGGTTCTCTCACTCTTATAATTACCTCTCCAAAATTAGTTTTCTGCCCACAGCTAACTCAAAGACAACTGCAGAGGTTGAAGTAACTAAACTAAAGGTTTCTAAATACCCCCGATGGTAACAAAGGCTTTAATTATCCCCAATAGGCTCAAAATCGCGTCATATGCGTGAAAGGGTTAACATGAAATAGACAAGTAGATATTGGTGTCAATATTGGCTTCCCAGGATAATAAAGTGTGTGTGTGGGGGGGGGGGGGGTTGTGTAGACATTCCTGTATTTGTATGTGTGTGTGTGTGTGTGCATTTGTTGTATGTGTATGTACGTTTGTGCATACATGTACCCTGTGCGTGTATATGCAATTTTGTATTAGCTTGTATATATATTTAGTGTATGCATATGTGAACGTACTTAATGTTGTACCTGTGTGCGAGTCAAGACAATAATCACACCTACTCATTATACCACAACTGATGATGATGATTACAGTCAAGTTGAATCTAAGCTGTATTTACCCATTATGTACGGGCGACGTCATTTTGATATTATTCTAAAAAAGGATTCAGTGAGATAGTTCGAAGCCTTTTAATTGCTGGAAGCCCTGTTTTAACTGATTTAAGGGGAGGTTTTTAGTTTCCTCGCTAGACCTCCATCAAGCATAAAATGACACCCCCTTGACCCCCTTTCAAGATAAATTTGTACATTTTTCGGTAGAAAAATTCCCGGCCGAAGGCCGGTTCCTCTTAAATTACAGGCTCGCTATCGCTCGCCAGGAAATACTCGACACGTAAATTTCACGAAAGGTTTTAAAATTGTCAGAAATGGGGCGAAAATACTTAAAATCGCCAAATTAATGGGGCGAACGTCTAAAAATCTCAAAAGCAATAGGGCTAAACCTGAGGGAGAAAGGGGTCAAGAAAAAAAATCCCTTAAGTGGAAATCTCCCAACGTGTTATAGTACCGGGTAGCTAGAATATAATTACTAAGACGTCGCCACTACCGAAGGGGTAATTATTACTAGAAGCAGACAATTGAACCGGTAAATTACACCAGCTAGCATTAGGAGATTACATTTACCAACCAATTTAATTAACAACAGCGTCTCTCTCTCTCTCTCTCTCTCTCTCTCTCTCTCTCTCTCTCTCTCTCTCTCTCTCTCTCTCTCTCTCTCTCTCTCTGTGTGTGTATATATATATATATGCGTACCGACCTCTCTATTTTCTATCTTCCTTCTCCCTCAGTCTATCTCAATCTCTCTCTCTCTCTCTCTCTCTCTCTCTCTCTCTCTCTCTCTCTCTCTCTCTCTCTCCTTCATTAAATGTCATCTAATAATAGCTTTACCCCTCCCTCTTGTTCTATATATGCATCCCTTGCATATTTCCCGTTTACTTTATGTCTTTATATGTCTTAAATAGCTGCCCATCACTATCTGGAATATTAAATTAGTATTGAAAGTTACAAATGTGTTCGTAATGACTGCAATATATAAATAAATATATAATACATCTCTTAATCACACACATACATTATAAAGATACGGTAAAAACAAATATATGTGAATAAGGGAGACAAAAGGCAGAACTGCCTGCAGCGAGTGCCTCCCCCAGAGTTGAAAGAGTGACAGGACCAAAATCAAGGGACGTTCGAGCTAAAATGCCTGGACAGGAGCAAACTATCACATATGTACACATTAATGCAGCCATATTCTTGCAACACTTCCACGGAGGTACAATCATGCAATCTACCCTTGCACTCACAGTCGCATTGCAGAAATATATACAATGATACCGTCACGCATAGACACGGAAATATTATAGCGTTACATTATTACACGATAATACACATGGACACTAGTACAATAACAGTGTACACACACGCACACACACCTATACGTACATACACACACATACATACACAAACACACACATATATTTTTTTTTCTATGTGAATGAGGGAGACAAAAGGCATATCTGCCTGCAGCGAGTGCCTCCCCCAGATTTCAAAGAGTGACAGGGCCGAAATCAAGGGACGTTCGAGCTAAAATGCCTGGACACACAGAGTTTGAAGCAATTTAAGTCATAGGAAGAGGGAAAGACTGATTCTGGGAGAGAGTTTCAGAGCTCAGCAGTTGAATAGAAGAAAGTCTGAGAATAGCGTTTCACTCTTGGGTTGGAGAGTTGCACAGAGTAGGGGTGGGATTGTGTTGCAAGGCAGGTACTACGTACCATACGTAGAGGAGGTGGTATACACTGGGAAAGCTCCGAGGAACACTGATTATTGTAGTAGCGATAGAATAGTGGGAGAGATGCAACATTGCGGCGAAGGGAGAGAGAGATTGCACAGAGAGTTGGTGAGTGGACGGGAGTTAATGATACAAAAGGCTTTCCTTTCTACTTTATCTAGGAGTGCGGTGGGAGAGGATCCTCCCCACACATGTGAACAATACTCAATACAAGGACGCACTGTGCCCCTGTACAGAGCAAGAAGCTGCGCAGGGGTAAAGAACCCCTTGAGGTGGTTGAGCACACCCAGCTTCTGGGAGGCTGCCTTAGCGAGACTGGTAATATGGTCTTTTCAAGTGAGAGCAGAAGAAAAAGAAACACCAAGAACATTGAGGGAAGATGAAGGGTTGATTTTTGTATTGTTGAAGAATAAGGGATAGTCCTCTGGAGGTTCCTGACGGGTAGTAAAATAGATAAATTGAGTTTTGGAAGCATTGAATGTAACAAGGTTTTCTCTACTCCAATTGGAAATAGTAGCTAGATCAGAAGATAGGCATTTTATGGCTTCATTACGTTTACTTTTGAGGGACTGCTGGCTGGGGCTTTCTGGAAAACTAATTGAGTGGTGTAAAGTAGAGTCGTCTGCATATGAATGGATGGGACTAGATGTACAGTTGAGAAGATCATTTATGAAAATTAGAAAGAGAATAGGAGATAGGACAGAACCCCGAGGAACACCGGAGTTGATAGGATGAGGAATTGAGCGATGGCCGTCCACAACCGCAGCTATGGAACGGCCGGAAAGGAAATTAGAGACAAAGGAACAGATGGAGGGACAGAAACCGAAGGAGGGCAGTTTTGGAAATTAAAGACTTGTGCCAGACTCCATCGAAGGCCATCGATATGTCTAGTGCAACAGAAAAAGTCTCACCGAAGTCCCGAAAGTTAGATGACCATGAGTTAGTAAGATATGAAAGAAGATCACCAGTAGAGCGACCCTTAACACTTAAAGAGCGGCCTAGGCGGTATAAAATATGTAGCCACCAGCGGGGTGTTTTTACCCAAAATAGGGCTGTTTACGTGATAATTTTCATGCCTAAATAAGACCCAGAGCGTAAAATGAGTATCTATCCCTGAAAGGGCATAAACAGAGCTTTCTAATGACACCACAACGATCCTTGTATGATGGCTAGTTTTCTTGCAACAACCGCGCAACACGAGTGCAAAAACCATGTAATTCGGTACTTTCCCCATACAATTCACTATGTAGCGAGTGTGAGAGGGTGGAGGAGGGTGGAATTCATGTCAGTTGGTTCACCGCGGTGGTCTGGAGCAGTCATACGCTCGCTACTCTCCTGCCACCACTTGTCTCTCTCTCTCAGCAACATTACGTGCTGAAATTGCCACACGACCTATGTCGCGCGCCGTTACATAGTCCAAATTTATTTCACTCGACTTATGTTGCGCGCCGCCAGTTAAAGGTTAAGGAAGCCATACTGGCGATCTGTGAGCAGATTATGAGAAGAGAAATGCTTAAGAAATTTGGAAGCAAGAATAGTTTCAAACACTTTAGAGATACAAGAGATGAGAGCAATTGGACGATAGTAGGAGGGTTGAGAGCGGTCACCCTTCTTTGGGACAGATTGAATGAGAGCAAACAAGCAAGAAGGAAAAACATTAGAGGAGAGACAGAGACAAAAGAGTTTGCCTAGGCAGGGGGTCAGCACGGAAGCACAGTTTTTAAGTACAACAGGAGGAACACCGTCCGGACCGTACGCCTTCTTAGTATTAAGCCCAGAGAGGGTAGAAAGTACATCTTTAGAAGAGATTTGGATATTAGGCATAAGTAGGAGAGAGGGGGTGGAGAGGGAGGAATAGCACCGGAATCATCCAAGGTAGAGTTTCTGGCAAAAGTGTGAGCAAAGATTTCAGCTTTGTCAGAAGAAGAAGTGATGGTTGTGCCATCAGAGTGGAGAAGGGAAGGGATAGACGAGGAAGAAAAGTTGTTGGAGAGGTTTTTGGCTAGATGCCAGAAAGCTTGGGAAGAGCTAGAGTTGGATAGTTCAGTGCATTTATAATTATTGATGAAAGAGTGCTTGGCAAGTCGAAGAACAGATTTGGCTTGATTCCGGGCAGAAACATAGGAAGAATGAGATTCTTGAGTTTTAAGGCGTCGGTACCGTTTGAATGCTTCCTCCTTATTGTGGACAGCAGTAGAATAAGCGTGAGTAAACCAAGATTTTTTTGCATTAGACTGAGAGAAAGAAAATGGAATGTACGCTTCCATGCCTGAGAGGATTACCTCAGTAATGCGTTCAGCACTCTGCGAGGGTCCTCAGCCACAGAAGCAGCAGTCATTCCATGGGAAATCAAAGAAGTACTGCCGGAGAGCCTCCCAATCGGCAACGCCAAAGTGCCACAAGCGCCGCCGGCTGGGAGGATCAGATGGCCGTACTGAAGAGATAGGACAGGTGACGGAGATAAGTTCATGGTTGGAGGAGCCCAAAGGAGAGAAAAGATTGACAGTATAAGAAGAAGGGTTAGAAGTCAGAAATAAGTCAAGAATGTTGGGCCGATCTCCGAAGCGATCCGGGATACGGGTGGGTTGCTGGACCAGCTGCTCTAGGTCATTTATGATAGAAAAGACGTAGGCTTGTTCACCAGCTTGGTTAGTAGAGTGAGAGTAGAGCCATTGGCGGTGGTGAACGTTGAAATCTCCTAAGATGGAGGTTTCAGAGAAGGGAGATATATAGAATGTGTTCCACTTTAGAGTTTAGATAGTCGAAGAATTTGGGAAAGTCGGAAGAGTTAGGGGAAAGATAGACAGCACAGAAATATTTAGTATGAGAACGACAGGATAGTTTGAGCCATAAAGTTGAGAATTCAGAGGAGCCGAAATTGGGAACACGAGAGCAAGTGAGTTTGTTGTGCACGTATGCATAACATCCGCCTCTAGCTTTGAAACTAGGATAGAGAAAGTAGGAGGATACAGAGAAGGGGCTGCTGGCAGTTGCTTCAGACACCTGAGTTTCGGTGAGGAAAAGAATATATATATATATATATATATATATATATATATATATATATATATATATATATATATATATATATATACACACACACACACACACACACACACACGTACAAGCGCTTACATACACATACACATTGCAACACACATTCAAATTTCAAACAACAATTCCCAGACCACAATTGCCCGAAAAAAAAACCGGAAAAATCGTTCGTGTGACACCAGCTTAAGGGGTTAGTGCTTGTTTGTTGGTCTATATATGTATTTATAAATTCATTGTTGAGTTTCCTCGCTAGACCTTCATCAAGCTTATAAAAACATACCCTAGACCTCCTTTCAAAATACATTTTTAATTTTCCTTCTAAACTCACAGGCTCGCTATAGCACACCATAAAACATCGGCACCTAAATGGCACGAAAGGTCTTAATATTGACAAGCGGAACGTCTTATACTATAAAAACCAGTGGAGCTAAACATGAGGGAGAAGGCGGCCAGCAAAAACCAGCCTACCTCCACCAGGGGGTAAGGGGGCCTTCATCTAATGGTGGAGGAAAAAAATAATATGCCTCACGCATCCTACTGAGTGTCGTACAAGGCGACTAATAGGGGGGATGGCGATAGACTTGTGGACTAACACCCATTACTATGCAATAAAGTCTTTATCTTAGCACTGTCTTAGTATGGCACTGCCGAGGCTGGTGGGGTGCGGATAGGTGCCACAGGGGACTGAGTCTTACCTGGGCGCTGTTTTGCACCACACCTGTGTCGGCAACAGTGTTTGCATGTTGGAGCAGTGTTGGGGCAGAACATTTTGTTCTATAGTCCAAATTGCCTAATATACAGTAGAATCTTGTTATGGTGCTGTCTTTTTGTAACACTGTTAAGGCTGTTGTGGTTGCAGATACTGCAGGTGCAATTGCTGCAGGGGGACTCTGTTGAGTCTTGCTGAGGCACGGATAGCACTATACCAACATCAGCCACAGTGATGACTTGGTGGGGCAGTGCTGTGGCGGGACTTTATTGTACTACAGTACACTCCAACTACTGAAAGGCAACCCCGTCTGAGCCGTTACAATGCATGTAATGGAAACATGACGGTAAACCATTGTATGTATGTATGTATGCCCCTTAAACTTTGCCAACCAAAACACGATTCGGAAGTAAGCTCATTATTAGAGGCAGGAATACCAAATGAAAACATATAATTCAGCAAAATCCATTCTCAATAGTCGCTAGAATGTCGCTAGATAATATATTCTATCTATATATATATATATATATATATATATATATATATATATCTACTCAGGCGCATACCCCATTATTGTTTTCTTGTTTTCCCTTTTTCCTTTATTTTATTTTTATTTCTTGAGGTGGCCGACCCGAGACAGAGCCCGAATAGGGACAAATAATTAACAAAACATAAATTAACACACAAATTAATGTTTAAAATCGCTAGAATAATCCCACATACTCCAAAATATTGCTCGAAAATGTCTGAAATATCTAGAATATCGTTAGGATGTACGTCGCTAGATGTAAACAAAATCCGCTAAATACCTCTAGATTTAGCAGTAAAGCAGCTAAATTAGCAACACTGATGAGAGGGACCCCAATTAAAAAGTTTTCGTATCGCTAATATACATTTTTATTGAGGAATATATAATACGTGTCAATTGGGCAAATTATAGTTATATATTTTTAGGGGGAGCTTATCAATTCATTGATAGCTTACCTTTAAAAGTTTATTTTATATATTTCATTTTATTATATTTGAATTATGTATTTACATATATATTTATGTAGTAAATGATAATAGTATGTTTTGTTTTTGTTTTTTGTTTTTTTGCTATAGCTCGCCAGGAAAAAATCGATGCCCAAATGGCATGAAAGGTCTTAATATTGCGAAAGATATGAGGTGAAAGGTTTTGAAATCTTCAAACTAATTGGCGAATGTCTTAACATTTCAAAACTAATAGGGCTGAACGTACAAATGAGTACAAAGGAAATCAAGCAACAACAGGACTGGTGACCCTTCTAGGCTGCTTGTCTAGAAGGAGGCCCTCAGATGAAAACAAAGTCCTCCACTTAACAACAAAGGTAAAACAACAGAAGCACTCTACACACACACACACACACTCTCTCTCTCTCTCACACACACACACACACACGAGCACACACACACACTCTCTCTCTCTCTCACACACACACACACGCGCATACCCATACACACACACACTCTCTCTCTCTCTCTCTCTCTCTCTCTCTCTCTCTCTCTCTCTCTCTCTCTCTCTCTCACACACACACACATGCACACACACACCAGACAAAACAAACTGAGGACAGGTAGGAGATGTCCTAAGAGTTCTTCCAATTAGTGAGGTACGGTAGCGTATATTTTCACCGCAGTATATTTTGTTAAGTATCATCTTTATTTCTTCTTGATATCTTATTTTTCCTACTTCGGTTTTTAATAGTGTTTCAGGGTTTCATATTTTGTTTTACGATAATGTTTTCTAGTTTTAATATATATTTTGTGTTGGTGTTCGTTATTTTTCCTGTCATTGAGACTAACTTTTATATATATACTGTATATACTGTATATATATATATATATATATATATATATATATATATATATATATTAATAGATTCTTCTACCATCAATTTTCTTTATACTTGTTGCATTCCTCTTATCTTATAGGTTAGTTCACTTTTGTTCATAACTCATATTTTGTTGTGTGAGTGTGTGTGTGTGTGTGTGTATTTATGTATTTTTTCTTTACACACAGACCGAACATAATTATAAACCTCCTTCCTTTCCTGTGTCTCTACTTGTGTGCCCTGCTCTAGTGCCCTTACCACCTCTCCTCCTCTCTAAGCACTGGAGAGAGAGAGAGAGAGAGAGAGAGAGAGAGAGAAAGAGAAAGAGAGAGAGAGAGAGAGAGAGAGAGAGAGACGATTGAGAAAAGAGCAAGTTACAACCTACAATGTACTATATACTGTATATGTAAAGGCAAACTGTATCGCGCTCGCTCTCTCTCTCTCTCTCTCTCTCTCTCTCTCTCTCTCTCTCTCTCTCTCTCTCTCTCTCTCTCTCTCTCTCTCTCTCTCGCTCGCTCTCTCTCTCTCTCTCATCACAAGCTTAAATCCTTTTTAATCTAAAGTGCACATAAAGTACATAATAATACCTCATAAATTATATCGACTATCATATAACTAGATAAACTGAGAAATCAAGCAAAACGGGATAACATTTTAAGTTCAACAATAGAAGAAGATAATTAAGGTGGTGTCACACGAACGTATTTTCCGGCAATTTCGCATGAGCAAGTTTGTTATCATAGAGTTTTGATGCTCTTTTACATTGGGATCGGAAAATATATCGAAGGTAAATTATGTTAGGTAGTTTAATTA
The DNA here is from genome assembly GCA_032716605.1 of Paralithodes platypus. Classification (NCBI taxonomy): domain Eukaryota; kingdom Metazoa; phylum Arthropoda; class Malacostraca; order Decapoda; family Lithodidae; genus Paralithodes; species Paralithodes platypus. The sequence continues at coordinate 17,532,711 of CM064510.1, read as the reverse complement.
CTATATGGAACTTATGTTTTGAAGCTGCCAGACTACAATTGCCCGTAAAAATTGACGAAAACTCGCTCGTGTGACACCGCCTTTAGTGATGGTTAATAATGAAGTAATGATAACTAATAGAGCTAATTTATGATTACAAAGAAAAACTGAACATATCAATGAAGGATTTGAATCATTGAACTGAAGACTTAATTAGAAGTAAAGCTAGTTTAATCAGTAATTTCATCAAACTTTCAAGTTTTATAATAGAAGACAGAAATTATTTTCTTTTATGCTGACAATAACATTTTAATATGGATACAAACGTGTAGGAGAAACGCAATAATTTAGGATAGATACAAAACACAAGGGGACGAAAAAACAAGCATAGGTGATGAAGATGATGCGTGTGGAAATTGCCTCAACCTGAAGAATGTGTGTATTTTTTAATAATTACACACACACACACACACACGAACACACAGACTAGCCAACGTAACACCGATATTAAAAAATCCCTACCCAGTAACTATCGTCCAATTAGCTTAACCTCAGTTGTGTGTAAAATGTTAGAAACACTCATAAGAGACAGACTCGTAAATCACTTAGAGGAAAATAACATACTTAAAGATACTCAACACGGCTTTCGTAAAACAAAATCCTGTTTAACAAACCTCTTAGACTTCTTCCACGATATCCTTAACCTCTACGATGAGAGTAAAGCTGTAGATATTATATACCTTGATTTTCAAAAGGCCTTTGACAAAGTTCCCTACAAACGTTTACTGCTAAAACTAAAAGCGCATGGAATACAAGACGGTGTGTTGAAATGGATAGAAAATTGGCTCAGCGACAGAAAGCAATGAGTAATCATAAACGGTAAGGCATCTAAATGGACCAATGTAAGTAGCGGGGTACCCCAGTGATCGGTACTAGGACCAATTTTCTTTCTAATTTACATCAACGACATAGATGAGGGTCTCACCTGTACAATCTCAAAATTTGCTGACGATACAAAAATTGCAAATAGCGTACTCTCAAAAGAACAAGTTGACGATATGCAACACAATCTAGATAAGTTGTCATGTTGGGCCCAAATTTGGCAAATGAGTTTCAATGCGGATAAATGTAAAGTACTACATATCGGATACCAAAATGAGAAAGCAAACTATTTGATGAATGGCACTCAGCTTAAGAATGTAAACAGAGAAACCGATCTGGGAGTAACAATATCGAGTAACCTAAAACCGAGTCAACAATGTTCAGCAGGCAAACAAAATAATTGGCTTTATAGGCAGGTCATTTGAGCATAAATCCAAAGATGTTATCCTAACCATTTACAATTCCTTAGTCCGCCCTCTTCCGGAATACTGCGTTCAATCCTGGTGCCCTTATTACCAAAAAGATATAGACAAACTAGGACGAGTTCAACGTAGAGTTACCAAAATGATACCTAGCCTAAAGAACAAACCATACGAGGAGCGTCTTAGAGAATTAAATCTATTTCCTTTAACCCAGCGCAGATTAAGAGGCGACTTAATTCAAGTGTCAAAATCATCAAAGGCATAGACAATATGAACTGTAGTAAGTACTTCACTATCGACCAATCTAATTACACGCGGGGAAACGGTTGCAATATTATTGGTAAATCTTTTAACTCACACGAAGCTAAGAATTTCTTCTTCAATCGAGTTGTCAACTTATGGAATGGGCTTCCCCGAGATTTTATAGACTGCAGCACCGTTGATTCATTTAAACTTCGCCTAGACAAATATCTCGCATCAAACCCCCGACTGACTGCGTTTGTAAATGAATAACTGTATTTTATCTTCCCCTCAGTTACTAACCCATCTGACCCCTACTAACTTCCTAATCCTGCCACGGACATTAGTTCCAAGGCAGTAGTTCCCTTTCCAATGTTCCCTTACCCACTCTAAACCACTGTTTGGACACTTGATCCTCAGTGTTTTGGAGGACAAGCAGCCTAGAACGGTCACTAGACATGTTGTTGCTTGATTTCCTTTGTACTCCTTTGTACTTTGTACTAACACACACACACACACACGAACTAATACACAGACTAACACACACACACACAAACTATAATGGCCATCATTTTTGCAACCAATTTTACTCACAACCACCTTGTCACTCATAAGCACACTATTCCACAACCACAACCATCATCACAACCATCTTCACAACCACAACCATCATCACAACCATCTCCACAACCACAACCATCATCACAACCATCTCCACAACCACAACCATCATCACAACCATCTCCACAACCACAACCATCATCACAACCATCTCCACAACCACAACCATCATCACAACCATCTCCACAACCACAACCATCATCACAACCATCTCCACAACCACAACCATCATCACAACCATCTCCACAACCACAACCATCATCACAACCAACCACAACCATCTTCACAACTACAACTATCTCCTCAACCGTCTTCACAACCACAACCACCATCACAACCACAATCAACTTCCCAATCATAATAATGTTCACAACCATCATCAAAACCACAATCATCTTCACAACCATAACCATTTTCACAACCAAACCAGCTACACATCCACAACCATCTTCACAGTCACCATCACAACAACAATCAACTTCCCAATCACAATAATGTTCACAACCATCATCACAACCAAACCATCTCCACAACCACAACCATCATCACAACCAAACCATCTCCACAACCATCATCACAACCAAACCATCTCCACAACCACAACCATCATCACAACCAAACCATCTCCACAACCACAACCACACATCACAACCACATCCCCCACTGCCATAGCCTGCCTGCCAAACTTCTACAACTGATTGTTAAAAAGAAAAGTTAAGCCCAATTACCGCAGACGGACTTCAAACCATTGATTTTTGTCGTCTTGCAAACAGTGGTAAGAATATAGGCGGTGTCACACGAGACCATTTTCCGGCAATTTTCGATTAACAAGTTTTTCCTCGTATTATTATGAGGCTCTTTCGCATTAGAATCGCAAACTAGATCGAAGGTATATTATGTTAGGTAGTTTAATGCATATGGAACTTAAAATATAAAGCAGCCAGACTAAAAATTCCCGTAAAAATTGACGGAACAATAGCTCGTGTGATACCACCTTAAGGGGGTACTACTCGCTTTTTATGGACCTCCTTCTCCCTCGTGTTAGCATATTATATTTGAGATTTTACGAATTTATCTTGAAGGGGGATCGAGGGGGTGTTTTTATCGGTTTAATGTTATTTTAATACCACAAATTTTGTTGATATATTTGAAGATAAATAATGAATCTATATGCTCCAAAGATCATAAGAAAATTTGTTTTAACCCTCGGCAAAACCTAATAAAAAAGTATGGTACTAAAATGTCTTTTTCGTAACAAGGTTGTCAATACCGTACTTTCAGTCATCGATAGCTCTAAAGATCATATGAAAATGTGTTAAACCCTCGGAATAACTTAATATAAAAGTATGGTACTAAAATTTAATTTTCGTAACAAGGTTGTCAATACAGTACTTTCCCGTTATCAATGTACAATCAAGCTGAAGATTGCAGAGTAAACACCATAGACTTCATCGACTTTTCTTTCACCTTCGTATTATCAACAGCCAATGTTTTTGTTTTATTATTAAGGGATTAGTACTTAACCAGCGGGGGTGTGGGGGGCATCAGCCCCCACCCATAATACTAGGTTAGGTTAGGTAAGGTTGTTAGGTTAGGCTTATGTCTTTTCAAATCACTATCAGGGAGCGTGTCTCAACATCGATCGATAGGCCTAATGGGGAAAATAGGTTTTCCCGAGATTTCTAATTAATTACAAACACTATATATTGATGCAAATGACCAATTTGGTTTATAAAAAACACTCGGAAAATTGGAAAATTCGTGGTATTAAAATAAAAAAAATCCTTTTTATCTATCGAGGTCTATCGAGGAAACTAAAAAAAAATAAAAAATATATACATATATAGACCAAAAACCAAGCAGTACCGCCTTAAGACGAGAAAATCGGCGACGGAAGGAATTATGAAGGTAACGGTAAGGCAATGTCACACGAGCGCTTTTTCCGGCAATTTTCGATGAGCAAGTATTTATTTGTTCGTGCTATTTTGAAGCAATTTAGGAGCCTGCAGTTTACTGGGAAAATGTATACCCAAAAATGTACAAAAATATTTCGAAGAGGGTTTTGGGGGTATTTCTTAAAACGTGTATGGAGATCTAGGGAGGAAACTAAATAAAATTATACATAAATGAATACACAAATATACAAATATCTCCCCGTAAATTGTAAGTGGGTCTTCGTGGTACTTAGGCTGGTGAAAAATGAGGATGGATGTAGAGTTCGGGCGTACGGTCGTCATGTTTACATAGGGCGATCGCCGCGGTTAACTTCGCGTCTATTTTGACGGCGATTTTTTCGGTTATTTGCCCCCTGCTGGCAATATATATGATGATAACAATATGTCATGGGGGGGGGTGAGGGGGGAAAAGCCCCCCTCCCCTAAACATATTATTGTATCCAATGGCATTCAAAATAGACGGGAACATGATTGCAAAGGTCCGATACCTCCCCCACCGCCGCCGCTGTCATGTTTACATTTGTCGATCGCCGTGGTTAAGTTCGCGTGTATTTTGACGGCGATTTTTTCGGTAATTTGCCCCCTGCTGGCAATATATATGATGATGACAATATGTGAATGCCCCCTCAACATATTATTGTATCGAAAAGCAGTCAAAATAGACGGGAAAATGATGGGAAGCGTCCACTACCGCTCCGCATATTGTAAACAATGGTGGCGGTACGCCCGCACTTAACATTCTTGCCCAAAATTTCGAAACATATATAAAATAAATACAACCTGACATATAATTGGGTATAGGTCTATAATTGCACCTATACGAGCTAAACAAATTATTATTGTATTTAACAGGAAGGTATGATGAGGTAAGTGATGTGGTATAGGTGGCAATATGCGGAAATGGATTATAAGCCCCCTCCCCCTTATGTTAGGCTAGGTTAGGTTAGGTAAGGTTGTTAGGTTAGGTTAGGTTAGGTTAGGTTAATGTCTCTCTGAAACAATGTAAAATCCGTGTCACATCTAGATTGATAAACTTTTGTCAGAGGGGGTGGAATGCCCTTATAATCCATTTCCGCATATTGCCACCTATACAACATCACTTACCTCGTCGTACCTTCCTGTTAAATACAATAATATATTTTTTAGCTCGTATAGGTGCAATTATAGAAATGTCCCTATAATTGCATGTGCAGCGGAGCAGAGAGCTTGTAAATATGGCGGTATCGGTAAATCACGTTGACCCGTGATTGGTGGTACGGGGTATTCTTACCTGGTATTCTTACCTGGTAAGACCCCAGACCCAGTAAGCTTCCCAGACCCCAGAGCTAAGTGGTAGGACAGGGTCCACGGAAGCCACACACTGCTGATGCGCCAGCCCAAAGATAATTTAAAATTTGTAGTAAAAACAGGGAGTATAGAAATCTATGGACTGGAAAGTGCATCATAAGCAGCTACGTTAACAAACAAGGTACAAGTATACGTGGTTGAGGAGGCCAGAAGGTGTGACATCCAGAACAAAATCATGAATATTCATATAAAACTCCTGCAAGATAGTCGGAAAGGGCAGCCTTGAAATATAATAGGTTAGTCAGGGATACTAATTCTGTGGGCAAAGAGTTCCACAGAGACACATATCTAAGATTAAAGAATCTTTTTCTTATTTCAAGCTGGCATCTCGAGTGAGCAATTTTATATGGGTGACCCCTGGTTGCAAAATATTGGGGACGATCAAAAACATCTTCAGGAGTAATTGAGCAGAGACCGTGAAATATTTGCCAGTACTTAATTATGTCATGGGTAGACTCATTTTCTGTGAAAGTAAACTAAGGGTGGTTGAGGTTAGGCCTAATCCTATTTTCTATGTGGGTAAACAAATACATAACTATATCCTGCTAATACTACCATATTCTGCTGAAGGTATTCACCACAATCTTTCCTTCATTGCATTTTCCCACCAAGTAGTTTACTAACAAGACTGGCGTAGCTGCAGATCCGAGCTATCCTATATATTATAATCTTCCTGACCCATTTACCAACCCTGATTGTCTACCGTGTATAGGGTAGCTAACCAGGTGAGCTAAGGGGGGTCACCAGCTTTTTATTTATTTCTCTCCTTTTCTCTCTTTCTCTGACTAGTATCCATTCAGCCAACTGTTTTAAGACGTTTATCCCCATCCAGGTGTCGATTTCTTCCTGGCGAGCGATAGCGAGCCAGCATTGTGTTGAGAAATCCGGCTTCGGAGACATTTTTCTATCGAAAATGTACATATAGCTTGCTGTCAAAACAAAAACATATATATATGCTGGCTCGCTACCGCAGTATAACTAAATAAGTTGGTCACCAATTATTTTGCAATATTTGAACACACATATGGATTTTATATGCTCTAAACATAATATGAAAATGTGTTTTAAGCCTCGGCAAAACCTAATAAAAATATATGGTACTAAAATGGAATTTTGTCGAAACATGGTTGTCAATACCTTCCTGTAGACGGCACCGATTCGTACACACGCTATTTTCACCTGTCTCCCGAGGTCTGTCTACCAGCTTTTTAGTCCACTCCACCTGCCCATCTCTGTCGATAGGTTGGGTTGTTTGGTTAGGTTAATATACTAGGTCTCAGTAACAAGATTCGTAGTTGCGGTAGTATTTACGGTATCTGGACACTTCGAGCGAATTCATATTCGAGCGGAGGCGCATTTAGGTTAGGTTAAGTTAAGTTAGGTTAGGTTAGGTTAGGTTAGGTTAGGTTAGGTTAGGTTAGGTTAGGTTAGATTAGGTTAGGTTAGGTTAAGTTAAGTTAGGTTAGGCTAGGTTAGGTTAGGTTAGGTTAGTTAGGTTAGTTTAGGTTATGTTAGGTTAGGTTAGGTTAGGTTAGGTTAGGTTAGGTTAGGTTAGGTTAGGTTAGGTTAAGTTAAGTTAAGTTAAGTTAGGTTAGGTTAGGTTAGGTTAGGTTAGGTTAGGTTAGGTTAGTTTAAGTTAGGTTAGGTATAGGTTCTATTAGGTTAGGTTAGGTTAGGTTAGGTTAGGTTAGGTTAGGTTAGGTTAGGTTAGGTTAGGTTAGGTTAGGTTAGTTAAGGTTAGGTTAGGTTAGGTTAGGTTCGCATTCGTATTTACAGATACGGCCGACTACCGGTAGGGTACTAAATGGGCGCCGGCCCAACCGCCATGTTGTATCCCACGTAGGCCTACTAGGTACTACGGACACATTGTAGGTGTGGATTAGGCTTGTATCCAATGTACTAGGTCTATGTTACTGGATATTTATGATTTAAATAAGTGCTACGTTTTCGATAAATCTGGTTATATGGCTTTGCAATTCGGGAAATCATGAGCCGATTTCCGACATGTAGTTAGTCTTTTTCGATTCTCAAAATACGATCAAAGTTTTGCCAAAAATTGGCTCGGGTTTTCCAAAATTATGCTTTTGGGGGTTTGCAATTTAGGGAAACATGAGCCAAAATTCTAAATTAGGTTACTGTAACTTGTTTACTCTTAAAATTCGCAAAATCCGAGCCAAGTTTTGCCAAAACTTGGCTCGGGTTTTCCAAAATTCGGGTTTTATGCCTTTGCAATTTCGGGAAACCTGAGCCAAATTTCTAAATGAGGTTACTGTCATTTTGTTGTCTACAAACTCTCAAAATCCGAGCCAGCTTTGGCCAAAACCTGGCTCGGGTTTTCGAAATATTGGGTTTTAGGCCTTAGAAATACCTTAAAACCCGAGCCAAGTTTTACTAAAATACGTTTTAATCGCCGTTTTACGCATTTAACCCCTCATTTTCCCTGTACTTCATAGCCCTCCCCACTATCGGGCGGCGTGTCATAAAATCGTTGTATAATGGGGAAAACGGTTTCGCCGAGGGTTGCAATTATTTCCAAACACTATATATTGATGAAAACTAACAGGGAAAAATAAAAAAATCCATGGTAAAATTGGTGACCATCTTATTTAGTTTTTCCGCTACCGCTTGCCAGGAAATTATTGACACCTGGATGGGGGTAAACGTCTTAAAACAGTAGGCTGAATAGGGCCGAATGGATACAAGCCAAAGAGAGAGGGAGAGCAAGAGAAAAAAGGCGAGGTGGGCTCCCTTAACCAAATGAGATATGGCGCGCGGTATGGTGGTTTCGCTCATGAATTTTTCGCTGTATTTGTTGGTGCTGTTGGGTGTATGTTTATAATGTGAGTGTGTGTGGGTTTTTTTTTTTTTTTTTTTTTTTTTTTTTTTGGAATATATTGACTAATCTAACAATCTTCCTCCCATTGTTAATGTTAAGTCACGGATTTAGTGTCATTAACCTAACCTGACAACCTAGCCTAATCTAGTAAATTAGGTGGAACACGTGTCAGCTTACTAAGAATTATTGTGCGAGATTGAAATAACCCACCCTACATTGCTAGTATGGTCAACAGAAAACGTTGGGGTGGGAGGAGAACGCTAGGCTTGTAAAATATTACCTAAAAGACTAACAAATAGTTGGTCAATAGACGCCCATTGATTGGTAAAAACTAGGCAATAACTTACCTGATGCAGTCAGGTTTTGTCTGGAAGACGAAGAAGTTTATCTAGAAGATTAGCAGAAAAGGAAGATTATCAAGATCTATTCCGAAGACGTCCAAGCAGTCGTTATGCCAATATTTATCACATTTATCACTACAATCTTATTCCGGGTTGATGTAAAACGTAATGTAGATCTGTTGGTCATTTAAGTCATACCAGTCAAATTAAAAAGTATCTATTAACATTATTTAGTTCACAGATAAATATTTCACAATAACCCGGCGCACGTCTGTCTTCCATCGTGGTTCAGCAAGTACTACCGATGTATCCATATAAATGAGATTCACTGCTTCGAAGCAGTTTCAAATGAGTTTTCAGCAGTAATTCAACTCTATTACACATAGTTTTATAATTAATTGAACCTGCTTTATTATAATAATTATGTTGATAGAATATCATTTCCTTTCAATTCATTCTATGCCATGTATTGTGACAATTGGTTGAAATATTAAACTGTTAGTGCAAGTTGAAGAGTTCAAATGCAAATAATTCAATGGGTATAAATACCCATGAAGCTATACAATGTGTATTTCAACGCTTAAAGTACAGTAAGTGAAGCAAGCTCAAGAAAATTATACCTTGTTTAAACTGTATGTAGTACACTCCAAGACATTATTCCTTGCCCATTATAAACTCTCGAACAGCAAAACGAACCTCCAAAAACAAGAAGCTTAGGTAAAGAATAAGAAGATTCGATTTAGTTCGGGATAGCTTCGAAATATTAAGTGCACGATTTATGTCCTTGAGTGTGCAGTACATAAAATGAAGAGCTAAAATCATTACATTATTATGAAACCATGTCGAACTAAAAACGTATCTCATATTCGTCTATGGTATACTAAATATTGATTCACTCACACGGTTCGAAGCATAAAATATAAATAGCGATGGCCATGTTTGCTGCACTTATCCATACAAAATCGGGGAATCCACATAGAACTGCATCAATGTGTTTATCCATGCCTAAATTAATATATTGCAATCGATTAGTCGTTTTCCTCATCTACGTATGATGCAATAAATCTTGGCCTTATGTGTTCGAAGCTATCCCGAATAGAATCCAATCTTCTCAATAATTCTTTACCTAACATAAATGTTTCGGAGGTTCGTTTTGTGGTTCGATAGTTTATATTGGGCCAGGATTAATGTCTTAGAGATTACAAAGGCATCGATATAAAATAAGTATCGACATACCGAATTAAGACTGTCACGAATCTCTCTCTCTCTCTCTCTCTCTCTCTTTCAATCTTCCCGTCTCCCATTCTCTCTCTCTCTCTCTCTCTCAATCTTCCCGTCTCCCCTTCTCTCTCTCTCTCTCTCTCTCTCTCTCTCTCTCTCTCTCTCTCTCTCCTACATAATACATCAGTGTGGCGTGGACCAGAGGAGCTAACTGCCAAACTGACTGACAGGTAGAAGGTGGCCCTGAGAGAGAGAGAGAGAGAGAGAGAGGGTATGAATATTACTCACCGTTAAGGGGGATCACAGGCTTTGTTTCTCTCCTTTTCTCTCTTTCTTTGGCTTGTATCCATTCGGCCCCATGCAGCCTACTATTTTAAGATGTTTACCCCCATCCAGGTGTCAATATCTTCCTGGCGAGCGGTAGTGAGCCAGCATATATATATATATATATAATTATATATATATATACAGTATATATACAGTATATATATATTTTTTTTTTGACAGCAAGCTAAATTTGTACATTTTTCGATAGAAAAATTTCTCCTGCAAAGCCGGATTTCTCCATACAATGCTGGCTCGCTATTGCTCGCCAGGAAGAAATCGACACCTGGATGGGGATGCACGTTTAAAACAATTGGCTGAAGGGGGCCGAATAGATAAAAGCCAGGGAAAGAGAGAAAGGGGGAGAAATATAAAAATAAGACGGTGACCCCCCTTAATTAATGAATAACCTCGCTGAAAACTCTTGTGTTACGCCCGAGTCAACAAACAAACAGTAATCTTGAGTCAATAAACTTATAATGTAGGAGGAACCAACCTACCGAAAAATGTACAAGTTAATCTCAGCACCTCAGAGTTTGTGTTTTTTATCTGTGTTTATTTTTTGTTTTATGTTGTTTTTGTGTTTTCCCTGTTCTTGCTCTGTCTTGAGTCGGCTACCCCCAAAATGGGGGTTGGGCCTGAGCATATAGATAGATAGATAGAATCTCAGCAGGGAAATCTTGGGTGTGTGTGCGTGTTTTTTTTTTTTTTTTTTTTTTTTTTTTTTTTTTTTTTAAAGCTTGATAATAGTCCATGGAAGGTAACTAACCCTCCTTCCTTAGTTGAATCCATAATCATATCACGTTGCCGCATTTAATTGTCACCATATGCATTGGACATCCATATTTCCTTCCTTCCGTGAATGGTCAATGCATTCATTACGGTGTAGCCTTACTTCATATTGGCATAGCGCGGTGCATTATGTTAAGGGGAGATGGCCCGTTTGTCTGGTCCTCCTTCCTCAGGTTTAGCCCCATTTGTTTTGAGAATATAAGACGTTCGGCCCATTAGTTTGACGAGTTTAACACCTTTCACCCCATTTCGTTGTAAATTTTAAGACCTTTCGCGCCATTTAGGTGTCGATTTTATCATGGCGAGCGACAGCGAGCCTGTAAATTTAAGAGACACCGGCCTTCGGCCGGGACATTTTTCTATCGAAAAATATAAAAATTTATCTTGAAGGGCGATTTCTTAAGTTTGAATGAGGTATAGCCAGGAAACTAAAAAATAAATTAACACATGAATTAATAGACCCAAAAAAATGCCACTGTCCCCTAAATGTAATGTAACTTAGTCAATTACATTACCTTGGTAAAATTCACATTGGTACAATACATAATTACGTATTATGGAATTATTACAATTATTATTACAAGACTAGTTTGAGTGTGTAGGAGTTAAGATCTAAAGCTGTTAACAGGTTTTCATTAGCACTAGAAATTCAGTATCCACAATGTATATATTAATTATGTATTCACGGTATGTTGCCCTATATAGTATTTCATATTCATTATGTATTCACGGTATGTTGGCCTGTATAGTGTTTCATATTCATTATGTATTCACGGTATGTTGCCCTATATAGTATATCATATTCATTATGTATTCACGGCATGTTGCTCTATATAGTATTTCATATTCATTATGTATTCACGGTATGTTGCCCTATATAGTATATCATATTCATTATGTATTCACGGTATGTTGCCCTATATAGTATATCATATTCATTATGTATTCACGGTATGTTGCCCTATATAGTATTTCATATTCATAATGGGCAAAACTATTCATTGAAAATATGGAAGGCAGTCATTGTTCATTATAGATATCATTAACGTTAAGGGAGCCCGCCTCGTTTTTTGTATCTCTCTCTCTTTCTCTCTCTCTCTCTCTGGCTTGTATCCATTCGGCCCCATTCAGCCTACTGCTTTAAGACGTTTATCCTCAGCCAGGTGTTGATTTACCGCTCGCCAGCATATTTGTTATACTGTTTTTGTCAGCAGGCTAAATTTGTAAATTTTTCGATAGAAAAATTTCTCCGCTCCGGCGAAGTTGGATTTCTCCATACAATGTGGGCTCGCTATCGCTTGCCAGGAACAAATATACACCTGGATGGAGATAAACCTTTGTTGTTTAACAGGAGGCTGAATGGGGCCGATTTGATGCAAGCCAGAGAAAGAGAGTAAAGGATAGAAGACAATTTTTGTTTACCCCCCTTAATGAGGGTGCAAATAATGACGCAATTTTAACTGGCCAAATGCACACACACATACGGAGCAATCTATATATGTATTTGTATATACGCAACACTGCAGGTATGATGAAGGCTGCAAGTATAAATATTAGTGTGGTAACTCTGAAAGGCTGGAATTTGAAAGGGATCTCCATATTCGGAAGCTGAATTCAATTGAGGTGAGTATTTGTACTATGTCGTGAGCATAACGTGTACGTATGATATACTGTATATATATAAATATATATATATATATATATATATATATATATATATATATATATATACCGTATATATATATATATATATATATATATAGTATATGGTGCAGATGCTGGTAAACTTATATTATGCTTGCAAAATGTTTCAGTTTGATAAAGTTTTATACAACATCCTATTTCCAATTTGAATATAAGAATAGCTAAGGAAGGTTTTCTGAAGTATGGTTAGGCTTTTAAATTGTCCTATTTATACATCTTGCACTTGGGAAGATTAGTTTCTGTATAAATTAGAATATTAATCTTTCATTTATACCCAACTCTTGTTACGTTGAATTACTCACGGCTGACTCGTACCCCAGTTCTTCCACATTCGGAGCTCACTTCCCATTTTCGTTTCTTCCACTCTTCTCTCCATTTTCTATGCTTCCTCTCTTATCTCCATTTGCTTTTCTTCCAATCTTCTCTCCATTTTCTTGTCTTCCACTCTTCTCTCCACTTTTGTCTTCCATTCTTCTCTCCATTTTCTTTTCTTCCACTCTTCTCTCCATTTTTTGCCTTCCACTCTTCTCTCCATTTTCTTTTCTTCCACTCTTACCTACATTTTCTTTTTTTCCACTCTTCTCTCCATTGTCTTTGCTACCACTCTTCTCTCCATTTTCTTTTCTTCCACTCTTCTCTCCATTTTCTGTTCTTCCACATTTCTCTCCATGTTATTTTCTTCCAGTTTTTCCTCCATATTCTGTTCTTCTACCCTTCTCTCCATTTTCATCCAGCCTCTCTCTCTTTCTTCCTCCTTCCCTTCCACTCCAACATCTCCCTTTATTGTTTCTCCCTGTTTCGTTCGACCCTCCGCATTTTGCCATCTTCTTCACCGTCTACTTCGTATTTGCCTGTTATCTTTAGGCTAATTTTGCTACCTTTTACTTTTATCTCACTCTCTGTTTGAGGCTGAAACACACACACATACACAAACACACACACTCTCTCTCTATCTCTCTCTCTCTTTCTATCTCTCTCTCCCAATAAGCTGACTACCATAATTTACTGTGGAAATGTACAGTAGGGTAGGTTTAATCTAATTCGGTGCAAGGAGGGGCGCTTCTTTGACTATCCCCACCCCCTTCTACCTTCTTCTTGTTCTTCTTCTTGTTATTGTTCTTTCTCTTGTTGTTGTTGTTATTGTTGTTGTTGTTCATCTTCTTCTTCTTCATCATCTTCTTCTTCTTCTCTCTCACTCACTCACTCACTCTCACACACTCTCTCTCTCTCTCTCTCTAACTCTGTTCCAGGTAGTTTTAGTGGAACTAGGTCGTCTTTCTTATGCATTGCTTCTGCTCGTTCTTCTCTTGTTATTTTATTCTATTTATCATTATTTGTCTTCGCTTGATAACGGTGAATATTATGCTGTGATATTCAACTTATCTAAACCTAAGTTTTAGTTTTCTCCCGAGACCTCCATCAAGCTTAACAAAGCATACCCAAGATACCCATTCGAGATAAATTTGAATATTTTTCACTCTCCAGGAAACAAAATTCGACACCTAAATGGCTCGAAAAGTCTTAATATTGACAAAGAAATGGGGCTAATGGTCTTAAAAACGCCAAACTAATGGGCCGACCGTATTAAATTATCAAAACTAATGGGGCTAAACATGAGAGAGAAGGGGGGGCCAGAAAACAAACAACAACCATCCTCCCTTAAATAGACAAACCAAATCTAACATTATCACAGCAAGAATTTAGACTAACTGTACCAAATCTAAACATGAGCGTACATTAACCAAAACAAAGCTGACTTCAAACTAGGAGTATTTCTAGCTTAAGGTGATTTTTTCTGGACCTCCTTCCCATTAATTTGGCGATTTTACGATACTTCGTGCCTTCGACACCTAAATGGCACGAAGGGTCTTAAGGTCGCCAAACGAAAAGGGCGAATATGGTCAAATCTCGAAGCTAATGGAGCTAAACATAAGGGAGATGGGTGTTCAGAAACCCCCGCCCCCTTGACCCTGTTGTCGAAAAGATTTGTCGGATAAATTACTTATGATCGAAGCATAATAAAAGACATTCCTCCTTTCCTAGCCTCCCTCTCCACCCAATCCTTCCCCTCCTAGTGTCTCTCTCCTATCTCCTTCACCCCTCCCTCCCCCCCTTTCTCTCTCCCCTCCACGCCCTCCTTCCACTCCCTCCTTCCCCTCTTACTCTCACCCCTCCTTCCCCCCTTATTCCCTCCCTCCAACCCTCCTTTCCCTCTCACTCTCCCATCCCCCCCCCCCTCTCCCCCCCTTCCCTTCCCCCCTCCTTTCCCCTTCTCCCCTACCCTACCCTCCCCTCCATCCCCCCTTCCTCCGGCAGCTAATCAAGGCAAGTGGAATAATTCTGGCCCAGGTCTGACTAAGAACGAATTTCTCTAATGTCCTGAATATACGAGACACACACACACACAAACACACACTCACTCTCTCTCTCTCTCTCTCTTAGAGTGGTGGGTGATGAGAGAGCCTTCTGCTTTGCTATCCTTAACTTCCTGTTTGCAGCAAATGTTATGATAGCATTATGGCCTGTGCAGTCTGCGTATATATTTAACTCTCTGTAACTCTAGCTAGCTCTCTCTCTCTCTCTCTCTCTCTCTCTCTCTCTCTCTCTCTCTCTCTCTCTCTCTCTCTCACACACATACACAGTCACACACAGGTAAGCAACGGTGTGTTTCCCGGTACACAGAGAAAAGTATCTCATCCATTATATTATATTTACATGTACCTATACATGGGTGGTGTTTTAATCCTATATTAATCTGTGTATATATACTCGAGCATAATCACTCTATATATTTCAATACTATATATTTCTTACAAATTCAAATAATAATTGTATTACATGCATAATTATAATCTATCATATACAGGTTAATATACTGTATACCAGGATTCAAAGTCCTGTAAAACTAGACGCGGCCTTAAGGGCCCAGACGGTATTGTGCAGCGTAATATACTGGTTCGGTTCAATGGTTTAAGAAGGGTGTTTAGTTTGCTCTCTAAACCTCTATCAAACTTTTAAAAAACACCCACAAAACCCCCTTTCAATATAAATATATAAATTTTTCGGCAGAAAAATGTCCCGGCCGAAGGTCGATTCCTCTTCAAATACAGGTTCGCTATCGCTCGCCAGGAAAAAATCGACAACTAAATGGCACGAAAGGTCTTAATATTGGCAAAGAAATGGGGCAAAAGGTCTGAAAATCGCCAAACTAATGGGGCGAATGTCTTGAAATCTCCTAACTAATATGGCTAAGGATGAGGGAGGAGGAGGACTCGAAAACCCAACTGCCTCCCCTTAAATTAAACCAGTATACAACTAAAGCCCTCTAGGCAGCGTTACAATTATATTATATTATAACTCTGTGAGCGTATATGTACCATGAATACATAATTAAGAGAATAATTTAGGGTAATGAGCTTTTAGTGCTAATGAAGATATGTTAAACTCCTACAATGGGAGGCTATTTTATACATGCCTTCACAAAATTTATTCTTACGAAAATATTTGTTATCAATGTGGAATTCATCAAGGTGATATATTTGACAAAATTAAATGTATGATACAATACACAGGGCAATGCATAAGTGAGGTAGCATACTATCATCAAAGGTACACTCGGACACCATAGTCTCTAGCCCACTCATAAGAATTGGTGGTCTACCCTATGTTTGTCTTTATGCAATTATAACTATCTGGATCATTTTTTGGAAAGAACTTGCTTTTCATCAAATAGTATATAGAGTTTTGTTATTGATGCATAGAAAATTATATTCATAAATTCGTTTCTATTGATATATACTTCCATAATCAAAATAGGTGACGTCCACGAATATTTATAAGTGGGCCAGAGACTATGGTATCCGAGTGTACATAAAGAATCACGGAGAAACTCATGGATGTCCAATGAATATGGTGGAAATTATGTGTACCAACATAATGGCTTGAAGGTTATAGTGATAAAGGCCGTATTTAAAGAATTACTCCCAAGCCGGTTTATTGCTGGCGAGGCCCTTTTTCAACTGAATAAAATCGTCTAATAGTAGCCAAAACATAATGAGAAACATGTCACCGGTAATGTAAGGAGATAAGTTAGCCTCCCCCCATTTTTTTCTTTCCAGACCATCAGCCACCCTTGTCGTTTGTGTCCCAGAAGGTTAAATTTGTTCGCCCCACTCTCTCTCTTCGTTGGTGTAATTATTTAAGTGGGGTGGGGGAGGTGGGGTAGTTTGCTTCCTAGACCTCTATCAAGCTTGAGAGAGAGAGAGAGAGAGAGAGAAATCCCTGCGGGATAAAAGCGTACATTTTTCGGTATATAAATGTTCCGGCCGAGAAGTCCTAAAATCGCCAAATTAATGAAGCGAACGTCTTAAAATCTCAAAGCTAGCCATTTTCCTGCACCATCTCCCCCTCTTACCCCTTGTTGTACGTTTGGTCCTTTATTTAGGCAACTCCGACTTTCGTTCAGTTCCCCCCTACTTGCTGATTTGGAGTTTTATTTCGCTCGTTTTCTGTTTAACTTTCTCCGTTTTGCATTCCAGGTGTATAAAGGTACAGTTCCGGCCAATAGTCTCTCGACTCGTTTGGCAGCATTTGGCAGCTCATATTGGGGGAAATGGGATTGGAGGTGGGGGGATTCTCTCCACCCTACCTGAGTGATATGGCAGAGGGATTTTGATTGGCTGACAGGACAACATAGCTAATACATGTTAATTTATGGACGTAAATACGTAGGTGACAAATATAGTTATTTAGGTATTCATTTGTGTTTGCCACAAGCTAATATAATCCTTTCATGTAAAAGGTATTGATTTAAACCAACATCAATAGCGTGACCGAGTACCGACCACAGCGGTAATCTATGCCTCAAGATTAACCATTTTAGACCAGGATAGATGGATTCATCATATTTAGCCCTCAACATTTAGGAAATCAATTTTCGGCTGTGTGAAACATTTTATGATGAATATATGCGTAATGGAGAACAGGTTTTAGTTGAACATAACAGGACGTTCATTTCTTCATTCTCTAATATAAATTCATATGTAAGCCCTATACTATATGCTTCCTATTAATTAATCAATTTGCATAATGGTCTTCATTATAGTTCTATAACTCTTTGAAGATCATGACGCATTTTAACAGTTTTTTCTAGCTATCCTTGGACGATTTTATATGGGTTAAGAAGGAACTGTTGGAATTCAAAGGCCAAGGACTATCTCAAATATACCTTTAACTACTATTCATTCTTCCGAATCTGAATATAATCGTCTAATAATAACGAGAAACCTAAAAAGAAATGCGTCATCGTGTATTAATTAAAGGGGTAACTTTTCCCAGACCCATCTTGAGTATTATGACCATTTTGTCAGCTTATTTTGGCTATCAATAGACGATCTTACACAATGTGGGAAGGAGCTTGGCCCATCAAAATGGAAAGGCTAACTCTATACACACAAATATTATATCCACATTGATCACATCTAAACGGGTGGTTAGCTGGTAAAGAGGAGGAGCGGGTGGGTGTGGGGGCTGGGTCGTAGGGAGGGAAGCGGTAGGGTTGTTTGCTGATTTGCAATGCCGTATGGAGACTCCTTTATTGATAATAATATATTTTCTGCATTTCATTAAGACGAATCTTTACTTCATATTATGAAATGAACTATAAGGGAATTGTTTTCAGCATAGGCAGTATCTGATTAAACTCAAATGGGTTCAATAAATATTTTTATTCAAGCAGATCGTTCTATAAGTCGAATAAAATAGTCTGATATGAACCCGAGTGAAGTAAAAACAAAAAAATGCACTATGATATAAAGAAAAGGCTAACAACATATTGATAGGATATTCCGAATGTATTTTAGTATGATTAACGTGGTTGTGAAATATATAACATCATATGAAGTCAGGGTAACTTAAGATAATTTTCCACAACTGAAAGTTTCATTACATTACGTTACATTAACCCGTCCAGTATTGATGCCGTCTGTGGTATTTTGTTTCAGCTATATATACCGGTAGATCATAATATGAAAATAAGGATAAATATGTGGCAGCTAATGGGACTAACTTATATAGTATATAACCTTCAATTTGGTAGACGGCCTTCAGAAACTGAATAGAATCGTCCACTCATTATCAACATATAATGAACGAGACGTCACCGGTACTAGATGGATTATTAAACTCTAGCGCCACGCGACAGAGGCCATATGGCACTGAACTAATATGCTAAACGTATTAACAACAAGGATGTCCAAATATCACGAAACAAGTGGATAAGATGAAGGAATGATATGATAGGCCACAGTGAAAAGCATTAACTCTTACAGTAGCAGCGATGTATTCTAAACTAGATTTCAGTAATATTAACGTCAGTTTACCTTTAATCTTGACGCATTATGATACTTACATAACTCTAGTTTTAAATAGACGATTTTATGCAGTTCAGGAACGATCTGTGGGAGTTATAAGGGCAAAGACTGGCCTAATCAACCCTCTGACGTCCGTATCTCATTCCAACTCTGAATAAAATCGTCTGATGATAGCCAGAATAAACACTAAAACAAAAATCATGATCTTCTAGGGGCTAAAAAAAACTATTTAACCGGGCCCAATATTTATTTCCTAAATCGATAAAAATCATTTGGCGAGGGCTAAATATGATAAATCCATCTATCCTGGTCTAAAATGGTTAATCTTGAGGCATAGATTACCGCTGTGGTCGTTACTCGGTCACGTTATTGATGTTGGTTTAAATCAATACCTTTTACATGAAAGGATTATATTAGCTTGTGGCAAACACAAATGAATACCTAAATCACTATCTTTGTCACCTACGTATTTACGTCCATAAATTAACGTGTATTAGCTATGTTGTCCTGTCAGCCAATCAAAATCCCTCTGTCATATCACTCAGGTGGGTGGAGAGAATCCCCCCACCTCCAACCCCATTTCCCTCAATATGAACTGCCAAATGCTGCCAGACCAGTCGAGAGACTTTTGGCCGGAACTGTACATGGGATAAAAAAAAAAAAAAAAAATCTTTTCCTCCAAAAAAGTAGATCACCCCCTTAAATAAAATTCCTTTATCGATCTTTATTCCTTGGCCCAGTTGAGGCGTCTGACTAAGATGAAGGTAGAGGGCTTTACCACTGGCGTGTATTATTGGTCCACTCCGGGTTCACTTTGTAACGAGAGAGAGAGAGAGAGAGAGAGAGACCGAGAGAGAGAGATGGATGAGACTAAGGACGAGGAATAGGAAAATTATGAATATATTAAAGACATAAACGAAATTAAA
Source organism: Paralithodes platypus (assembly GCA_032716605.1). Taxonomy (NCBI): domain Eukaryota; kingdom Metazoa; phylum Arthropoda; class Malacostraca; order Decapoda; family Lithodidae; genus Paralithodes; species Paralithodes platypus. The sequence continues at coordinate 17,512,750 of CM064510.1, read as the reverse complement.
CAAAAATCAAATCAATGGGTAGAGAGATAGAGAGAGAGAGAGGGAGAGAGAGAGAGAGAGAGAGAGAGAGAGAGAGAGAGAGACAGACACACAGAGAGAGAGAGAGAGAGAGAGAGAGAGAGAGAGAGAGAGAATTCTTATATATATTCTGATCCCTCACTATTATTATTATTATTATTATTATCTATATAATATTTACGGTTGTCTGTCTGTCTGTTCTTTATAGGCGGCCGCAGTTTTGGACCTGGGAGCTGAAACTTTGCATGTGGGTGTTAATTGACCTGGGTCAGGTCATAGAGGGGTCCCCAGGGTGAAAGGGACGGAGAAAATTGGCGCGAAATCGGAAAAAGGGCCGTTTGGGGCAGAAGGAGGCCTCCGATCGAAAAGTTGTATGGAACAAAAGTTGTTCGCAGCCCCCCAAAATGGGGGTACGGATGAGGTCAGATCCAAAATCGGAGGTCATTTAGCGGCCGAAATCGAGGTCGCCTTTTAATGAAGCACAGGGAGGTCAAGGCCGGTGATTATGGTAGTATTGATGATGGTGATTATGGTAGTAGTAGTGGTGGTAGTAGTGATGGTGGATATGGTGATTACCCGGGCAACGCCGGGTACCCCTGCTAGTATAATATATAATGTCCTGATGTGTAGTCCATTAACGATAAGTAAGTCAGCAATCGTAACTCTTAACTTCTGTAACTAAAAAAGGGCTAGAGCAAACGACCTGTGAAGTTCCACACCTATTCCCGGGCTGACACTTCCTAAATAGTAGATATATTATAGCGCGATTACGCCAGTCGTTTTCGAGTTACACGATTTCTGACCGACCAATAAGGAAGAGGGTATAGGTGTTCTGAAATTATTATAAGTTTACCAGAGCAATCAACTTAATAATACAATCCTTCTTAACCCTCTGAGGATCGATGACGCACTTATTATATTATTAGACGAATATGTTCAGACTAGGAAAGGTATATGGAAATCAGAGGGTTGATTGAGATAGTCTTTACCTTTTTCATTCCTACAGATCCTTCCTAAGCTGTGTAAAATCGTCTAATGATGGCCACAATTTAGCTGCTAAAACTTGTTATATGCTCAAGGGGTTAAATGAAAGGCGTGCAATTTGAATCCCGCCGGTCAAGTTAAATGTTTTGCCTTAATAAGAACTTCCGTTTTAATTAGATATCAACTTGGCCGTATAATTAGCGGACAAGAACGTTTGGGAGTTAATTATTTTAGTCCCCACACGGACTTCAACTGTGTACCCTGTGTGAGGTGAAGAAGAAGAAGAAGAAGAAGAAGAAGAAGAAGAAAAAAAAGAAGAAGAAAGAAGAGCAGGAGCAATAGGAGAAGTATGGGACCAAGGAAACCAATATATATGTCTTGAATTAATAGCAAGGACGAAGAAAAACGAAGGGAGAATAATATGAGTGGATGAAAAAGATTAGAGTTGCTTTATTTTCAGCTGATGGTAAATTGATTCCCTTAATAACTGATTTATCGATACTTAATGGAAAAATATGAATCTACCATGTTTCTGCGTCGTATTAATGCCAAGTTTGTATAATTAACAACATATTTCGCTACAGAATCTACGTAATAGCTGAGTAATAAGGACAGTAACATGGCAATTTACCCTCAGCTGAAAAAATCGACTATAGTAGAGTAGGCGGCTGAGAATGGAAAGGATGATGATGATGATAAATGTTACAGACAAAATACATAGGGAGAGAGAGAGAGAGTCTGTGCTTGTGTGTAGATAGATAGATAGATAGATAGATAGATAGATAGACAGACAGATAGACACACAGATAGACAGACAGTTAGATAAATAGATAGAAAATAATTATATTGCTACATAAAGAGGGGTGCTATATTCATAAGAGTGAAGTCCCATAGTAAATGTCTGTAAAATTATTCTGTATTAATTAATATGGGTTACTATTGGTAGTATTTCAGATTGTTGTAACAAAAAATAAACAAATAAAATAAAAAAGGCGGTAAATTGCAAAGTTCCCATTACAATTGCACAGTTATTTTGAAGATTGTGTAGTAAATTATGATGCTAATTATATAAACTTGGTCTTAATATGATGCAGAGACATAGTAGTTTCATATATTTCCATTAGGTATCGAGATATTGGCTACGAAGGGATTCAATTTATCGTCAGCTGAAGAGAAACAGAGTATAGGATTATCAAAAAATTCTGAATATATAGCAATTTTGGGTAAATTTTACAAATCGTTAGAATTCGGATGAAAATAAATTGCTTTGTTGCATGGATCTCAAAATCACTCTGGCCTCTATTGCAACAAGTGCTTTCATTATCACTTGGCTGGTAAATGGTGAAACACTGTTGACACTCCTATACCGACATTGCCATGACCTGTATCCATTTGACATCCTTTAAGTTTTAATTGACACAGTTCTATCAAACACACTTCATACACATTGCTTCATATATTTTGGAAACCGTTTTAAAGTTTTACCACTACAGTCTCAAATTGTAAGTAATTATGTATTTATTGTAATTATTTAGTCCCCTTCCCCCCCCCCCCCCCAGACCTCTATCAAGCTTAAAAAAACATCCCCAAGACCCCCTTTCGATATATAATTGTATATATTTCGGTAGACAATGACCCGCTCAAAGGACAGTTCCTCTTATATTAGAGGCTCGCTATTGCTCGCCAAGGAAAATGGACATCTTAATGGTACAAAAGGTGCAAAAGCCTTTAAAATTGCTAAATTATTGGGGGCGAACGTCTGAAAAACTAATGGGGCTGAACATGAGGGAGAAGGGAGTTCAGAAATATACACCCTTTTGATGTCCTTGTTCGCTCTTCTTTACTTCTCATCGTCTCTCTCTCTCTCTCTCTCTCTCTCTCTCTATCTCTCTCTCTCTCTCTCTCTCTCTCTTTCTCTCTCTCATGCAATTCCACTCCTTCTCCCCTATTTACTCCTCCCTTGAGTATTTCATCCTCTGATACAACTCTGCTTTCACCCTCTCCTCTGCTCTTCTCGTTTTGTTTTCTCCTTATCTCTTCTCTCCTGTTTTTCCTCCATAATCCTCTTTGATTATCTTCTGTTTCGTTTATTCAACCATCTCTGGTTTCGTCTTATTCCAGCTTTGTTTGTCTATCTCTTTGTTTTGCTTAGCTTAATATGTTAATATTCAATATTAATGGATTTGCATATCTCTTGTTTCAGTTAAATTTAGTTTGGTTATATTATCTACGTGTTATCGCATCTCCTCACCTTATTTGTTTCTCTCTCCCCATCCACCCTATCCGATTGTCCATCTATTTATTTGCATTATACCTCTTCATTTTGATAATATTGTATCACCGTTTTTCTTCATCGCTGATCCGCATATCCCCTCTAGCATGGCTTATTCTAATTAGTGTTGTTTCTCTAATAATGTTGATCTCTCTCCTCAGAATATGTTTTTGTTATCCTATCTTTCCTTTCTTCTTTATCCACCCTTCTCTCCTTCCCTTTCCTCGTAATCTCCATTTACACTTTACATATTTGCATAGTTCTCTATTCATATTGAGTTTCTTTAATCCTTGTGTCTCTCTTTTCATCCTTATATCTCTTACATTTTCTCTCATTCTTCTGTTATATGCTTGCCCTAATTCTCTATACATATTGACTTTCTATATATAAATATATAACCCTTGCATCTCTCTCTCTCTCTCTCTCTCTCTCTCTCTCTCTCTCTCCACCCTTCTTCCTCCCCCTGCTATTATTACCCAGTATTTTATTTACCTTTCCTTTCCCTCGTCTGTTATCTAATATGTCCTTCTTCCCCTCTTCCCCTGTTCTAATATTTCCTTCTTCCCCTCCCTTCCCCTCTTCCCCTGTTCTAATATGTCCTTCTTCCCCTCCCTTCCCCCGTTCCCCTCTTCCCCTGTTGTATATATGCTGCTAGTCTCTACCCATCAACCCTCTGTTGTATACGTTAATTATTAATTTATCTAATGTTAGTATAAGTATATATATTACAGTTATTATAGGTATATATTTATTTTGTTGTTTATCTATTTATATATTGGTTATTTCGGCTTGACAAATATATCTTGGAGCACAACACATTTAATTTGGGTTTGCTCGCCAACCGGCTGATCTTGACTTAATTACTACCCAGGAGTCTTAAGGGAGTACAGAGAGAGTACAAAGGAAAGCAAGCAACAACAGGTCCAGCGACCCCTCAAGGCTGCTTGCCCTCCAAAGCACTGATGGTTAAGTGTCCAACCAGTGGGTTTAGAGTGGATAAGGGAAACATTGGAAAGGGAAGACTGCCCTGGGACAAATGTCCGTGGCAGGATTAGATGTTAGTAGGGGATAGTTGTAAAAAAGTGGGCACCCGCTAAAAGCTTGAAGATTTTTTCCACTATACTCGGTTTCATACCATTTGACATTAATTACAACATCCTCAATTACTCCAACCAGTCCTGGTTGGTACCATTTCCCTTGAGCAGGGGGATGGGTAATGGTCTCTGTTGGCTTTTACAACGCTATTGAATCTCGGAGTCGAAGCTAGAGAGAAATGGTGCTTACTAAAGGACAATAATAATAATAATAATAATAATAACAATAACAATAATAATAATAATTACCTGATATTATTATACAAAATAATCTCGAAGGGTTATCTTGGGATGTATTTTTTAAGCTTAACGGAGACCTAGGGAGGAAACTAAACTACTAATTAATAAATACATAAATAAACAAATATATAACACCTATGGCCATTAAACATAGCATGGCAGGTATTTACTTAAGGGCGTTCAGACGGTATTGTGCAGCATAATTTACTGGTTCGGCTCAATGGTTTAAGGAGGGGGTTTAGTATGTTCTCTAAACCTTCATTGCAGCTCCCACCCATTGCAGAGAGTTGCCAGCAGCTGACCAAGTGTGGATGCAAGTCGGAATGCTGCGGTCGATGCAAATGCTACTGCTTTGGTCTGACCTGCACGGCACTGTGCAGCTGCAGATGCGAGGTTTAGAAGCGTTGTAGTATACTCATCCAGGCAGCAAGACAATAAGTATAGGCCTCCTGCCTACATGTACATCCAATAATATATCGGACTGATGGTGCCTATGATATGGGCACTTTTTACCCTAATTATGATTCCGGTACTGATATTATGGTACAAGGAAGCTAGTGAGTAAGTCCATGGTTCCAAATTCGGATTCTACATAGTGAAAAATGTATGATTTGACACCAAGATCATTCAAATAGGACAAGTCTTTGCGATTTTATTGCGAAATGCAATATTTCTGTATATTCAATGGCGGCCATCTTGAAAAATGGCCGCCATCTTGAATTTTTAGGTGGCTAACGGGTTCTATCAAAAGAGCAATCCCCAAGGAGTATGTGTGCCAAATTTGGTGCTTGTTTCCGGAAATGAACGATTCTCCTGAAATTTGCAGTTATCTGCTCCACTAAAAGACCGATTCCTCTTCACATACAGGCTCGCTATCGCTAGCCAGGAAAAAATTGACACCTAAATGGCACGAAATTTCTTAATATTGGCATATAAGTGGGGCAAAAGGTCTGAAAATCGCCAAACTAATGGGGCGAATGTCTTGAAATCTCATAACTAATAGGGCTAAACTTGAGGGAGGAGGAGGACTCGAAAAAACAACTTCCTCCCCTTGATTTGCTATCGAGCTTGTAGAAACATTACAGTGAGAATTACTACATGTTAATCGCTCTATACAACCCCAGATTAGTCCAGATCAGTGATAATTAGAAGACCAATTATTAGTCCAAAGTTTGATACTACTACTCGTAGTTAATGATCCCGATGAAATACCTTTAAGGGAGCCCACCTCTCTTTTTTGTTCTCTTTATCTCCCTCTCTCTTTGGCTTGTATCCATTCGGCCCCATTCAGCCTACTGTTTTTTTTTTTTTTTTTTTTTTTTTTTAAGAGACAATGAACGGAGGAAGGAAAAACACAGATAAAACAAAAAGGTCCATGTGCCTAAAGGCATCCTCCATTCATAAAATGTTTGTAACAACTGGATTTAAACATTTGTTGATTGTAAGTTTGTGGAAAGCAATTCGAGGGAAGTGAATTCCAAAGAGTAGTAGCTCTGGGGATAAATGAATTCTGATAAGCAGAAGTTCTGCATTGTGGAGGAGAAAGTGTAAATTCATGGGCGCTCTCAGCTGCCCTAGTTCTACGGGGAAAGATGTGGAGAGGCGGCACAATTGAAGCAAGTTCCTCGGAACAATTGCTGTGAAAATATCTGTAGAATAATGCAAGGGATGCAACGTTTCTTCGTATGGCTAATGTAGGAAGGTCCTGTGTGATTGCAGGGTTATTGATTAATCTAATAGCTTTATTTTGAATTTTGTCCAACTGCCTCAATGCAACCACTCCACTTCCACCCCACAGAGGTGAACAGTAATCCATCTGAGAGCGCACATGACTTTTATATATTACGGCCAACTGCTCGTCAGTGAAGAATTCTCGAACTCTGTACAGGAGTCCCAGTTTTTTAGAGGCATTCTTAGCAATGCTTCTAACATAATGTGTCCAGCTCAAGTTAGTAGTTAATGTTACACCGAGAATGTCAATACTAGGGGAAGTGGGAATATTTACATCATTAAAAAATATATGGGAGTCAGTGAGATTCTGTCGGTTAGAAAATTGAATGTACTTGGTTTTCTGTGCATTAAAGGAAACTAGATTCTCTTGTCCCCATTCATTAATTCTAGAAAGGTCCTGGTTCAGAGAAATTGCAGTGTTTATTTTTGAATTTATAAGATCGGGTTGGGTGAAAGAATTGGTAAATGTGAAGGAACTGTGGAGTGTTGAGTCATCTGCGTAGGAATGTATTGGATTATGAGTGGTAGATATGAGATCATTGATATGAATGAGGAACAGAGTTTAAGACGTTTACCCCCATCCTGGTGAGTGGTAGCGAGTCAGCATATATATTTTGTTTTGTTTTGAGAGCAAGCTAAATTTGTAAATTTTTCGATAGAAAAATTTCTCCGGCGAAGCCGGATTTCTCCATACAATGCTGGCTCGCCATCGCTCGCCAGGAAGATATCGACACCTGAATGGGGATAAACGTCTTAAAACAGCTGGCTGAATGGGGTCGAATGAATACAAGCCAGAGAAAGAGAGAAAAGGAGAGAAAGAGAGAAAAAAAAGCAGGTGACCCCCCCTTAATCCTTGACAAATGACCTCCCTTGTAACTTGTTATTGAAGCTCAGGTTATTTTTGGACGTAATTCAGGCGAAGAATAATGTTGAATGATATTATCAATTAATGTGTATTCATGTATTTATTTATTCATTGTATGTATTATTAGTATTTGTTGTTGTAAATAATCCTTTGTACAAAATTACAAAGGAAATCAAGCAACAACAGGTCTAGTGACCCTTCTAGGCTGCTTGTCCTCCAAAGCACTGAGGATCAAGTGTCCAAACAGTGGTTTAGAGTGGGTAAGGGAACATTGGAAAGGGAACTAGTGCCCTGGAACTAATGTCCGTGGCAAGATTAGAAAGTTAGTAGGGGACAGATGGATTAGTAACTGAGGGGAGGATAAAATAAAGTTATTCATTTACAAACGCAGTCAGTCGGGGGTTTGATGCGAGATATTTGTCTAGGCGGAGTTTAAATGAATCAACGGTGCTGCAGTCTATAACATCTCGGGGAAGCCCATTCAGACAGATGTACAACTCTTACTTTACTTTTATCTACGAGTTTAAAATAATTTACTCCTGAACACATTACGAATAGAATAAGTTTTCAATTGTTCTAAGTAGTTAATCTCGCCCTCTCTCTCTCTCTCTCTCTCTCTCTCCGAAAAAGTTTATTTTCCATGTCACTTCCAGGAGCAAAAAGTTAAGTCGCAGACTGGGTTGGTGAAAATATGAATTCGCAAACTGTCAGACCCAAGTTTCTTAATGAACTTACCATAACGAAGCCCTCGTGTAAATCCTTTTTTCTTTAGCAGCAAGATATGTTTGTGGGCTCAGGCAGCACTTGGATCAACACAAATGTATCCAAGTCTTCATTTATGCACACCACAATAGCAAGTCGCGAGCCTAGGCATAGTCAGTAGAGCGTCGGCGGATCGAGCCAGCACTGTCAAAATGTTATTGGTAGATGTCAAGACCGGGCCCGAACTTGACCTGACCTAGCGATACGTGACAACCGCCTGATGTTCATGGCCACCCCTTCTCGGGAATTACGACGTCTGGCGACAACAAAAACAAATCGTACGTTGGTTTGATGAATGAAGCCAAGCACTTTTAAATGCGAGCGGACTTCCATACGTGATGATGATACAGAGGGTACTCTATTATATGGTATTTTTTGTTACGTTTAGGTGTAGCCAGGTGTTAACCCTTTCCAGCTCCAATACGCGTTTCTGTTCTGTTTCTGGCTACTATTAATCGATTATATTCAGATTAGTAACGGTATATGCAAGTAAAAGGGTTGTTTGAGATAGTATTTACCCTTTTAATACCCACAGATACTTCCTAAGCTGCATAAAATCGTCTAATGATAGCCAAAATAAACTGCTAAAACGCGTCAGAGCTTCAAAGGGTTAATTAGTCCCTTATATCAACCATCGATCGCTATACATCCACCTTGATTTTGTAAAACCTATTCTATTCTATAGGGAGTCTCACGAGATAACTTATATCGTCCGTTTTCAATGGCCAAGGAGTTTAAGGGGTGATGGGTCATTTTTCTGGTCCCCCTTCTTCGTCGTGTTTAGCCCCATTTGTGTTCAGACTATATGACGTTCGGCTCATTAGTTTGGCGATTTTAGTACTTTTCGCCCTATTTCTTTGTCAATATTAGGACTTTTCGTGTCATTTAGGTGTCGATGTTTTCCTGGCGAGCGATAGCCAGCCTGTATTTTAAGAGGAACCGGCCTTCGGCCAAGTCATTTTTCTATCGAAACATTTACAAATTTGTCTTGTTTTTTGTTTTTTGTTTTCCAAAATTTGATGGAGGTCTAGGGAGGAAGCCAAAAACACGATGCAACTATATACAATTAAGCAAATAAATACGCCCATCCCCCCTTAAAGGCAATATTTCAGGAATATTTTGCATTAGTATCAGAAGCAAGAGTAGAGATGGTTAATTTAGATGACTCAATAAAATACAGTGAATATAGTTAATTTAGATGACTCAATAAAATTCAGTGGATATAGTTAATTTAGATGACTCAATAAAATACAGTGGATATAGTTAATTTAGATGACTCAATATATCAGAGTAGATATAGTTAATTTAGATGACCCAATAAAACACGCAATATATAGTTAATTTAGATGACTCAATAAAACGGAGTGAATATAATTAATTTAGATGACTCTATAAAACAGTGTACATGATAGGTAATTTATATGACTAGATAAAACACAGTAGAGGTAGTTAATTTAGATGACTCAATAAAACACAGTGTAGATATAGTTAATTTAGATGACTCAATAAAACAGTGTAGATATAGTTAATTTAGATCACTCAATAAAACACAGTTATGATAGTTAATTTAGATGATTCAATAAAACACAGTGTAGATATAGTTAATTTAAATGACTCAATAAAGCACAGTGATGATAGTTAATTTAGATGACTCAATAAAACACAGTGTAGATATAGTTAATTTAGATGACTCAATAAAACACAGTGTAGATATAGTTAATTTAGATGACTCAATAAAACACAGTGTAGATATAGTTGTTGTTGTTGTTGTTGTTGTTGTTCCCCAAGCTGCCTGGCCGAACAGCCCCAAGGCCCCGAGTAAGGCCAAGGCCACAAACGAGCGCCCCCACAGAACCCTCCCTGCCGACCACAATAAAGCCTGGGTGACCGAAGCCACTCCATGGCGGGGACCTGAGAGGGTGCGTAAACGCCCGGGAAACCAAAGCCCCACCCAGGGGCCTGTGCCCCTCAGTAATTATGAAGAGAAAGTTGAGGGGTAAAGGAATAATGTGACGCTTTAGCTTCCAATCTTGGTAGATTGGGAGGGCAATCCACGGAAGAGACGCCGTCACTTGAGATCTAGAAAATATATAAGTAAAAGGAACAGTCAGAGTAAGCTATGGGTATGGCAGAGATCGCTCAGGTCTCACTCTGATAGGTCAGCCCATCGCCATGTAGATATAGTTAATTTAGATCACTCAATAAAACACAGTGATGATAGTTAATTTAGATGACTCAATAAAGCACAGTGTAGATATAGTTAATTTAGATGACTCAATCAAACACGCCACCATCAATAGCACTGCGGCCTTTTATTCACAAAACAACACACGTACATTCGGCGTACTTTATCTTTGGCACGGAGATAGACACTCAGTATTTAAGGGGAGGCTGGCCGTTTGTTTGGTCTATTAATTCATTTATTCATATATTGTTTTAGTTTCCTCCCTAGACCTCAATCAAGCTTAGAAAAACACCCCCTAGAACCCCCTTCAAGATAAATTTGTATATTTTTCCGTAGAAAAATTTCCCGGCCGAAGGCCGGTTCCTCTTAAAATTGCAGGCTCGCTATCGCTCGCCAGGAAAAAATTGATACCTAAATGGCACGAAAGGCCTTAAAATTGACAACGAAATGGGGCGAAAGGTGTTAAAATCGCCTAAGTAATGGGCCGAACGTCTTATAATCTCAAAACTAGTGGGGCTAAACATTAGGGAGAAGGGGGTCCAGAAAAACAGTCTGCCTCCCCTTTAGGTTTAAATATAGAAGTTTTCTTATGATTAACCAGTAACCACCATATATTAACCAGTAACCACCATATATTAACCAGTAACCACCATATATTCTTTATATATTTTGGATGGTGCCGTTTCTTTATAACACTCAATGTACGATTACGTAGAAAATGTGCTTTGTATGTACAGTCGGGCTAATAAGTGATGACTCAACACCAATTATGTTATGATCAATAATTGGTATCAGCAATATTTACACATGATTTTTTTCTTTTTGAGTGAGATATATAAACATTTTCCTACACTTACCCACCCTATTCAACATCTAACAGACTTTAATACAGCACAGAGCAAGCCAAACGTAATGACAGCTGGGGCATGACTTATTAGCGCGACCGTACATAACGGGAGGTTGCAGCGATGATTTGAATACGCATGTACAGTCGGTCGCATTAATTTGCATACACTTCATATATGTATGGAAGGAAAATGTGAATGATTGAATAAGAAGTGTATTTTCTATGCAATAAATACATAACCTCTTATGTACCGGCGACGTCCTTTTAACTTTATTCTGACTACTATTATACGATTTTCTTCAGTTTAACTTAAAAAGGGCCTCCAGCGATTGACAGGCTACGAACTATTCACTTAATCCTTTTTACTACCACAGATCCTTCCTAAACTGCTCAAAATCTTCTAACTATAGCTATAATATAATTGAACAGACGTCGCCGGTACAGAAGGGGTTGTTGTTGTTGTTGTTGTTCCCTAAGCTGCCTGGCCGAACAGCCCCGAGTCCCCAAGGAAGGCCATGGCCACGGTCGGGCTTTCCCACAGAGCTCTCAAAGAGTGTAAATTGTGTTAATAAGACCAGTTATCTGTATTATAGTAAATTATTCTTGTATATGAATCACACTATGTTTCCTTCAGTGCATAAAATCATGGAGTATATGCAAACTTATGTGGCCAATTGTATATACATACATACATGTATAGTAAGTGTACACACACAATTATGTAGTTACACACGGATGAATAATAAGCCTCCACAACCATCCACCTCAAATATAACAAAATGATGGTCTTATAAAAATAGATGTATGCAAAACCCGACAACACACAACATAAACACACACACACACATATATATATATACAGTATATATATATATATATATATATATATATAAAATTATCCCAAGAGCACCAGTTCAACATATACACTGTTACTCAATCACTGTCACACGCCCTAACACACACACACTCACTCTCTCTTTCTCTCACACACACACACACACACACACACACAGACAGACACACACACACACAGACACATGAACACAACCAAACCAAACAGCCACCATTGTGTCAACGCCCGATCTCTCTCTCTCTCTCTCACACACACACACACACACAGCCACATGAATACAACCAAGCCAAACAGCCATCATACCCTCTCTGTGTCAACGCCCGATGTTTCTCTCTCTCTCTCACACACACAAGCACACACACACTCTCACACACACACACTCACACACACACTCTCACACACACACACACACAGCCACATGAATACAACCAAACCAAACAGCCATCATACCCTCTCTGTGTCAACGCCCGATGTTTCTCTCTCTCTCTCTCACACACACATACACACACACACACACTCTCACACACACACACACACACACACACAAACACACACACACAGCCACATGAACACACAACAAACAAACAGCCATCGTATCCCCTCTCTGTGTTAACGCCCGAGGTTTACTCCCGGCTCGACAAGAGGAAATGAACCTCTATTCAACCAAATTTCAGTCTCTTCACAGCCCGGCACCGCTATGAATAAAAGTTGGTTATCAGTACATTACACGTTTACATCGCTACGGTTACTCTTCACTCGGTCTAGGCCACTGAACTCCACCACTAGTCTATTCGCAATAGGTAGGCGATAAATAATGACCTCTGTTCTTTGTAACTCAAAAAGGGCCAGAGCAAATTGGCTGTGAATTTCCACATCTATTCCTTGACTGACTCTTCCCAAATGGTAGAAATATTAGCTTGATTACTCTAGTCGTTTTTGAGTTACAGAGGTTAGAGGTTATGATTTATCGCCTACTTACAGCGAATAGATAGACTATAAAATATGTAAGGCTCATCATCCGCTTCGTGCTGTGTGGAGAATGAAGCCACCGGATGGCATTTGGGAGTGGTACAAAAATGCATAATATGCCTTGTATATTGACGAAACACTTAGTTATGAATGGAATATTCGTTTACAACCATTAAACTGTCTGTTTTTGCAGTAAATTTGCATATGTGCATGTCCTATCAGTGTCAAATTTATGTGAGCGAACTCTCTGCTCCGTTCTGCTCCCTATGCATTTTCAATGGGAAAAAAGGGGGTGTGCGTCGTCTGCAATGGCTTCAAATCACGCGAGTATTGAGCCATCCAGTTGTTTATGGAGTTCAGTGGTCTAGGCTAGTGATGTAAATATTGTCTCGGAAAGCAATACTAACTCATTAACTCCTTCTGTACTGGCAATGTCTTTATCATTTTAGTTTAGGTATACTTAGACGATTTTTTGCAATTTAAGAAAGATTTTTAGTAGTACAAAGGGTTAAGTGAGATAGTTCAAAGCCCTATTAATTGCTGGAGGCCCTTTTTAAACTGAATAAACTCGTCTAATAGTAGCCAGAATACAGTTAAAAGGACGGCACCGGTACAGAAAGGGTTAAGAGATCATCGTAACACAAAGTCCCCATGCCACAGTCAATCAAAAGTACAGGAGCCAGTGTGATTAAGCGGTACTGCACTTTTTTTTTTTTTTTTTTTTTTTTTTAAGAGACAATGAACGGAGGAAGGAAAAACACAGATAAAACAAAAAGGTCCATGTGCCTAAAGGCATCCTCCATTCATAAAATGTTTGTAACAACTGGATTTAAACTTTTGTAGATTGTAAGTTTGTGGAAAGCAACTCGAGGGAAGTGAATTCCAAAGAGTAGTAGTTCTAGGGATAAATGAATTTTGATAAGCAGAAGTTCTGCATTGTGGAGGAGAAAGTGTAAATTCATGGGCGCTCTCAGCTGCCCTAGTTCTACGGGGAAAGATGTGGAGAGGCGGCACAATTGAAGCAAGTTCCTCGGAACAATTGCTGTGAAAATATCTGTAGAATAATGCAAGGGATGCAACGTTTCTTCGTATGGATAATGTAGGAAGGTCCTGTGTGATTGCAGGGTTATTGATTAATCTAATAGCTTTATTTTGAATTTTGTCCAACTGCCTCAATGCAACCACTCCACTTCCACTCCACAGAGGTGAACAGTAATCCATCTGAGAACGCACATGACTTTTATATATTACGGCCAACTGCTCGTCAGTGAAGAATTCTCGAACTCTGTACAGGAGTCCTAGTTTTTTAGAGGCATTCTTAGCAATGCTTCTAACATAATGTGTCCAGCTCAAGTTAGTAGTTAATGTTACACCGAGAATGTCAATACTAGGGGAAGTGGGAATATTTACATCATTACAAAATATATGGGAGTCAGTGAGATTCTGTCGGTTAGAAAATTGAATGTACTTGGTTTTCTGTGCATTAAAGGAAACTAGATTCTTTTGTCCCCATTCATTAATTCTAGAAAGGTCCTGGTTCAGAGAAATTGCAGTGTTTATTTTTGAATTAATAAGATCGGGTTGGGTGAAAGAATTGGTACATGTGAAGGAACTGTGGAGTGTTGAGTCATCTGCGTAGGAATGTATTGGATTATGAGTAGTAGATATGAGATCATTGATATGAATGAGGAACAGAGATGGGGCCAAAACTGATCCCTGGGGAACACCAGCATTTATTGAGTGAAATTGAGAATAAAGGCCATCTACCATTACACATATTTTTCTGTTATGAAGATAAGAAGAAATTAGTGGAACTAATGATGCAAGGCCGTAGCGTGACATCTTCGACAATAAGGTTTGATACCAGACTCTATCAAATGCCTTTGATATATCCAGTGCTATTGTATGTGTTTCACCATGTTGGTCTCCCCCCTGTTACTACATTCCTTGTCGCGGTTGGGGGGCTTCGGGCCGGCAACTAGAGCTTGATGGGGGATGCTTTTTGCCTTTTCCCCTCGAGCTCTCGTTGTCGGCTTAACTAATTTTGTGTAGTTTTTATTTTCTCTTTCTATGTTTTTCCCCTTCTGTTCTTATTCTGTCCCTTTTGGTTTCATTTTGTGGACTTTTCCTCTTTGTTCAAATTATGTTCGGTTGGGTGAGTGAGCTGGTCTTTGCTGGGATTGGAGCTTTGACCCGGAACCAAATGTGGTGACAGTGGTGACATGTCGGCTCACCCGAGAGTTTTAGGACCTGTGGTTCGGTAACATGCCTAATGTTCTGGTTCCTAGGCGGGACCATCTCCGTAGTGCGGCTCCGGATCCAGGGGTGCCGTTCCTTGGAGGTGGGATTCTTGGCTTTCAGACCGGTAGCCCATAATTATGTAACGACTGGAGATGTTTGCATCGTTTCATGCCCTCAGTCTCATCAAGCGGGTTATGCTTACACTTGAGCCTCTCTTTACATTTTAATGCCATCCCCTTCCAAGGGGTAGGATAGGAAGCTGACACTTGGGACTCTGTCCCCACTTGTGTCGTTGGTGAAGGTTTAGGGCTCCATGATTCGTAAAGGTTGGCTTACTGGTTTCCCTCCCGTCATACCTTCTCTCCGCCTGGTCTGCTTAGTACACTCCTGGAACAGCATGGCTTGGTATTTATGGCTGGTGTTACTGAAACTCCTCCCCTGGTTCCGACTTTGACGCTGACTACGACCTCTGGCGCAACTTCTGACATTTCCCTGGATCCTTCCCACCCTGTCGAGGGGCTTTCAGTAGCCTCCTCGGCTGCAATGGTAGGAGAGACTCATCCCTCTCCCAAGCCACACTTACCTCCTTCATCTAGTTCTAATGGCCCTGTTACATTGGAGCCATATGTTCCTCCCAAATCCAGACCTCGTCCACGTCGTCCTACCCCGCCAACTTCTGTCCAGCTATTTCAGACTATTTTTGGCTCCAGTAAGTGGCCTAAATTTTTTAATATTAATTATGACATAGGTGATAATCTTGAGCTTGACTCCATACTACGCCATGACATCGGTGATGTTGAAATCCGTACGGGTACGGATGGCTGTCGCCTCCTTGAAGCTCGGTCTGAGGCTCAGTCTCGTTCTCTTCAGGAGTGGTTGGTCGATCCGCCGTCCCAAGTTTCCATCACGAGGCACAAGACTCTTAATAACTGTGTTGGGACAGTTGTTATCCCTCATGAGATCCGTATTGATACACCATTTGAGGACTCTGCATCTCGCATCCTGGAGAACATGGGCCCATCTGATACTCCAGCACTGAAGGTTGAGACATACCTGTCTCGGCGCGGTTCCCAGCGTGATGGCCCCCTCCGTATCGCTAAACTGACTTTCGAGGGACGTGACTTGCCCCCTTTTGTTCGGATAGCGGGCCGGCGGCTGGCTGTACGAAAACATGTCCCCCGCCCTAGACAATGCCAGAGTTGCTGGAAGTTTGGTCACCCGGCCAAGTATTGCCAAGAGAACCCGAAATTATGCCCCCTGTGTGGAGGTTCAGCTCATCTTCGGGAGGCTTGCACTGCAACCTCCCGTATCTGCCTCAACTCGGTGATCCCCATGCTGTCTTTTCCGACACTTGCCCACATTTTCATTATCATAGTGCTATCCTTGATTTGAAACTGAGTCGGGGCTTCTCTCACAGAGCGGCTATCTCCCATTTGAAGGTACAGGGTCTGTTACCTTCCTTGACGTATGCTAGGGTGGCTAGATCTGGTTTACAACCTACTCTCACGCATCCTCCGCTTTCAGTGACTCGCCCTCTTCCAACCAATCGCTTTTCGCCCCCCCCGCTTTTTACCCCTCCTGAGGTAGCAGGGGACCCTGTTCAGTGTCCTCCCTCCATCTCTCCTACTGCTTTGACTTCCTCATCTAAGGTGACTACTAGGAGTAATTCCAGTGTTATTCTGGCCCGAACTGATGTTTCTTCCGTGCGCAGTAAGGACTTCTCTCCTCCCTTTGATCCTGCAACTAAGAAGAGGAAAGGTTATGACTCTCCTCCTACGGATAGATCTGCCTTGTCTCCCAAGTATGTGCGGAGTCAGGATAGGAGGAGACCTCGCCTTCTGACATCTCCGCAGGTCTCATCAGCTCCTCTGACTCCTTCCCATGATGATATAGAAGCCCAACTTGCAGACATCAATGGTCCACTTATGGAAGTAGATACCTCCCCGCCTCCTGCTAAACATGTTTCCCAGTGTGGCTGTGATAAATGCTTTATAGACTATATTGGCCCCGCTATTAACCCTCTCCGACATATAACACGATTTTAAGCCTATTTGGGATAATTTAAAGCCTTTGTTACCATCAGGGCTATTTAGAAACCTTTAGTTTAGTTACTTCAACCTCTGCAGTTGTCTTTGAGTTAGCTGTGGGCAGAAAACTAATTTTGGAGAGGTAATTATAAGAGTGAGAGAACTCTATTTCTTATTGCTAATCTGTCAACCTCTGCGTCATAAATGCGTGAAAGGGTTAATGATAATGTGCATGACTTACGTGTAAAGGTTGATCACTTTATTGCCTCCTGCCACCTTCCTTCTGACTTTGCAGGGTCTCATGATGCCCATTGTATATGTGTTAATTGTATTGGTCACCTGGCTGTTCAACCAACAGCATTAGTGGAAAGGATTCAACGCGAGGTTTCTTCTCCCCCCGAACAATTGCCTGTGCTCCAGGTCCCGCCTTCCCAGTGTGTGTTACACGACGCTACTGGGGACGTGCCTGGTCGTCCTCCCCCTCACCCTCTGCCTGTACCCCTCCCCAATGTTGCCCGTATTCAGCGGGCTCAAAATCACAGTAATTTAAAATCAGTGATTACTCATGAACCATCATAGTATACTTCAGTGGAACATGAACGGTTTCGCCGCTAGGCTTCGCCTTGGCGAAACTCAACGTTTACTTCGCTTGCATACTCCTCTGTGTGTCTGCCTCCAGCATGTAGGCCCTGTCCTTGACTCGATAGGTGCTTATTATGTTGCAGCAGAGTCACCTGTGCGTGATGGTCATCTTCGGACGGCCATCCTTTTACATCGCTCTTGTGCTTTTCGGCCTGTTCCATTGTTAGATCCCCCATTCCAAGCTGTTGCTGTTAGGCTATCCCTTCCTAATGGTACAGCCCTTACCGTCTGTAGTGTATATAATCAACCTAGTTGTAATTATAACATGTCTAGGTTGCCCCATCATTTACGGTGTCTTCCTCCTCCATTTTTCATTTTAGGTGATTTTAACTCCCACTCTCCGGTATGGGGTTGTTCTTGTGCTGATGCACCAGGATGCCTCATTGAGGATCTGCTTTTAAACTCTCCCCTATGCTGTCTTAATGAAGGTCCCCACGCTTTTTATTCTTTAGCTCACTCTACTTCCTCTGCAGTTGATCTTACTTTGGCATCGGCTGAGACAGCATTCCTTTTTACTTGGTCTGTTGTTGCTGACCGGTTTACTAGTGACCATCACCCTATACTATTGACTCCCACATCCCCTAATGCGTCAAGTCAGTTAGCCAGGTATAACCTTGCTAAAGCTGATTGGAACTCTTTTAGTTCTCTTTCAGCTGACATTGGGGTTTTTCGTGATGTTGATTCTCGACATGATAATTATATGTTTTTCAAAGATTTTATTTGTTCCGTTGCTGATAGCACAATCCCTCGGTCATCCAGTACCCCTCACCCTCGACGGGTCCCGTGGTGGTCCCCTGAACTGTCCAAGCTGGTTCGATTAAAACATTATTTGGAGCGTCGCCTTGCTCAATCCACCCGTCACCTACGGGATGCTCGAGCGTCGCTGGCAGCTGATGCACCATTACATGTTTGGGTGAAGTTTGTTACTGCTATGTATTTTCTCAGCGAGGTGAAACCCTACTATAATAAACTGTGTGCACTTTTCAAACGTACTGTTATCTCACAGAAGAAAAAGTCGTGGCAATCATATGTCTCCGGATTGGCCCCCCGTACGTCTCTGTCTTTAGTTTGGAAGAAATTTTACAAGATTACTGGTAAAAACAACCGATCTCCTGTTCATTCGGTTTTTGATCATGCTTCCGCCTCTCTGTTGTTTGACGATTATTCCATCTCGATAGCTCATGCTAGTCATCTGGCGGATGTAGGTAGTGACGCTAATTTACCCTGAGCGTTTGTTTCTCAGAAACGTCGTTCTGAGGCATGTTCCTTGGACTTTCGTGGGGGTACGTCCTCCCCTTACAACAGTGCTTTTACCATCGATGTCCTCAAGGTTGCCTTGCGGGATTGCAAGGATGCTACCCCTGGCCCAGATGGAATTTCCTATAGTATGCTTCAACACCTGGACGGTGAGGCTCTTACTTTTTTATCTGGTGTTTTTAACCAAATAAGGCAGCATGGGTACTTCCCTCCTGATTGGAAGCATGCTTATACAGTCCCCATTCCGAAGCCAGGCAATGACCCTAGTTTACCCACCAACTCCCGCCCGATTTCATTGACATCCTGCATAAGCAAATTATTTGAGAAGATGGTGCACCCTCAGCTCTTATACTTTGCTTTGAACCATATCTCATCTCTCAATCAGTCTGGGTCCCGCCCTCAACGCTCCACGCTTCATTCTTTGGCCTGTTTGGAGGATCAAATCCGGCGTGGGTTTGTGTTGGGTCACCCCACCATGGCTATTTTATTTGATATCACTAAGGCCTATGACACGACTTGGCGCTATCGAATTCTACGAATCTTGTATGAGTCTGGCATGCGTGGCTCACTTCTCCGATTTTTGAAGGGTTTCCTCTCTGATAGGACTTTCCAAGTGATTGTCAATGGGACCCTGTCTCGCCTACACTCTCTTCAGATGGGCATCCCTCAGGGGAGCGTTCTTAGTAGCACGCTGTTTGCAATCGCCATCAACGGGGTGGTGTCCTGCCTCCCTCCTCAAGTCTCCCACAGTCTTTATGTGGACGATTTCGCAGTTTACTATACCTCACCCAGTTTATCTCATATACAGCGATGCCTTAATACTGTCTTGAGGGACGTTACCCGTTGGGCGTCTTCTACGGGGTTTACATTTTCCAGCGAGAAAACCAAGGCGATTCTCTTTTATCGTGACAAACGTCACCTACATGGTCAGACTATCTCCCTCTCAATGTCTGGACATCGGCTACTATTTTCTGATCAGGTTAAGTTCTTGGGACTCATCCTTGACACACATCTTAACTGGTCTGCCCATGTAAAAGACCTTAAGGCGCGGTGCCTAAGACGTCTTAACGTCTTGAAGAAATGTTACCATGTTACCTGGGGTGCTAATCGCCGGACCCTCCTTATGTTATATACGGCCACAGTTTTGTCCGTCTTAGATTATGGGTGTGCTATTTATGGCACAGCTTCCCAGACCACGCTCAAAACCTTGGATCCTGTCCATCATCTTGGTATCAGGCTCTGCACTGGAGCTTTCAAGTCGTCTCGCATTACGAGCCTTCTCGTAGAAAGTGGCCAGCTTCCTCTCCCCCTCCATCGAGAGCGTGTAATTATGAATTCTGCTCTGCAGTTGCTGTCTACTGAGTCACCCGCGAGCAAAATGTTTGACCATGTGGGGGAGGATGACTTCCCTCTAGCATTGTTACCGTCTTTTCCGGTTTTGGCCCACAGACTCTTTATGCACCATGATTTACCCATGCCCCTTCTGCAGGTGGCTGACCCCTCCATCCCGTATTGGCTTTTATCATCACCTATGGTTTGTACGTTCCTTGCTCAGGGTTCTAAGTCCTCGCTCCCTGCTGTTCAGAGGTGTGTCGCCCTTCAGCATATGCTAAGTCATGCCCCTGCCTGTGTCATATATACTGATGGATCTAAGAGGGATGGGAAAGTTGGTTGTGCTGCAGTTTCAGAGGCTTCCGTTTTTAGCTTGGCTTTATCCCCATATTCATCTGTTTTTACTGCTGAATTGCGTGCATTGTTGGGGGCAGTTGATATGGTCCCTTCCTTTCCAGTCAACACCCCTCGGGTGGTTATTTATAGTGACTGCCTGAGTGCCCTTATGGCATTACAAGATCTTTCTACGAGAGATCCACTTATTTCCACTATTCTCCGCCGAATACATGACCTTTCCTTGGCCAATTGGAAAATCCAGTTTTGCTGGGTTCCTGCACATGTGGGCATTGCGGGTAATGAGAGAGCAGATCGGCTCGCTAAAACAGCCTGTATCGGTCCAGGAGCGGGTCCTCTCTTGCGCCTGTCTGACATAAAGGCCGTAGTTCGAGAACTCATCTATCGTGCATGGCAACGTGAATGGTCTTCACAGCCCCTTACCATCCATCTTCGTGCTATCAAGGATGCGGTTTCCGTGTGGCCTTCCTCTTTTCAGGCCAGGCGCAGGGACCAAGTCGTCCTCACTCGTCTCCGAATTAGTCATACCCGCTACACACATGGACACTTAATGGCCACTCCACATGCTCCTCCCCCGTGGTGCACTACTTGTGACACAAGCATTACTGTGTGGCACTTTCTCGTCGAATGCCCACTCTATGGTCGACAGCGGCAGCGTTACTTTTCTCAGCCTTCTCTTCAGTCTATTCTGTCTGACACTCCTTCCTTTGATATTGCCAACTTATTTGCTTTCCTTAAGGAAATTAACATCTTTCATCTGATCTAATATCTTATACTTTCTTCTAGTCATATATTTGTTAATGTTGTTTCTTTTCTTTCTTTTTAGGATGAACAAGTTTTATTGATTTTACCCCTATTTTTTCTATTCTTTTACCCATTTCCGCTTATAGCCTCTCCCCAGCCTTATGAGGGCTTTTGCCCAGTAGGCTGTAGACAAATAGTTTTATTATTACCACCATGTTGGTCTGTAGCTTGGTTGATTTGATGCGTAAGAAGGCAAAGAATGTCTGCAGTTGATCGACATCGTCTAAAACCATATTGCCTATCACTGAATAATTTATTATTCTCAAGATGCTTAATTATGTGATTATTTAATATAATTTCAAAGACTTTACCAAGAGTGGAAGTTATTGCTATTGGTCTGTAGTTTGATGGATCTGAAGAGGCACCTTTTTTAGGAACTGGATGGATGTTTGCTTCTTTCCAGGGTACTGGAAAGCATGAGGTATGAGTACACAGACGGAAATTTTTTCCAATACAGGAGCGAGCACCAAGGAGCAATTCTTAAGTACTATTGGAGGAATTTCATCTGGACCAGGAGCCTTATCTACTGAGAGATTCTGCAAAATAGTTTTGACATGTCTGGTATAGATCTTAAGTGAGGGAATTTCAGGCGAATTCAAATTAAGTACAGGGACATCTTTATTTATTTCATCTAAGGTTGAGTTGGTGGAGAAAATATCTGCAAGAAGGTTAGCTTTACCTCGTGGGTCACTTACAAGATTGCCAGTCGGAGATTTTAATGGTGGAATGGATGAAGCAGTAGTGAAGTTGGATTTGAATGAGTTAAGAGTAGACCAAAATATTTTGTTATCATTTGGATTATTTAGAAGTTTATTTACCTCGTGCGTGGGAGGCCCGGGTTCGAGCCCCGCTCGAGTACCATAGGTTTATTGACTTACGACCAGGGTTTTCCATATCCTTAGCTGCACTGGCGGAAAATAGAGGTGCGATAGACCGATAGACCAATGTCGATTGTACAAATGTATTTGCTAGGACCTTATCAGCATGATCGAGCTGATTACACTGGTTTCAGTCTACATTCACATGCACAGCCATTCCAACAGTACAACAATATTCCACACACACCTCCAATCACTATACACACACCGAAGGGCGACACGCTCATCGGACCACTATCAGCAAAGCCAACTCTATAATAGATACGGTATATAGTAAAGTTTTT
Source organism: Paralithodes platypus (assembly GCA_032716605.1). Lineage (NCBI taxonomy): Eukaryota > Metazoa > Arthropoda > Malacostraca > Decapoda > Lithodidae > Paralithodes > Paralithodes platypus. Next base: position 17,490,111 of record CM064510.1, on the reverse strand, counting down.
TTTTTTTAATAACCTGCTGAACAAGTTAGGTTGTACTTCGTCACAGTACTTAATGGTGTTAGGCAGTGCGATAATTCATACCGACCATATCCCAATCTGGATAGTGTGAGAACTGATTTTTACTATATATCATGAATAATATATATATATATATATATATATATATACTTGTATATATATATATAAAAAAATAAAGTGTGAAAAGGAACACCTTGAGATGGTTAGGCCATGTGGAACGTATGGGAAGCGAGAGAATGACTAAGAAGGTGTAAGAGAGCGAGGTGGAAGGACAGAGAGGGAGAGGTAGACCAAAAGAGAGGTGGAAGGATGGAGTGAGGAAGTATATGGATGAAGGCGGTGCTGGTTGGGAGGAAGGGCGTCGACTGACTGGGGACAGAGGTGTATGGGGGCGGTTCGTTCGTGGCCACCCCTTCGGGGATCACGGCGTCAGGCAATATATATATATATATATATATATATATATATATATATATATATATATGGGATTTTCGCGTCTCTGCCCATTTTCCACGGTATTATATAGGTATTATCAATTTATGATTAAAGAACAATCGGAAAGAATAACAACAATGGATTGCCACGACGATAAACCAGCTTATTACGCCACGTATAAACACCCTTTACATTATTTACACAAAATCAAACTATACCCTTTTATTACGCGTATTGTTTGAGACATGCACTATATACAAATGAGATTAATGTAAGGCAAGTAAAGTAGTTCATATTGTTTACAGTGAGTTTTGTACAATGACAAATTAAGTGTCTTGCGTGGTCTTCTCTCTCTCTCTCTCTCCCTCTCTTTTGTTCATGCTCAGCAATTTCTATACACATTTATATTAACCCCTTGAGGATCATGACGCGTTTTGACAGTTCATTCTGGCTAACATTAGACAATTTTACGCAGCTTAGGAAGGATCGGTGGGATTTAGAAGGATAAAGGCTGTCTCTATTAACCCTCTGAATTCCATATAACCATAATAATCTAAATAAAATCGTCTAATTGTAACCAGAATAAACTGCCAAGACGCGTCATAATCCTCAAGGAGTTAACCCTTTCGGCACGATTACGTAATTGTCATCACATGCTGGTTACCATTAGACGATTATTTTAGTATATAATCTACCTCTACAAATTAAATGTGATCTCGATAAACCCTCTGCGTAACATAGGTCCTTCTTAAACTGCATAAAATCGTCTAATTTAAGCCAGAATCAAAGTTATAAAGACGTCATCGTGCTGAAGGGGTTAAACATCGCATAATTCTCTTGTTGCTTCCGTAGATATTTTGCACTTTGCAATGTAATGTTTTGATATAATTTTTCCTGTTGTCATTTTCTTCCATTGTTCATCTCTCCTATTTTACTCATGTTTTAATATTTACTCATATTTTTACATTTCTTCCTCTCTGTTCATGTGCCCTGTTTATTTTATTTTTCTTAGGTATAAGATAATTAGCTTCTTTCATTCGAGCTTGTTCATAATATATAACGTTTACTGTTCATAGATTCGGATCTACTTCTGTCTGCAAATCACTGACACAAGAGTGGCTTTCAGGCCACGTATGGTCAAATTTCTACAAAGTTTTTGTTGACGGAGTATTCCATTATAGGTACATGGAATTTATTTACATTAATTTGTATTCATTTTCCCGATCATTATTCTCATACAGATTCACGTTTGTCTTGATAGTGTAATGGTTAGTGCGCGGAATTTCGGTGTGAGAATCCTAGGTTCGAATCCATGGAGTATTTCATATAATCATTAGTTTAATTTATTTCATAAGTTAGGTTATTTGTAAGTTAAGTGGTGGGTTGGTATATATATATTTTTTTTTTTATTATTATTATTATTATTTTTTTTTTTTTTTTTTTTTTTTTTTTTTTTTTAGCACACCACCACCAAACACCTCCAATGAAATTAATGAAAGCATACTGTATATGTGATCCACCGAGATTCGAACCTGGGTTATCACTCACAGATTTTTAGACACCTTAACCATCACACACAAAGGAGTCCACACCTGTTCTGTTTTTGTTTACTTTTTCCAATTGTGAGAACGTCATCAAGTTCTGTCTAATTTTAAGGGGAGATGGGCCGTTTGTCTGGTCCCCCTTCTCCTCGTGTATAGCCCCATTATAGTCTATTTGTTTCCAGCTGAGGGTAAATTGTCATGTTTCTATCTTTGTTACTCGGCTATAAGGTAGATTTTGTAGCGGAAGATGATGGTTATTCTGAAAACTTGGCATTAATATGACACACAGCCATAGTAGTTTCATATATTTCCATTAAGTATCGAGAAATCAGCTAATAAGAGATTCAATTTAAGATCAGCTGGAAAAAATAGAGCATAGTTTTCCGATTTTATTTCGTTCGGCTCATTAATTAGTCGATTTTAAGACCTTTTTCCCCATTGCATTATCAATATTAAGACCTTTCGTGCTATTCATGTGTAGATTTGTTTTCCTGGCAAACGATAGTGAGCCTGTAATTTTGAAAGAACCGGCCTTTGGCTGGGCCATTTTTCTACCGAAAAATGTACTAATTAATCTAGAAGGGGGATCTAATGGATTTTGTTTTAAAGTTTGATGGAGGTCTAGGGAGGAAAATAATAAACTAAAAAGCAAAATATATAAATGATCAAATAAATACCCCCATCCCCCCTTAATACTGCAATATGTCGCATTACTTTGACTGTGTATCTTTTGCCAAAGCCATTTTCAATTGACATAATGTTCTCATATTTGTGTATGTCTTTATCTTTACGTACATCATGGGTGTTAAAATATACAGTGCATTTGAGAGAGAGAGAGAGAGAGAGAGAGAGAGAGAGAGAGAGAGAGAGAGAGAGAGAGAGAGAGAGAGAGAGAGAGAGAGAGAGAGAGAGAGAGAGAGAGAGAGAGAGAGAGAGAGAGAGAGAGAGAGAGAGAGAGAGAGAGAGAGAGAGAGAGAGAGAATATATATAATAACCCAAGCCAAGGCCCATTCCTACAGGCTAACGTTAACTATAGCACCAATTATCCTTCTTCTCTCCTCCTCCTTCATCACACATTATCCTTCTCTCCTTCCTCCTCTCCTTCTTCTTCTCCTCCTCGTTATTCCACCCTCGCTCCTGCAGATGGGTCCCTATTATCCTTTTAGTACGCTCTTCCTCCTCTTCTTCTTCTTCTCTCGTCTTCTTATTGCTCATCTTCTTCCGGTTTAGGCTGGTAAATTCTCCTTCGTCCACAAATGTCCCTGAGGAATAAAGAATACACCGATGTTATAATATACTAAATGCATTTATATACAGTAAACTTATAAACTTATATTATACATATATATTATATACAGTATGTACAGTTGCTCACATAAGTTCTGTTCCTCTACGTGATCTTACACATAGAAATACAATGCGCCTGATTGAATTACGAGTGTAGTTTCTTATGCAGTACTTAGTCGACTGATTGTGAAAATAAACCACACTCGCCATTCATTCATACTATTTTACTTTTTCATACATAACATCACGACGTGGAACTTCTCTCTCTCTCTCTCTCTCTCTCACACACACACACACACACACACACACACACACACACACATACACACACACACACTCAAGTAAACAGTTAGCCTCGTCTTAATAGAGTTTAGACTGAGGGAAACTAAAAGGCTGTGATTCCATTCTATAGTGCTCGGGGGATCCTGTTGAGGCGACCATAGAGACAAAACAAAGGGAGAGACCTAAATACCTTATCTCTGGTTCTCACTCTAAGGTGCTGATTGAATGGGAGGGTATGAGAGCTACACAGATACAAAGACTGCACAGACCCTTGGGCCCTCGTATAGTAGGCAGAACTTAATTCTAGAATGAGTAGACACTACTGAGTAAAAGAAGAAACTAGAAATATTATAATCAAGTAATTTCACTCTCACTACCAAACACCTCCCAATGAAATTAATGAAAGAAAGTGATCCTCTTGGGATTAGAACCTGGGATCCCACATACAGATCTTAAACAGTCAAACAATTACACCACCAAGACAGTTCAATGTTAAGTATATGACCACGATTAATAACCATCTATCGAATACTGGATATCAGTCTAAGCATGTACGCAGACCCAACTGCACATTGAATAGCCTAATGTTTATGTGAGAGGAAAGAACACTTTATGGAATACAGATCTCAAAGGACCGACCTCGCTATGAACTGTTCCTGAACCTATAGAAATAATCGAATTAATCAATCTCTCCGATCACTAAGGCGGTGTCACACGAGCTCTCTTTCCGTCAATTTTTACGGCCAATTGTAGTCTGGCATCTTTAAGTAAAGCTGTATCAGAAATCAAAAGCCTAAAATATTTTCCCTTTAGTCTAGTTTTCGATTCCAATGTGAAAGAGCCCCAAATATCATGAGACAAACCTTGCCCATCGAAAATTGCCGGAAAAAGTACTCGTGTGACACTGGCTTAAGTCGGCATGCATAAAACATTAGAAAGAAAGGTAAATCTGAAAAGCAAAAGTATTACCAATGAGGAATTTTATATAATTAATCAATGTGGGTAAGCATTAAGAAAAAAAGGAGAAAGTGACAAAAATGAATTGTGATCATTGTTTGAATACTAGAAATTGAGATTTGTAAGATAAATTGGAAGTGTATGTAGGATCACATACCCCGATAAGAGAGGTAAGGAGGTTTACCAGAGGTCTTGAGGGAGGGATGGCAAGAGGAGATCCAAGGGTATGAGATGAAAGGAGAGAGAGAGAGTTAGAGATGCAGAAATTGAGTTGTGTGTGTGTGTGTGTGTGTGTGTGTGTGTGTGTGTGTGTGTGTGTGTGTGTGTGTGTGTGTGTGTGTGTGTGTGTGTGGACGAGCGGTTGTGTGTTTATTGGTACAAATCTCTGGATATTTGTAGGGGTACATGAGGTTTTGGGCGACAGTTAATCGGTACACACCTCTTTAAAATACGTTGAAATGGAGTGTTTTCGGTTAGGTTAGGTTAGGTAAGTTAGGTTAGGTTAGGTTAGGTTAGTGTAATTTAGGTTTAAAAATCGAAAAATGTACTCGTAAGCATGCACCAAATTGATATGTACCGATAAACGCCAACCGCTCGGGTGTGTGTGTGTGTGTGTGTGTGTGTGTGTGTAAACATATTAATAATCAGTGTGTGTCTATATGGCATATATTTGTACATTATTCGGTAAAAATCTGCCCCAACTGAAGACCTGCTCCTCCTAAATTGCATCCAGAACTAAATGGCACGAATTTCTTACAATTGACAAACAAAGGGAGCAACAATCTTAAAATCGCCAAACTAATGGGGTGAACGTCTTACAATGTTCAAACTAATGGGGCTAAGCAACAGGGAGAAAGGGGTGGAGAGATAATAACACCCCCATAACCCTTTGAAGATTATGAAGCATTATGACAATATATTCTGGCTATCATTAGGAAGGTTTTGTGAGAATGTCAAGGGTAAAGACTATCGTAATTGACCCTCTTAATTCCATATATCTTTCCTAATCTTAATAAAATCGTATAATACTAGCAAGCAAAAAGGAAAACAAATAGTTATCGGATCGTGAAAGGGTCAACTTGCTCAAACACCAACCTAACTCACCATAAAAATGTGGTAGCACGACCAGCACCATTCAATAAATGGTGCTAAGCATGAGGGCGAAGGTGGCAGGGGGAGGGGGGTTGGGAGGGCGCTAAACAAAAATATATACCGGTATATATATACCGGGTATATATATAATTATATATATATACTTGTTTTCTTTAACTTACCCAAACACCAACCTTTAGTAACCATAAAAGTATGGTAGGATGACCAGAACCAGCCAAGTAATGGGGCTAAACATAAGGGAGAAAGGGTTTAACAAACAAACAATTAATACAATAATAAATATAAAAGCTTAAGTAGATGTGGTTTTAACTTGCCCTAACACCAACATTTACTTACCATAAAAGTGTTGTATCAAGACCGCCAGAACCAGCCAAGAGGAGGCGAGGAGGGTGGTGGTGATGGTGGTGAAGGAGGAGGAGGAGGGGTTAGTAGCACTGTTGTGGAGGGCGGCCGGTTTCTCTCCTGCAGGGGGTACAGAGAAAAATATATTGATAGGTAGGCTTGATAGGAGAAATAAAAATATGCAACTTTTATTCATTTATTTATTTTATTTATGTTGTGATTATGCTTGGTGTTGGTGGTAGTGGGGTTAGCGTTGTTGTGATTATGCTTGGTGTTGGTGGTAGTGGGGTTAGCGTTGTTGTGATTATGCTTGGTGTTGGTGGTAGTGGGGTTAGCGTTGTTGTGATTATGCTTGGTGTTGGTGGTAGTGGGGTTAGCGTTGTTGTGATTATGCTTGGTGTTGGTGGTAGTGGGGTTAGCGTTGTTGAAGAGCCCGGCCTGTTTCTCTCCTGGGGGGGTAGAGCGAGAGAGAGAACATATAAATGGATGGTAAAACCAGTATTATATGTGACGAGATGGGTTGAGTGTGAGAGGGATCTGCCTTGTATGGGCCAATCGGCTTTCTGCAAACTCCCGTTTTCTTATGTAAGGTTTTATAATGAACGTAGTGAATGTATGTTTTCGTATACACACACACGCGTGCGCGTGCATACACACACACATACACGTCATACGTTACGCGCAGTTACTCATTAACATTTGTGGACCTCTCATATTTCAGTATGCATGTATACTGTATCTGTAAAGCTGATTTATTAACCCTTTGAGTATCAGCGACGTGTGGTATAATTATGTTGTTCTAGCTATATTTAGACGATGTTATGCAGCTTTAGAAGGAACAGTGGTAGTTAAAGGGGTTGGATGAGATAGTTTGAAGCCTTATTATTGCTAGAGATCCTTCCTAAGCTGAATAAAATCGTCTAATAGTCGCCAGAATAGGATGAAAAGGACGCCCCTGTTACTCATTGGGTTAAAGTAATGTTAATTATATGTTACTGTCCCTAGTCAGGTCGAACCAATGATATAAAGATTAAGAACCAGGCATCCTACCAACCATGCTATGACCTCATCCAACCTTAGACACCATTATTAATTACTGAATCTGTATATATCTTCCATGAGGATATTATTTCAAACCATCACGCATAATTCCTGGCCTCTTAGCTGGGATCGTAATATCTGTGTGGCCAATATATCTATGTAAAAATGTCCGTCAGTCAGTCAGTAGCCAGCCCTTACTTCCAAATGGGGTAGGGAGGATTAGCAAGATACACGAGAAAGGATACAGAGGTGACAGGAGAAGAACACATAACGGTTCGCCCACAAAAAGAAAGCACACAAGCATTCAGAAGCAGTAAATGTGTAAATACATGTAAATCACCTCCCTGAAGAATGGGTCGCCTGAATATTATGCATGAAAACGGAAGAAGAGGAAAATTAATATATGTTAGCTGGGTGGAGAAATAGCCACCCTTCCCAGCCACCACCACCACCACGCTGTCAGGCCCAGTATCGTGAATCGTAAGTCTTATATCCGTGGAATTTAGTAGTATCACCGTAAAGGTGCGTCCACACTGGCAACAAAACATGTTTGCAACACAAAATACAACATAGTAAGCAACAACCTGTTAAGTTGTTAAAGATATAGTGTTGCAGACATATTGGTACTACACATTAGTACCAACATGTCTGCAACACTGTATCATTAACAACTTAATACGTTGTTGCCTAGTATGTTGTATTTTGTGTTGCAAACATGTCTTGTTGCCAGTGTGGACGCACCGTAATGATAATAGTGGACTGGGACACTCTGGCCAAGGTCTTAGTTTGTATTAGTTTCCGTATCTTCCTCTACAAACATTTACTCATTCAGATTATATAAGTTAAGGGGAGAATTTTATTTATTATATATACAGTATATAAATATATATATATATATATATATATATATATATATATATATATATATATATATATATATATATATATATATATATATATATATATATATATATAATATATATATATATATATATATATATATATATATATATATATATATTATTTTATATTTATGTATATACATTTAACTTGCTCTTTAGACCTTCATCGACCCCTCTCCCCTTAAAGTGCTCAAAGGACTTTCTTTCTTCACACATATACAATTCTGGACATAACCTTTCTTTCTCGACGTCCACAAGAAGTTCAGGCTTTTCTTTTTCTTTCCTTTTCTTTTCTTTTTCTACTTTTTTTTTCTTAATTTTCGGCATGTGTCAGTTTCTTGCCTGTTCCACAATACTGTATTCCGTTTTCTGCACTCTCTCTCTCTCTCTCTGCACAAGGGAATGGAGATCTCAAAAATTGGCTCCAGTCCTGACGCTATGCTTTTTTTTTTTTTTTTTTTTTTTTTTCTATGTGATTGAGGGAGGCAAAAGGCATAACTGCCTATAGCGAGTGCCTCCCCCATAATTGAAAGAGTGACAGGGCCAAAATCAAGGGACGTTCGAGCCAAAATGCCTGGACACACGGAGTTTGAAGCAATTTAAGTCATAGGAAGAGGGAAAGACTGATTCTGGGAGAGAGTTCCAGAGCTCAGCTGTTGAGTAGAAGAAAGTTTGAGAGTAACGTTTCACTCTTGGGTTGGAGAGTTGCACAGAGTAGGGGTGGGATTGAGTTGCAAGACGGGTACCACGTGCCGTACGTAAAGAAGGTGGTATGCACTGGGATAGCTCTGAGGAACACTGATTATTATAGTAGCGATAGAATAGCGAGAGAGATGCAACATTGCGGCGGAGAGAGAGAGATTGCAGAGAGTTGGTGAGTGGACGGGAGTTAATGATACGAAAGGCCATCCTTTCAACTTTGTCTAGGAGAGCGGTGTGAGAGGAACCTCCCCACACATGTGAACAATACTCAATACAAGGGCGCACTATGCCCCTGTACAGAGCAAGAAGCTGTGCAGGGGAAAAGAACCCCCTAAGGCGGTTGAGCACACCCAGCTTCTGGGAGGCTGCCTTAGCAAGACTGGTAATATGGTCCTTCCAAATGAGAGCAGAAGAAAAAGAGACACCAAGAAAATTGAGAGAAGATGAAGGGTTGATTTTTGTATTGTTGAAGAATAAGGGATAGTCCGCTGGGAGATCCTGACGGGATCCCCTTCAGGATCTCCCAGCGGACTATCCCTTATTCTTCAACAATACAAAAATCAACCCTTCATCTTCTCTCAATATTCTTGGTGTCTCTTTTTTCTTCTGCTCTCATTTGGAAGGACCATATTACCAGTCTTGCTAAGGCAGCCTCCCAGAAGCTGGGTGTGCGCAACCGCCTTAGGGGGTTCTTTTCCCCTGCACAGCTTCTTGCTCTGTACAGGGGCATAGTGCGCCCTTGTATTGAGTATTGTTCTCATGTGTGGGGAGGTTCCTCTCACACCGCTCTCCTAGACAAAGTTGAAAGGAAGGCCTTTCGTATCATTAACTCCCGTCCACTCACCAACTCTCTGCAATCTCTCTCTCTCCGCCGCAATGTTGCATCTCTCTCGCTATTCTATCGCTACTATAATAATCAGTGTTCCTCAGAGCTATCCCAGTGCATACCACCTCCTTTACATAGGGCACGTGGTACCCGTCTTGCAACTCAATCCCACCCCTACTCTGTGCAACTCTCCAACCCAAGAGTGAAACGTTACTCTCAAACTTTCTTCTACTCAACAGCTGAGCTCTGGAACTCTCTCCCAGAATCAGTCTTTCCCTCTTCCTATGACTTAAATTGCTTCAAACTCTGTGTGTCCAGGCATTTTGGCTCGAACGTCCCTTGATTTTGGCCCTGTCACTCTTTCAACTATGGGGGAGGCACTCGCTATAGGCAGTTATGCCTTTTGCCTCCCTCAATCACATAGAAAAAAACAAAAAAACAAAAAAGATAGATGGAGAAATTGGGTTTTGGAAGCATTAAAGTTAACAAGGTTTTCTCTGCCCCAATTGGAAATAGTATTTAGATCAGAATTTAAGAGTTCTATGGCTTCATTACGTTTGTCCTTGAGGGATTGCTGGCTGGGGCGTTCTGAACAACTAATGGAGTTGTGTAAGGTTGAGTCTGCGTATGAATGGATGGGAATTAAGGTACAGTTAAGGAGATCATTTATAAAAATTAGAAAGAGAATAGGAGATAGGACAGAGCCCTGAGGAACACCGGAGTTTATAGGGTGAGGAAGTGAACAATGGCCGTCCACAACCGCGGCTATGGAACGGCCGGAAAGGAAATTAGAGACAAAGGCACAGATGGAGGGATAGAAACCGAAGGAGGGTAGTTTAGAAATTAAAGATTTATGCCAGACTCTATCGAAGGCCTTCGATATGTCTAGTGCAATAGAAAAAGTCTCACCGAAGTCCCGAAAGGAGGATGACCAAGAGTTAGTAAGATATGAAAGAAGATCACCAGTAGAGCGACCCTTGATTTACAGTGTGCTGGTTTAATAATCCAGTTGGGCTGATAGCCTCTGGAGTCTTATTTTTAACTAATTAACTAACTCAAAAAGGGTCTCCAGTCCTCACACTATTCTTGACTTACAGTGTGCTGGCTTAATAATCCAGTTGGGTTGATAGCCTCTGAAGTCCTATTTTAACTCCTTCAGTACCGGTGACGTCTCATTCATTTCGTCAAAGTCATGGTTAGGTGATTTTATGCAGCTTAGGAAGGTTATGTGGGCGTCAAAAGGCTACTTGTGATAGTATATACTCTATTAAATGCTAGAGGTTGTTCCACAGCTGAATACAATCGTTTAATCTTAGCCAGAATTTATAAGAATCAGTGTCCCGGTATAACTAACTCGCTCTCTTTAGTATGAATTTCCTTCCATTTTCTGTCTATTCAGTAAGTGCCGGATCCCTTCTTAAGCCGGAGTCACACGAGCCATTTTTAGAGCAATTTGTACGGACAATTATGGTTTGGAAGCTTAAAAAATTACACTTTATCATAATTCATCCGTCTAACATAATCTACCTTCAGTCATGTTGCCGATATGGAAAAAAGTCCCGAAATAATGCCAGAAAAAACTTGCTCATGGAAAATTGACGGAAAAAGCGCTCGTATGACACTGCCCTTATCCAACAACACGTTACTCTTTCTGTTCTGCGCTCCTCTGCAGCAGGAATTATCTTTACTGTCATGGACGATATTAAGGGCAGACAGATTTTTTTTTTTTTTTTTTTTTAATAATTCATATATTTCTTAGTGTTCTCGCTAGACCTCCATCAAGCTTAGAAAAACACCCCCTAGACCCCCCTTCAAGATAAATTTGTACATTTATCGGCAGAAAAATTTCCCGGCCGAAGGCCGGTTCCTCTTAAAATTTCAGGCTCGCTATCGCTCGCCAGGAAATAATCGACACCTAAATGCTACGAACGGTCTTAAAATTGACTACGAAATGGGACGCAAGGTGTTAAAATCGACAAATTAATGGGCCGAACGTCTTATAATCTAAAAAAATGGGGCTAAACATGAGGGAGAAGGAGGTCCAGAAAAACGGTCAGTCTCCCCTTAAAGGGCACATATTTCAACAATATAAGCGGGTCTGTATCGGTAACATATTTTTTCATCATTTTTCTACCGAATAATGTACACATTTATCTTGAAGGAGGGTCTTGTTGATGTTTTGTATGGAGTTAGAAAAAGTATGGAAGTGAGAGACGCTGGATAAACATTGTGTGTGTGTGTGTGTGTTTTTGTGTGTGTGTGTGTGTGTGTGTGTGTGTGTGTGTGTGTGTGTGTGTGTGTGTGTGTTTGTGCGCGTGGAAAGAGTGTTAGATAGGCTTAGGTATGGGATTATAATGTTGGTGAAATAAGACCTAGTTAATTTGTTTTCTTTTTAACACACACACACTCTCTTCTCTCTCTCTCTCACTCACTCACTTTCACTCTCACTCACTCTCAGTCTCTCATACTCTCCCTTGCTCAATCTCTCTCTCTCTCTCTCTCTCTCTCTCTCTCTCTCTCTTCCACTTATCCATGCTCTAGTTCTCATAATTTTACACAATCCTCTTAAATTCTTAACTACCTGGGTTTATTTTAGTAAATGCCAAATGCTGCTCTTCAGAACTTTTCAAAACTCCTTACTCCAACTATTAATATGACACTCTTTCTCTCTCCTTGCAAAAGTGTGTGTGAGAGTGTGTGTGTGTGTGTGTGTGTGTGTGTGTGTGTGTGTGTGTGTCTGTCTGTGTGTGTGTAACTTGCTTGCTTGCTTGTTCGTCAAGGGGAATCCACGCAATGCGAGCTAAGCTCATTATTATCGCGCCTCCTTAACTGGGAATGTATTGCGTGAAATGCATGTTAAGTGTATATGTATCGTTGGAATGGCTGTGGATGTGTGTGTAGTCTGTATTTTTAGCCAATTGGCAACATCGGAAACGAAGGCTTAGGGTGGATCTGTATGGTACCATTCTCACTATAGACGGTACCGTCTCGCCCGAAGGCTTAGGTAGCCATCAGCTTAGGTGAACCATATGATACCCATCTCGCCTTGTACCATTTTTGCCAACCCCAGATTGGACGTCACAACGTCGTCCACTTATTCCAGGTACCTATTTACAGCTAGGTGAACTGAGGATAACACATGAAAGGAGACAAGCCCAATTTGTCTCCGCCCGGCCGGGGATTGAACCCCCGGCCCCTCGTGTGTGAGACGAGAGCCCTACCACTAGGCTACGGGCTGTGTGTGTGTGTGTGTGTGTGTGTGTGTGTGTACTAGCATGCCTTCCCGCTTGTGTGTGTATATGTGTGCGTGTGGTGGTGGCTATGTGGAGGAGGTATATTTGGCGCACCCTGGCATTAATATTTACCGGCTAGGCATCCACCAAGGTATTGTAGAGTCACACAAGATATTTCCCATTAACATAATTTGGGCAATAATTCGGGTTTCCTTTGCACTGGTTTCGGCGACTAAACTGATAACATATTGTAGTAGGTAGCGAAGTTCTTGAAAAAACAAAAAAAAAAACAAAAAAAAAAAAGTGCTATACACATATACTGAAACATATTATCATCGATGAACGGTAACATTTGTGTTATCACCATATACATAATAAGCAATGCGTTCTTTTCTATTGTAACTTCACAATGCTGTCCCAATTCCTTTCCTTGTCTAATTCTTCACCTATTCCCTCTTTCCCTCCCTCTGAGAGTCCGAATACAGTAAAGAAGCCTCGTATATTTAAGCAAGTCGGTTCCATTCACCCCATGTATCCCAGCTAACGATCTTACTCCCACGAGACTCCCTCCACGTCAGAGAGAGAGAGAGAGAGAGAAACCAGACCAGATGGCTGGAGTAAAATAGGAAAGAACATTAATTGGACAGAGCAAGAACAAGCTAGCTAGAACAATTGAATATTTAAACAATTATACTGAATATAATATAGTGACAAACAAAAAACTTTCATAGTACCATCAGTATTTGGGTGCAGAAATTATATACCTATATGGCGGAAACGAGTAACCTGATAAGGACTTCACAGAGAGACGAAACTGTCCTTATGTTACAATATAATTGTATAGTCATGTGCAATTAATTTCTACAAAGGATAGTAAAATTAGCAGAAAATATGCATAGGGAACGATCTGGAAATTAGGAATATGTAGAAAAAGGGAGGCAAGTCGAACTGAAATTAGAATATTATTAAAACAAAAACTTAAGATAATACGAGGGCTGATGTGATTTCTATATAATTGTATTTTATGTTATTATTTGAAAGGCAATAAACACAATTAGTCTACCCAGCAAACATATAGTCCGGTTCCTTGTGTCCAGAATTTGAAGTTCGTTCACTTTTTTTGGAGATTAGCTAAACTATACATTTTTGAAAACTACATTAAATAACAAATCAGAAAACACATGTTTCCATTTTCCCACAACCCTATAAGGCGGCCATCTTGGCACCTAGATGACCTAAAATCATGTTTTTTGTGTCTAAACCTATATTTTTGGGTACAAGGAATCCAATTATGCTAATTAAAAAAGGGTACATATTTCCAAAGGCACATATATTGGTAGTCATCTTGGTATTTTTACATACATGCTTTAAATATTCAAATCCAAATATTTTCTGAGGGTCTGTTACCAGTCTACAAAATGTCATCAACATCACTATCATCACTTCCATCAGTGAATGTAACATCCTGTAAGTCTTCCTCATTCTGGCAGTTGGTGCCACACTGACACAGATCTGTACATGATATGTTGTTTGATCTGCAAGAACATTTGTGTGAAAAGCAGTCTTTTTTTTACATTGGCATCTAACCAGCTCAGTGATGGCCTCTGGTGCTGGGAGTTCCTTAGTTGTGAGGGGTGTCAGTTGTCCATCTTTGTCCTTGTAATAGCCATTCTGCAATAGATCAAGGAACTCCTGCTGAGCAATGGCTGTCTGGCCCCACACTCTGGCTTGGATGTGGACTCGCATGATGTGTTGCTTGAGAGTACAAAGGAGTACAAAGGAAATCAAGCAACAACAGATCTAGTGACCCTTCTAGGCTGCTTGTCCTCCAAAACACTGAGGATCAAGTGTCCAAACAGTGGTTTAGAGGGGGTAAGGGAACATTGGAAAGGGAACTACTGCCCTGCCACTAACGTGGCAGGACTAGGAAGTTAGTAGGGGACATAGGGGTTAGTAACTGAGGGGAGGATAAAATAAAGTTATTCATTTACAAACGCAGTCAGTCGCGGGTTTGATGCGAGATATTTGTCTAGGCGGAATTTAAATGAATCAACGGTGCTGCAGTCTATAACGTCTCGGGGAAGCCCATTCCACAAGTTGACAACTCGATTGAAGAAGAAATTCTTAGATTCGTGAGAGTTAAAAGATTTACCAATAATTTTGCAACCGTTTCCTCGCGTGTAATTGCGTGTAATTAGATTGGTCGATAGTGAAGTACTTACTACAGTTCATATTGTCGATGCCTTTGATGATTTTGAACACTTGAATTAAGTCACCTCTTAATCTGCGCTGGGTTAAAGGAAATAGATTTAATTCTCTAAGACGCTCTTCGTATGGTTTGTTCTTTAGGCTAGGTATCATTTTGGTAACTCTACGTTGAACTCGTTCTAGCTTGTTTATGTCTTTTTGGTAATAAGGGCACCAGCATGAACGCAGTATTCCAGAAGAGGGCGGACTAAGGAATTGTAAAGGGTTAGGAATGACGTCTTTGGATTTATGCTCAAATGATCTGCCTATAAAGCCAATTATTTTGTTTGCCTTCTTAACAACTTCTGAACATTGTTGACTCGGTTTTAGGTTACTCGATATTGTTACTCCCAGATCGGTTTCTCTGTTTACATTCTTAAGCTGAGTGCCTTCATCGAATAGTTGCTTTCTCATTTAGGTATCCGATATGTAGTACTTTACATTTATCCGCATTGAAACTCATTTGCCAAATTTGGGCCCAATGTGACAATTATCTAGATTGTGTTGCATATCGTCAACTTGATCTTTTGAGAGTACGCTATTTGCAATTTTTGTATCGTCAGCAAATTTTGAGATTGTACAGGTGAGACCCCTCATCTATGTCGTTGATGTAAATTAGAAAGAGAATTGGTCCTAGTACCGATCCCTGGGGTACCCCGCTACTTACATTGGTCCATTTAGATGCCTTACCGTTTATGACTACTCTTTGCTTTCTTGTCGCTGAGCCAATTTTCTATCCATTTTCAACACACCGTTTTGGTATTCCATGCGCTTTTAGTTTTAGCAGTAGCAGCAAACATTTGTGGGGAACTTTGTCACAAAGGCCTTTTGAAAATCAAGGTATATAATATCTACAGCTTTACTCTCATCGTAGAGGTTGAGGATATCGTGGAAGAAGTCTAAGAGGTTGTTAAACAGGAACGTTTTTTACGAAAGCCGTGTTGAGTATCTTTAAGTATGTTATTTTCTTCCTCTAAGTGATTTACGAGTCTGTCTCTTATGACCGTTTCTAGCATTTTACATACAACTGAGGTTAAGCTAATTGGACGATAGTTACTGGGTAGGGATTTGCTGCCTTTTTTGAATATCGGTGTTACGTTGGCTATCTTCCACTGATCAGGCATAGTTCCAGACTGCAAGGATTTATTGAATAGTAATGTCAGTGGTTTGGAGAGCTCATCCTTAGCTTCCTTTAGAACTCTAGGCGAGATTGTATCAGGTCCAGGCGTTTTTATTTACCTTGATTTATCTAAACAATTCAATACTTCTCTCTCTGTAACGGTGATATTGCTTAGAACATCTGAATTATCAATCTGAATCGGCGATGGTGTAGGGATATCACTGAGGTCTTCTGTTGTAAAAACTGATGCAAAGAAGGGTATTGAGGGCATTACTCATTTGTACTTCGTCTTTGGTGTATTCTCCATTTTCAATCGACTAACGGTCCAACAGTTGAAGTAACTACTTTTTTCTTCTGATCTGATAAACTATAGAATTCTTTCGGGTTTGTTTTACTTTGATTCGCAATATGTAACTCTAGGGTCTTTTTACTTTGCTTAATTAACTTTTTGGCTTTGCGTCGTAGTTCTACAAATTTCATCCGTTCTTCGTCATTTTGTGAGGATTTTAATCTATCATTAGCAATTTTTTAGCAAGCAGGCAGTTTGAAATATCTTTATTCCACCATTTGGGCTTATTATTATGGCCTGGACGCCGTATTTTCGATGGTATGCAGTCTTTCACTGCTTTTAGGTAAGTGGTTTCGAATAACTTCCAAGATGTATTTATGTCGTTATTGTTAATTAAAAAGCTCCAGTCAGTTTCTTTAAACATAGCTCTAAGTTTATGGAAGTTTGCTTTCTTGAAATTAGGGACTTTTTCGATGCTACAATTGGTTCGTTACTAGTAAAGTTTAAAGTGAAAGTTATCGTACGATGGTCGCTGTTACTGAATTCATCACCAACATTCAAATTCTCTATTAATTCTTCTTTTGTTGCAAGTACAATGTCAAGAACGTTATTACCACGGGTCGGTGTTCGAACAAATTGATAAAGCGAACTCTCTTGCAAGTTCGTATACAAGTCATGTCCGGAGTGTGAAGTAAGAGTATCGCCCCACTTGGTCACAGGTAAATTAAAGTCTCCAAAAAATACAGTATCTTGTGAGTTACTTACATCTGCAATTTGTTCATAAATTTCTTGGTCAGTTTGCACTGATTGAGCTGGAGGTCTGTATATTAATGCAAGTATTATTTTTGTACCTTTATTATTCTTTATTAGCACAAAAGATGTGTCGACATTCACAATTTGAGGTTTTGACAAGAGGGTCGGGTTAAGACTTTCTTTGATATAAAATAAAATATGAGAGCACCAATGGTAGGTGGCAGCTTGTCACCTTCTGCCATGTGTTTGCAGAAAAGATGCCACCTCAACTCAGGGATACTGTCAATATGGATCCCCTTTGGTGAGTAAGCTGCACATGTGAACCTAGCTAATGTGAATAGCAGATCATCCGTGACTTCATTGGTGTTGGAATGTGTCTGAAGAGCTTTGATGATATAATTGTCTGATTTGAGGTAGATGTTAAACCATGTTGCTTTGCCTAGTCTGGAAAACCTCCCAGTGTTGTCTGCTCCTGTGAAGCTATGGAATGATGGCAAAGCCTTTGCTCGCGCTTCACCTAAAGCTAAACATATTGGATTAACTTCTACAACTCCAGATGCCATTGCAATACAAGTATTTCTCAGCAAGATGTCATAGTTGGCAATGACTAGCACCAGGACATCTGTGTCTGGGGAGAAGAACATGAGCTGCGCATCAGGAGGGTTTCGACGTGATGCCAGAACTGCATGATGTATCAAGAGTGTGTCTGCTTCCTCGTGGTTATTGTCTTCAAAATGCAGGTGACTGTTACCCTTGCTCCAACCTGCAGCAGATACAATGACAAGCTTGGGGGATTCTTTGCTGTATTTAATAGTCTTTGATGCCAGGTACTTAGTAAGTTGATCTTTTGTTTGGTCATGGGAAAGGAAACGGTTCATTGGGATGTTCTTGATATTGGTCTCATCCATGATCTGATACTGAACTGGATCCCTTCCTTGTCTCCTTTTCTCACGTGTGGCATGCTTCAAAGAATCAGTCTTGTAGCTGTCAAACACCAGAATAACTTCATCATAGTCTCTGGTGAGACACATCACAATGTCATAGAACCATTCACTGAAATTCTTAACCGTCACCACAGTAGCTGGCTTCTTTATCAACTTCTGAACAACTACCATGCAATCCACCAGGGCAATTTTGTGATTAGGATGACTATCTTCACTGGATGTGGATACCATGGTTTCTGTGTCCATTTGCTCTTCATGCATGACTCCAGTTTCTGAATCCATTGGGTTTTCATGTATGAATTCTGCAGCTTGTGGATTGTCCTGATCTGCTGTGTCTGTTTTTGCCAGATTTTCTAGAAGATGAATTAACTTTGACTTGTCAGTGCATGCCAGCATTGTGCCACTGGCAGCAAACAGTGCCCTTGGTGTACGGGTGAACTCGTATTTTCCAATAGTATGTTTGAGGTTGATATGCCTGTTAGACCTGGCAAGGATGAGCAGCCTTCCATATAGATCCTTGGTCTCCTTCATATCTACAGTCTTGTCTCGCAGTTTCACGCTGGTTTTCTTGTTTCCTGACATGAAAATTTTATTGTTTTCCCTTTTGACTGGTGCCCAGAGGCTGACATCTCCATTCATTCTCTCTGAAACATAGTCCTCATACAGTTTTTGGCTTGTGTTATCAATGTTTAAGATTTGTTGGACATACTCCTGTGGGACATAAGCATGAGTGATCATGTTATACAAGCTGTCACCTTCTGTCATAATTGGGTTACCATGGGCGAGTATGGCAGCCTTGATCTTGTTAACTGCTTGATGACCTCTCCTGATCTGACTAGGTCCGAGACCAGGATGCTCTTTGTCTTTGCTGCCTGCTCCGATACCAAACTGAGCCTGGAACTTCCTTGACAGGCATGACAGTTCTGGTGTAGCCATAAAGAATCTCTGTCTAGCATTAGCATTATTAGAGATGCCAATCAGTCCAGAGTGAACTTTCATCATCTTGTTCAGATGTTCACACACATGGTCTGCACCAATGGACACAAATGGTATTTTATTCTTGGTGACTGACAAGTTGCCATTTTCCAGTTCCTTCCAGGTCCCAGGATGGTTGGTTCGCAAGTCATGCATATCTGTTATGTACCTGGGGAAGAGTCGCTTGTACTTGATCCGGTCAAATGCAAAAAACAGCTTACTCAGTGCTTCAGCAGCTTGGAGATGGAGTGCCAGATCAGCATTTCGGGTTGCTGCCACAAAGAGCATGATTATCTCCACTCGGTGTAGGTAGTTCATGATGGACCTGAACATGGCATTTGTGGATCTCTGTGCTTTCCACTCTGTGAATGCTTCCACCACCTCAGCAGTTGTCAAGGCATCCATAAGGGTAGTTTGGGCTTGTTTGGCAGATTCAGCCTTAGTAGATATCTTCTCAGAGCAAGCTGCTTCTACTTGCTCTGTTGCCTCCCAGCAAACATCTTTCAGCTGTGGATGTTCTCTGAAAAACTCCTCCAGTACCATTTCATAATTATAGAGCTGCATATGAGTAGATGTGAGCCTGCAGAGAACGCTTGTAATGTGTACACTTGATGATTTGTCTTGTTGTTGCAGCACCATAAACATCGGCTTCTATCCAGGCATCATCTATGCCAAAGTTCTCCATAGAAGCTCCAAGAGCTCTCAGAGCTGCCATGACAACGTGTAGTTCACCAAGTCTGGGGACCACTGTGTGCTTTAAATCAGGTCTGGCATCTAACAACTGCATAATCTTCTCATAGAGAGCCATGTCAACTGAAATGATGGTGGGGTGTGCTTCACCAACTGCCAGGCTCCTCATGTGACTTGTCTGCATTATCACAGTTAACAAGGTTGACCACTCATGTGCCACCTCTGGAAGCAGTGGCAAGGCTCCAACTTGAGTGACAGACTGGCTCGTGGACATCAGAGAGTTGTATCCTGCCCAACATGGGATTCTACTGCAATCCTCTCCCTTCTTCATCCTGGAAACTGCCGAGGCAACCATCCAGGTCAAGTGTGGCAGCTTATAGTTTTCAGAGATCCCCTCCTTGTTGATCGCAAACTCATTACTCCTTTTGTTTGGTTGTGGTTTTGGTTTGTTGCAGTGAATGATATCTACAAGGTGCGGTGTGACTGAAAGGCTTTTTGCATTCCCAATTTTTAGAGGTGAGGAGATTGGTTCTCCAGAGATATCAGCTTTCTGGTATACTGCCACAATTGTTCCATGAGTGGTGCCTTTGCCATCTGCAGTGTCCTCAGCAAAATCTGCATTATCTGCAGCAAAAAAGACAAATGCACCCTTCTTCAGGAATGGGGGCACATAGAGGCCTTGAAACTGTCTGGTGTTTTCCACCACGGCATTGGCAAGAGCAGTTTCTAGAAGCAGAGCGCAGCCATGTGGGACACAGTAGCCTTGTGCATTAAGAAGGGCCATCAACATTTTGTTTCTTGTATTATGATGGACAGTCAGGGCCAGTCCTAGAACTTGAGGGTTTTCTCGTGTATGTGGGTGCCTGAAAGTTACTAACTCTCTGCTTGGCCTGTACTCTGCCTGTCTATTTGACTTGAATCCATACAGAATGTTTTGACTGACTGTCAGTGCTGTTCTGTTGACAACATTTATCCTTGTTTCAGTTTGCATCTTATCTAAAGGACCCACTAGGATCCAGCGGACCAGACTGTACAGTTCACTTGGTACATTATCAGTGTTGCTAGATACTTGGATGCCATTTGCTTGCTCCTTTTTCTTGAAGTCTGCAATGCTCTTCCGTATTATCTGTGCAGCACTAAAGATAGTCTTCATGTTTTCCATGTTATTGTCATCATGGGTGATAGCTGACTGGACCATGTCTTCCTCGCATGCAGCAGGGGAATACAAGACTGCTGACTCTCTTCTATTCTTCTGCAGGACAGATTTCACATGGGGCAATTCATCAATGATTTTGTCCTTCAGCAAATGCCTCTTAAATGATGGTGAATGGTTCTCCAATCCTTCTGCTCCAAGCATACTGACATATGTTGTTTCAATGTCATCCATAGAGAGGTAGGCTTTGTTTTTAGTCTGAATATCAACAAGGTTAATCAACTCAATCTGACATGCAATTTGCAATGGATGATCTTTAGCTGAACTTTTTGTGTCACCTTCATCTCGCAAGACATGGAATACATGTTTTGTCCAGCAAGATTTGTGGTACCTAACATCAATTGCATGGGCATCTGTTGGTGAGATACTTGTATTCAGCCTTGTTTTGAATGCTGCAATATGGGACTTGTCAATAGCAGATTTGAGGTCGTTTCCAGCATTTTCTGTGCAAATTTTGACGAGCTTCTCACCACTGTCTTCTTGGCAGAAAAAACATAGGTCCTTTTCCAATGGTACTGTAGATGAATGTGTGAATGGTGCAGACTGACCATAGGTAGCTTGGCCTAGCTCATCTGCCTCGATGCTTCCTCTCTTCTGTCCACGTTTCCTGTCAGGGAATGATCCAGTGGTCAATGCATGTTCATGGCGGTCTAGTGCACGTTGTATCTGGTCACTGTTAGTCGCATTAGAGTAACATTTGCGATGCCATATAACTTTCTCTTCACGAAGTTTGTCTTGTTTAATGTCCAGAAGCTGTCTTTGCACTTCAACATAATAGCTGTCCTTCAACTTTGCTCTTTCCTGTACTGCATCCAATAACTTCTGATAGGTATCCAGTCTGGGCTGTAGGACCAAGGTACCTTTCTTGGGATCATCAGACTGGCAGAGTAGACACAGTTTCCAGTTGGTTGTGTCCTCACCCTGTAGCACTGCTCCAAACTGACGAAGCTTTGGTATCTTACTCGTGTTGTTCCGCAATCTGAAGAAAAAAAGGTATCTTAAAAATAATGTCTACTATTTATTTGGCCTCTTTATCAAATAAATATATAAGTAAGTAGTTGAACTGGATTGCTTGTGTCTATGTGTGTGGGCTTAGACAATCATCAGAATCCGGACGCCTAGATGCAGAGATATACAGAAATAAATTAAGTTATGTTTATGTAAAACACAAAGATGACTACAATATAAATGTGCCTTTGGCAAAATGTAGGCTACCCTCATATTTAATTAACATATTTGGATTCCTTGTACCCAAAAATGTAGCTTTAGTCACAAATAACATAGTTTTAGGTCATCTAGGATAATGGATATTGATAAAATCCAATGTTAAGGTCGCCATTTTTAAAAATCCAAGATGGCCGCCTTATAGGGTTGTGAGAAAATGGAAACATGTGTTTTCTGATTGGTTATTAAATGTAGTTTTCAAAAATGTATAGTTTAGCTAATCTCCATAAAAAGTGAACGAAATTACATAAGGAACCGGACTAATAGACAAATTTTTATCATTTACGAGTTGAATACAATTGAATAAGTACATTAATTAAACGAAATTGAATAAATATGACTGGTGCAACTAATACAGACCCAATATGTGCGTCGTTGTTTTGATTGAATCGGTGGAAGTGAGTGAATGAAAGCAGGTCGCAGAGAGTGTGTGATTTGCATGAGAATTTACCTTTACTGCAGCAGTCAATCAGGGCCCCAAGTTTCTGCCCGAGTGGAGGGAGAGTGAGGGGAAAGGGTGTAGAGAAAGAGGGAGAGGAGGAATAATGTGTGATGGAGAGAGAGAGAGAGAGAGAGAGAGAGAGAGAGAGAGAGAGAGAGAGAGAGAGAGAGAGAGAGAGAGAGAGAGAGAGAGAGAGAGAGAGAGAGAGAGAGAGGGGGGGGGGGGAGAGCACGATTCAAGTAAAAAATGATACACAGGAATGCACAGGAAGACAAGCAACAAGAAACCCAATGATCATTACTAGGCTACTTGTTAATATATAGAAAAATAATAATGATTACCACAGCAATCAATTTCAACTTCAGCTTCAGAAAAGACCGTGGACCAGAAAACAAAATTTTAGTACTACAAACGATATTGATGTGGTCCAATTTTCGGGTACAAATTCAATCAGTCGGATATTGATAGCAAAATACCTGGTATGTATGGCACTCTCCAAAATGTCTAGGTAATATACAATATATTAAAGAATATTAATAATATGAACAATTGAAAACAAAATGAAAAGAGATAAGAACGAAAGAAAAAGGTCAAAGGATAGAGGAAAACCGGGTAGCAAAGGAGATAAAAAAAGAAACCCTCAAGCGAACAGAGGCTGGTAAAAATGGTAAATATAATAAAGGAGCTATTGAAAAATGAAGTTCTTTGAAGGCAATGTTGGAATCTGTGGAGAGAAGGACGGGAAGGGCAAAAACTAAGCAAAGAGAAAGTAAACAACGCAGCTTGACGAAAAAGACATGAACACGCAGAGAGAAAAATCTTGCAAATGAAAAATTATAAATACAATGAAAACAATTTATTTCAAATATATGGGGAGATAAATCAGAGAATAGGTAACCATAACAGTGACCAACCAAGAAAGTAAGAGAGAAACACATTACCGGAACTTTACGGTAATATAAGGTAACAAAAATAGTAAAGAAAAAACTAATTAAGGGGAGGCAGACCGTTTTTCTGGACCCCCTTCTCCCTAATGCTTAGCCCCACTAGTTTTGAGATTATAAGACGTTCGGCCCATTAGTTTGGCGATTTTAACACCTTCCGCCCTATTTCGTTGTAAATTTTAAGACCTTTCGTGCCATTTAGGTGTCGATTATTTCCTGGCGAGCGATAGCGAGCCTGCAATTTTAAGAGGAACCGGCCTTCGGCCGGTGCATTTTTCTACCGAAAAATGTACAAATTTATCTTGAAGTGGGGTGTAGGGGGTGTTTTTCTAAGCTTGATGGAGGTCTAGCGAGGAAACTAAAAAAATATATGAATAAATTAATTAATAAACCAAACAAACGTCAGTCCCCCCTTAAGTATTGAGATATAAAGGTGAACTATGCTACACCACCACCATCTCCCCTCCCATTGCTTTCTGTGGCAGTCTTTTATCTTCTAATGGGTATAGCAAAAGGTATATTATCTATATTTTATTAATTTCACCACAACTGCAATTATCAGTATGTACACTGATAGTGAATTACCTTTCTAGCCTTCTTATATGGGCGTATTACTATCAATATTTCTTGTGTATCATTATGGACACCGTTATTTCCTTTTTCATAACCATAATTCTGACCTAATTGAAAAAGCTATTCAGTCTAGGCCTATGAAGATGATGCATATATTTATAAGTTATAAATATATATTTTTGTTATTTTATTTTATATATGTATTCATTTGTATATGTGTTAATCTATTGTGTTATTATTATTATTATTAATATATATATATATATATATATATATATATATATATATATATATATATATTTCTTTATACAGGGTGTTCCAGTAATGCTTTTCATAAATTATATGGTGGACTCATCAGACAAAAATAAGAATACATTACTCTATGAACATGAGGTTGAGTATTTATAATAACGGAGTTATTACACGATTTAAGTTAACGCTAGATACAATGCCATTCAGTCCATGGGGTAATGTTGCCATTTTAGTGGATTATATCCATTTGGCCTTCGCTATCGCTTGCTAGCCTCAAGATAGTGAGCAGTAGCGATCTGACTTTCTCTCTTCAGGCTAGCGAGCGGTAGCGAGCTGATTTTCTCGGTAGAAAAATCAAATCCGGCGAAGCCGGACATATTTTTCTACCGAAAAGTCAGATCGCTACTGCTCACTATCTTGAGGCTAGCAAGCGATAGCGAAGGCCAAATGGATATAATCCACTAAAATGGCAACATTACCCCTTGGACTGAATGGCATTGTATCTATCGTTAACTTAAATCGTGTAATAACTCCGTTATTATAAATACTCAACCTCATGTTCATAGAGTAATTTATTCTTATTTTTGTTTGATGAGTCCACCATATAATTTATGAAAAGCATTACTGGAACACCCTGTATAGGTTGACTGTAATGTGTAATCCACGCACGCAAAATAAATAATGACAAAGGGAGAGACAAATAAACAAAACAAACACATACAGGGTCTGGAATTAACAGGACATATATTGAAGAGTGACAAATTCGAGAGAGAGAGAGAGAGAGAGAGAGAGAGAGAGAGAGAGAGAGAGAGAGAGAGAGAGAGATAAAACAAAATATCGTCAAGAAAGGAGGAGGGAGGAAGTATAAGCTTGAGGCGACCGATGGTGGTGGGGACTCTTTCATCTTCTTCTCGTGGGCGCCAGATATTGTGTTTTTGGTGGGGAGAGAGAGATGGAGGGAGTGACAGATGGGAGGGAGATGGAGAGAGAGGAAGATGGTGGGTGGGGATGGAGGGATAGGGAGTAGGAGAGGAGGGGGATATAAGAGTGGTGGTGGTGGGAGAGGGAGATCGAGGGAAGGAGATGGTGGGAGAGGGTGATAGTGGGGATGGGAGGAAGGAGGAAGAAAGGAGACGGAAGGAGGAAAGGAGGAAGGTAAGGGAGAAGGGAAGAGAAGGAAGGAGGAATGCCGAAAAATGAAGAAGAAATTAATAAAGGCAAGGAAATAAGGAAACAGCGGACAAACGTATATAATTTAATGGAGAAGAAGTGAGAGAGAGAAAGACAGAAATGGTGAAGAGGATGAGGGAGAGATTGAAAGCAACCACAGAAGGAGAATGTACACAAAGACAGGAACAAGTAGAAACAAAAAATATATTAAGGAGAGTTCTAATATATTTTCCATATATTTATATATTATGTACAGTAACTATTTGTTGTGTATTTGTGTTGCTCCCTAGAATTACATCAAGCTTAAACAGATAGCTCTAAGATAAATGTGTAGATTTGTTGGTAGATTAATGTCCAAATATGAGGGAGAAGGTGGTCCAGAAAAATAATCCCCTTAATGCACAAAACACAATATTTAATAGTCCGATATCCTGAAGTTCATTCCAGGCTAACAAAGAACATTAGGCACTGCACCCAATCATACTTTATATTCCACCAATTTGAAAGAGGATACGTAACTAAATCCCATTGTATTTCTTTGAGTGTTAACCCCTTCAGTACCGGTGCCGTCCTTTTGATATTATTCTGGCTACTATTAGACGATTTTACTCAGTTTAAAATGGACCTCCAATAATTAAGAGGCTTCGAACGATCTTACTTAACCCGTTTTACTACCACAGATCCTTCTTAAACTGCACAAAATCGTCCAATTATAGCTGGAACACAATACAAAAGACGTCGCCGATACAGAAGGGGTTAAGAATATCTCATAACCAATGTGTCTCTTTGGAACAATAAGGAGGATCCATGTAATGTTAGTGATACAATACATATTTATTATGGCCATTACATTAGTAGCCGTAAAGCTGAGTTATCATTTCAGGGGGGATTGTTCACTTTTTGGGCGAATTTTGAATGTATTCATTATTTTTCTAGTTTCCTCCCTAGACCTCTATCAAATAAAAAAAAAAAAAAAAAAATCCATTTGATCCCCCTTCTAGATTAATTTGTACATTTTTCGGTAGAAAAATTTCCCGGCCGAAGGCCGATTTTTCCAACATTACAGGCTCACTATCGTTCGCCATTGAAAAACATCGACACCTAAATAGCACGAAAGGTCTAACTATTTACGAAAATATTGGGCGATAGGTCTTAAAATCGCCAAACTAGTGTGCCGAACGTCTTAAAATCTCAAAATTAATGGGGCAAGACACGAGGGAGAAAGTGACCCAGAAAACCGGCCCATCTCCTCTTTTAAGCTCACGTAATGCAGTCGAATATAGTTTCCTGTTACTAGTGCCTGTGTGTGTGTGTGTGTGTGTGTGTGTGTGTGTGTGTGTGTGTGTGTGTGTGCGATCTCTCTCTCTCTCTCTCTTTATCCCTTCCCTTCTCTTCCCCCCACCTATCTTTCTCTCTCTCTCTCTCTCTCTCTCTCTCTCTCTCTCTCGATGTCCGCAATTTTCTTTATTGCTGTCTTTATTCCTCTGATGACTCCTTACCTTCAACTTTGCAGCAAATTATATGTAAACATTCGCAAATTCTATGTTAACATTCGCAAATTCCATGTTAACATTAGCAAATTCTATTTTAACATTCGCAAATTCTATGTTAACATTAATTCCGCACTGCCTAGTAGGAGCGGCAAGGTTTGTGCAGTCTGTGTATCCATGTAACTCTAGGTAATCCCGCACCAAGAAAAGGAGAGTGCAATTCAATAACGCCCACACCAAGAGGAACTTCCCAAAGCTTCCTCTTATTGCACTGTGGCATAAATCATTCTTTCCCTCCTGTGCAACCAACCAACCAACATGCCTGGGCTCCACATTGCTGACGGTTCGTCTTTTGTTTGTTATCTTTGTTTTACATCCCCGGTTGTTCTGAGACGATGAACATTCTTTTTAGTTTACAATGTTGTTCGTATTATAGTAATTTTAATAACTATGATAATTGTTTCCTTATAAACAGGTTGATAGAGGACTCGGGAGCAAACTACCCCCCCCCCCCCCTCCCTAATATTGTATAATTACACCGGAAGGAGAGTTGAAATCAAAACCAATACAAATATAATACAAATATATATATATATAAATATATATATATATATATATATATATATATATATATAAATATATATATATATATATATATATATATATATAAATCATACACACAACTATAGTTTATTGATAGGGATAGAGTAAATGGACTGCAAATATCTATACCAACTCCCTGGCTGCCTCTTCCCAAATGGTAACAAATATTGGCTCGACTACTCTCGTCCTTTTTTTAGCTATGGAGGTTACTGGACAACATTGTTAGCCTAAATAATATATAATGAAGAGACGTGACGCAAGAAAACACATATACTGACACACATACATACTCGCACACACACGAAGCCTACACATACACGTAAATGCACACACACACACACCCACACACACACACACACACAGCAGTTCCATATATTACTACTCTCGAGGGTGGGGAGGATCAACAATTAAACGATGATTAAAGATAATCCCAGAATTAATGGATCAGCATTTTCAATCCTGGGCCATTAACTCCAATTCATCGCGGCCTTAGTCCTCTTCCTGGCGTTATGGTGGAGTCACATGAGATATTATTCAGTCAATATTTACGGGCAATTTTTCTCTGATTACTTCAAAATATAGGTTCCATAAAAATTAAACTAACATAATCCACTTTCGATTTAATTTCCGATTCCAATGCAACAAGAAATCTTCATAAAAGTACGAGAACAAACTTGCTAATGAAAATTGCCGGAAAATGCTCTCGTGTGTCACAACCTATTTGTCTGGCAATTGGGCTGGCACTTCTTTCCTGGCAACATTTCCGCTTTTTTACCTCCACCGAAGGTTATGTTTTCGCCTCCGTTTGTCAGTCTGTAAACAAGATATCTCAAAAACGTTATGAACCCATTTTCGTGAAATTTGGTAGGCAGATACGATATGCGCCAAGGATAAAATGATTCAATTTAGTAGGCAATGTGGATCATATTCGGAAACCCAAATCTAGAAGGAAATTCAGATTAATTATATTAACGGCATAGAACCAGCCAACGTAGGAGGAGGTATGCGCTCTACCGAGTGCCCTTCTAGTTTTGTATTGACGCGGTACCGTTCGTCATTTTGTTTCTACAATGATACAGTTATAGTGTCTGTTCTTATCTGTGCACAAATATACAATTGTAGTGTCTATCATTATTTTTGCACAATGATACAAATGTAAGAGGACACAGAATAATTACTTAATACGAGATAGAGAGAGAGAGAGAGAGAGAGAGAGAGAGAGAGAGAGAGAGAGAGAGAGAGAGAGAGAGAGAGAGAGAGAGAGGGGGAGGGTTTGTGTGAGAGTGTACACAAACGAAAATGAAAAGGGATCCGCAATGTAGAAAATAAGGCAAAACAGGAACATAAATTGAGAACATAAATAAACAGATGATTACGAAAAGAAGAGAGGAAACATGGACGAAAAAGAGGAACAAAATAGGTGAGAGGGGATATAGAGTTGTTGTTGTTGTTGTTGTTGTTGTTGTTGTCGTGAAGCACCCAGCTGACTAATGACTCCTAGCCAGCCCTTCATAACACCTCCGGCAGCCTAGTTGTCTCCCACGCCCACCATGGAGAAGCTATCCTGTTTTTTTGGAGTTATCACAACACCGATGAAGCTGACATCGAGATGCAAGCAACTCTCAACCAGAACCAGACACACCGAAGAATGGATGTAAATTAGGATGGACAAGAAGGGAGGGAATACAAGATAATAAGAATAGGAATAGGAATAGAAGGAATAACAAAGGAAATAGAAGGAATAACAAAGGAAATAGAAGGAATAACAAAGGAAATAGAAGGAATAACAAAGGAAATAGAAGGAATAACAAAGGAAATAGAAGGAATAACAAAGGAAATAGAAGGAATAACAAAGGAAATAGAAGGAATAACAAAGGAAATAGAAGGAATAACAAAGGAAATAGAAGGAATAACAAAGGAAATAAAAACGAAATAGATGTTAAGGAGAACAGAGTGGAAAGTAAAATAAGGGGAGAGAATAAAAGAGAATAAGAAAAATAATATCAATAGAAGGCATAAGAAAGAAAATGGAAAACAAATGAATGGATACAAGCAAATAAGAAGAGAATGCGAGGAGAATGAAGGGAAGTAAGAAACATAAAGGGGAAATACTGTAGAAAACTGGAAAAGAAAAAGGGCGTAGGAAGAAAACTGTACCAAATAATTAATGGGGTACTTAGAGCAGGTGAAGGGGTTGTTAGTAGGATGTGAGTGCTGGAGGTGAGAGAGAGAGAGAGAGAGAGAGAGAGAGAGAGAGAGAGAGAGAGAGAGAGAGAGAGAGAGAGAGAGAGAGAGAGAGAGAGAGAGAAAAGATAATATAGCATTACCGGTACCTGAACAAATAAGAGATATACAAATAATATTGGGAAATATTAAGTAAAGAAAACGAGTAGGACAGAAGATGGGAAATGCTACGTTAATAAAGATGAAAATCGGAAAGGAAATCATGTATGTGCTTATTATATGGGAAACTATGGTAAATAATGAGGTGGGTGGGACAAATCGAAACGAGGCACGCAAGGCAATGTCACACCAGCACTTTTTCCGTCAATTTTAGATGAGCAATTTTATTTATTTATTTATTTATTTTGTTGTACTATTTCTTGGTATTTGTTTAATTACGAATTCGACTAATTTGACAAATTGACATGACATTCTGCCCTCATTCATTCTCTGAACATGACCATACCACCTCAAAATATTTCTCTTTATCCACTCAACCCCTCCACATTCAATGACCAAAGTAGTTTGTTCTTCCATTCTAAAATAATTATGCACCTCCCTATTACTTGGTCCATCTAGCCTATTCACACCAGTTGCCATTCAGATATAAGGCATCTCTACAGCTATCAGTTTGGTGAGGTCCTCGTCACTTGCTGTTCTTGTCTCACTTCCATACGAGAGTGTTGGGAGCAGCATAATGTTCCTCAGTCACTTGTATACTTCTTGAAAAATCATTATTCCTTACAGGATACAATATGTGGTCCATTTTATAGTTGATAAAAAAATATCCAAGCATTTTCATTCCAAGCTTCGTTTCAAATAATTATAATTTATCTTCTTTGCACATTTTGCCTGGAAATCAAATATGGTTATAATAATATTAATAATATTAATTAATAATAATAATAATAATAATAATAATAATAATAATAATATTAATAATGAAAATAATACTAATACTACTACTACTACTAATAATAACAATAATAATTATTATTATTATTATCATTATTAATAGTATTAGTAGTAGTAGTATTAGTAGTAGTAGTAGTAGTAGTAGTTGTGGTAGTAGTAGAAGATGGATGACTTACTCAGTGAAGCCAGAGTATTACAAGAGAGACAAGGCAGGCGGCGGCAAAAAAGGGAAAACACTGAAGACGAGGCCAGGAGATTCGGCGACCAGGTGAGACAAGGAAAAGTGGCACCTGCAATATGGTCCCTGACAAAGGAGGCAGCTGGTGGGTTGCTGCCTATCACAAGAGACACCATCCAAATGTTGGAAAAGAAACATCCACAACCTAGTAACCACGAGAGTCAGAAGCTAGAGGGGGCTTATATACCACCGAACCCCGTCATATACGAACAAATCACAGGCGAAATGATTTGGAAAAAGGCTCTCAGGACACAAGGTAGTGCAAGCCCATCAGGGCTGGATGCAAATGGCTGGATAACAATCCTGAGCAGCGCAGTCCTCGGACTTGCAGCAACAGACTTATGTAGGGCTCTTGCAGCTCTTGCAAGAAAGATGGCCACTCAAAATTGTCAACATTTGGAGGCTTGCACAGCTTGTCGCCTAATACCATTAGACAAGAATCCAGGGTGCAGACCAGTGGGAGGGGGCGAAGTGCTGAGAAGCAGAATCGGAAAATGAATAATGGATGTGGTGAAGGACTATGTGCGGTCAGCGGCCGGAAATCTCCAAGTGTGTGCCGGCCAAGAAGCAGGGGGAGAGGCAGCAATTCATGCCACAAGAAAAATATATGAGCGAGTGGACTGTGAAGCTGTATTGCTAGTGGATAAACCAAATGCTTTTAACACCATCAACAGAAAGACAGCAATACATAACATCAAGATAAAATGCCCCAGCTTTGCCACCTATGTAGAGAACACCTATAAACAGCGTGCCGACCTCTTCATAGTAAACAACCAGAACACACGACGTGGATCAGCTCTGAAATCAATGGAAGAAACCACACAAGGTGACCCCGTAGCAATGGCAATGTATGCATTAGGTTTCTCAGTGTTGCTAACCTTAACAAGCCATGAGGTGACGCAAGTCAAGCAGGTGGCCTATGCAGACGATCTCACTGGAGCGGGAAAAGTCAACGATCTCAAGCACTGGTGGGAGCAAGTATCAAGTGTAGGCCCAGAAATAGGGTACCATCCAAATGCCAGTAAGTCAATACTAATAGTAAAACCATAACATTATGAAAGTGCTGTAGAAGCTTTCAGCGGTAGTGAAGTGGTCATAACAAAGGACTGACAGCATCACCTTGGGGCGGTGATCGGCACGGAAGAGTTCAAGAACCAATACATAGAGGAAAAGGTCAGGGAGTGGGTAAAAGAAATTGAAAAACTGGCCAATATTGCAAAGACGGAACCACAGGCTGCGTATTTGGCATTCACATATGGGGTCAAACATCACTGGACCTACTTGATGCGAACCGTTCCAAATGTGAGCGCATTACTTCAACCGCTGAAAGATGCCATCAGAGACAAACTCATCCCAGCGTGGGTAAAGTCGCACACCCCGAGTGATACAGAGAGGGAGTTCTCGCACTGCCTTCTAGGTTGGGAGGGCTGGGAATCATCAACCCGGTGAAGAGGGCGACAATGGAATACCTGAACTCGGTAAAGATAACAGGATCTCTCACTGACCGTATTGTAGCACAAGATTCTGACAGTGAAGTGGACCAGGCGGACATCTACAACATCAGAAAGACCATCACGTCAGAGAGGCAAAACTCACAGAAAAATGACCTGGCACAATTGATGGGACAACTTTCCTGGAGACTAACAAGAAAAATACAAATACCACAAGAAACGGGTACTTCAAATTGGCTGACAACACTACCAATCAAGGCAAAAGGCTTCAATCTCAACAAACAAGAATTTAATGATGCTATTGCACTAAGGTATGATTGGCTGATTGAAGAACTGCCCGATCGATGCGTTTGTGGAACCAACAACGATGCAGACCACTCCATGATATGTAAGAAAGGAGGATTCATCAGCATCAGGCACGATGAAGTAAGAGATGTAACGGCGAACATGCTCAGGGAGGTGTGTCGAGATGTGGTGCGCGAACCATCATTCATTCCCTTGGATGGAGAGATCTTGCAGCGCAGGACGGCCAACACATCCAATAAAGCACGAGTGGACGTTAGTGCAAGAGGGTTTTGGACAAGTGCACAGCGAGCGTTCTTTGACATAAGAGTATTTGACCCAATGGCCCATAGCTACAGCGAGCTGTCTCTGGATGCTGCACACAAGAGGAACGAACAAGAGAAGGTCAGAGCATATGGGGAAAGGATCTTAAATATCGAACAAGGCAGCTTTACCCCACTAGTCTTCACCACATCTGGAGGGATGGGACCCAGGGCCCAGTGCTTCTATTCAAGGCTTGTAGAGATCATCGCAGAGAAGAAGCAACAGCCCAGAATCCACGTCGTAGCCTGGGTGAAGTGCCATTTATCTTTCTCATTGCTCAGATTAGCACTACTATGCCTGCAGGGAACAAGACTGTCTGCACCACAACCACTGACGATGGAAGAAGTGGACTACGAGACAGCAATGGCAGAGGGTCGCATTGGGAGGCGACTGGATTGAAGTTGCATGGTGTAGAATAGTATTATCTGATGCTTGTAAAATATAATGTATGTACAATATTAAATAAAAATCAAAGTAGTAGTAGTAGTAATCCACGATGATGAGTCTGAGTGCTTACCCCGGAATAGGAAGTAGCTGAATGACTACCAAGTCGGGCGCTTTGTAGTAGTAGTAGTAGTAGTAGTAGTAGTAGTAGTATTATTTTTATTATCTACTTTCCTTTTTTATATACCCTCCTTGTCTCTCTATCCTCTTCACACCTTGTTATCCTTGAACACCTGAGCTACACAACGTAATTACCCAAAACCCTCCCCTGCTCACACCTGCCATCTCCTACCTTGAGTCCTATTTAGATATCTTTTTTTTTTTGTCCTGCACTTTCATTTTTCATTTATTCTCCTTTCTTTTCTCTACTTTCTTTCCATTTCCTACCTTGAATCCTAATTATATGTCCTTTGATCCTTAAATCTTATTTATTATATTCTCCTCCTTTTCACTCTGTAATCTCCTACCCTGAGTTCTAATTATCTATTATTTTTCTTTAACTTATAATTATTTTTCCTTTATCTTCCTTCCTTTCCCTATTTGTTCTCCTACACTGAGTCCATATTATACATCCATTTTTCATTAGCTATCATTTTGTCTTTATGTTTCTCCTGTTCTATCCTTCCCTCTCCTATTGTGAGTCCTGATTATATTATATCCATTATCCTTCACTATCATGTTTCCATTTTTCTCTTCCTTTGCTTTCTTCTCATCTCCTTACCTAAGTCCTAAATATATATCCTATTCAAATTCACTTTAATGTTCCTTTATTTTCCCCCTTTTCTCAGCCTCCTTCCCTACCGCCTTTCCTTCTTGCCATCATTTATATATTGGCTTCCTTTTATCATGTAACTCCTATCCTCATTTCTTTCACTTCATCTTATTGGTAAATCTTTTAACTCACACGAATCTAAGAATTTCTTCTTCAATCGAGTTGTCAACTTGTGGAATGGGCTTCCCCGAGACGTTATTGACTGCAGCACCGTTGATTCTTTTAAACTTCGCCTAAACAAATATCTTGCATCAAACCCGCGACTGACTGCGTTTGTAAATGAATAACTTTATGTTATCCCCCCCTAAGTTACTAACCCATCTGTCCCCTACTAACTTCCTAATCCTGCCACGGACATTAGTTCGATGGCAGTAGTTCCCTTTCCAATGTTCCCTTACCCACTCTAAACCACTGTTTGGACACTTGATCCTCAGTGTTTTGGAGGACAAGCAGCCTAGAAGAGTCACTAGACCTGTTGTTGCTTGATTTTCTTTGCATTCCTTTGTATTTCTTTGTATCTATCTACCCAGCTTCCTTCTTTTACAACTCTCCTTCATTCCATCCCAGTGTCCTTCCTACCTTTTTTTTCTTTTAACTCGCTTTACCTACCTACCTACCTTCCTTCCTCTTCAACACTTCTTCTTTCCTCCTTTCCCTCCTGCCTTCCTTCCTTCCATCCTACCTTCGTTTCTTCCATCTTGCCTTACCTACTTACCTTCCTTCCTATTTAACTCTCCTTCCATCCTACCTTCCTTTCTTCTAATTCACCTTACCTATACCTTCCTTCCTTCCTTTTCAACTTCTTCTTCCTTCCATCCTTTACTCTCCGCCTTCCTTCCTTCCTTATCAACTCGCCTTCTTTCCTTCCTTCCCTCTCCAACCTCCTTCCATCCTTCCATTTTAACTCTCCTTCCTTCCATCTTACACTCGCCACCCTCCTTCCATCCCTCCTCGTCAACTCTTCCTCCTTCCGTCCTTCACTCACCAACCTCCATCCTTCCTCCTCTTCCCTTCCATTTTCACTTCTCCTTCCTTCCATCTTACACTCTCAAACCTCCTTCCTTCCCTTCTTCATTTTCGACTATCCCTCCTTCCATCCTTCACTCTCCAACCTCCTCCCTTCCTTCCTTCCTCCTTTCTCCTTTCCTTCACCTATTCCCTCGCCCCCTTCCTTCCTACTACCTGGCCTTGACGACCACCTGAGCTCCACCCCATCATTACCTCAGCACCTCACTTGTAATCTCACCTCCATACCGCCCATAAATCCACGCCTCTCAGGATTTACATGGAAGCGTAAATCCCCACCACGGGAGTTAAGTTATGGTAAGCTACATAGATAAATCCTGGATGATTTCTACCTCCACACCTTTTTTCTACGCATTTTTTTTTTTTTTTTGACATTGTTTGTGTGTGTGTTCGAAAGAGAGAGAGAGAGATACCGTGTGTGTGTGTGTGTGTGTGTGTGTGTGTGTGTGTGTGTGTGTGTGTGTGTGTGTGTGTGTGTGTATGCGTGAGTGTCTAAATCAACAGTTTCAGCCCGTAATGTAGGTAAAAAGGCAACATTTGTAACCTGGTCTGACCTGGAAAGCTGATAACATAAGGCATTGCTATTATGTACTAGACAGGTCAAATTACACGTAGGATAGTCTCTCTCTCTCTCTCTCTATATATATATATATATATATATATATATATATATATATATATATATTACCCTAAACCTATTGACTAAAATATTATGAGCCACCCCACGCAGGCCGTGTAACTTTCCTGTACACTGACTGTTATTGCCACATATTTATAACATAGGCTCCCCCTCAGGAATAATGTATGTGTGTTGGAACTTTATATGGCACTATGTCCACAATACTCTCTCTCTCTTCTGATTATTAGTGTACTTATTTATTTAATTTTATATATACTGTATATACTATATATATATATATATATATATATATATATATATATATATATATATATATATATATATATATATATATATATATATATATATATGAATAAATAGATAAATACGTAATTACAAATAAGTAATACTAAATATCCCCTTAAACAGTACAATAATGATATTTAACATTGCCATTTGTTTTCAAATTACACCACGAAGGGGAAGGCTTCTCAATATCGGATGTTTTGTTCAGTTACACTATAGTCTACTCATTATGGCAGGCCAATCATCTTGACCACTAAACTCTATAAATCATAAACGACTAGAATAATTGATAGTGTTGTTAGGTAATAAGTATATGGATAATTAGATACATTGATACACGGATAGATAGATAGATAGATAGATAGATATATTGATAGATAGATACATAGATAAATGCATTATTGCTTGATAAGTAGATAGATAATTAGATAGATTGATACACGGATAGACACATAAATCGACAGATGGGATTACACAACATCACGAATAAAGATGAATCCTGAATCTCTCTCGCCTGAATCAGTAGATAATAAAATTGAAATATTCTCTCTCAGGCTACAGCTGGAAATTTCAGATTGGAGTGACGAACTGTGTTAGATTTCTGTATTGACATATAGTCCTCACTGCACACCGACATATATATATATATACTGTATATTGTAATCGTCAAATTAAAAAGTATTATGAGGAAAAACAACATTGTAATGTTACAAAAAGAAACATTGGTTATTATCAAATACTTGGAAAGCAACCCAATAATATAAAGTAAAATCAATCAAAGTATGTCGAGAAAATATTTCAATATTTGTATGTAAGTCAAATGGTAACACAAAACACATTATTTGTTTACAGAAATGAGAAATGTTGTCCACTGAATTCAATACTAAGTACAAAGGAGTACAAAGGAGTGCAAAGGAAATCAAGCAACAACAGATCTAGTGACCCTTTTAGGCTGCTTGTCCTCCAAAACACGGAGGATCAAGTGTCCAAACAGTGGTTTAGAGTGGGTAAGGGAACATTGGAAAGGGAACTACTGCCCTGGAACTAATGTCCGTGGCAGGATTAGGAAGTTAGTAGGGGACAGATGGGTTAGTAACCGAGGGGGGGATAAAATAAAGTTATTAATTTACAAACGCAGTCAGTTGCAGGTTTGATGCGAGATATTTGTCTAGGCGAAGTTTAAATGAATCAACGGTGCTGCAGACTATAACGTCTCGGGGAAGCCCATTCCATAAGTTGACAACTCGATTGAAGAAGAAATTCTTAGATTCGTGTGAGTTAAAAAGATTTACCAATAATTTTGCAACCGTTTCCACGTGTGTAATTAGATTGGTCGATAGTGAAGTACTTAATACAGTTCATATTGTCAATGCCTTTGATGATTTTGAACACTTGAATTAAGTCGCCTCTTAAAGGAAATAGATTTAATTCTCTAAGACGCTCCTCGTATGGTTTGTTCTTTAGGCTAGGTATCATTTTGGTAACTCTACATTGAACTCGTTCTAGCTTGTCTATATCTTTTTGGTAATAAGGGCACCAGGATTGAACGCAGTATTCCAAAAGAGGGCGGACTAAGGAATTGTAAATGGTTAGGATAACGTCTTTGGATTTATGCTCAAATGGCCTGCCTATAAAGCCAATTATTTTGTTTGCCTTCTTAACAACTTCTGCACATAGTTTACTCGGTTTTAGGTTACTCGATATTGTTACTCCCAGATCGGTTTCTCTGTTTACATTCCTAAGCTGAGCGCCATTCATCGAATAGTTTGCTTTCTCATTTTGGTATCCGATATGTAGTACTTTACATTTATCCGCATTGAAACTCATTTGCCAAATATGGGCCCTACATGAACACTTATCTAGATTATGTTGCATGTCATCAACTTGTTCTTTTGAAAGTACGCTATTTGCAATTTTTGTATCGTCAGCAAATTTTGAAATTATACAAGTGAGACCCTCATCTATGTCGTTGATGTAAATTAGAAAGAGAATTGGTCCTAGTACCGATCCCTGGGGTATCCCGCTACTTACATTGGTCCATTTAGATGCCTTACCGTTTATGACTACTCTTTGCTTTCTGTCCGCTGAGCCACTCGGATGCCATAGTATCATAGTATCATAGTATCTGCCATAGTATCATAGTATCACTCATAAGAATTCCTGGACTCCCTATGGTTTTCTTTACGCAATTCTAACTATATGGAGTGAATTTTGCATCGATGTTGCTTCTCAATAAATAGTACACATAGTCTTGTAGTTGATGTATAGAAATCATATTCTTAAATTAGTTTCCAGAGAAGTACATCCATGGTTAAATGTAGGCGATGTCCATTAATATATATAAGTGGACTACAGCCTGTAGCATCCAAGTGTACAATCATGTGTACACTTACTAACTCACCCCAACTTACCAGATACTTTAATGGCAAATAATGTTGTTGCATTTTATACTATTGTCATCAGTAGGTCAACTTCACGGCCAAGATGAATAAGTAACATCTAAATAAATAAATACACAAGAATAACTTAATGCGTGGTACAGGTTACTAACACATTAAACAGATGATACAATATATAGGAAACAATAGATTTAAAAACAAAAATATGCAATCGAATAAAACAATAAACTTGACACAAAACACAGGCTATACATATAAATGGTAAAGTCGAAATAATATGTTGGCTCACGAATATACATAAATGAATATGAAAAGGTAACTTAATATAATTGTTCTATCTCTTAGACGTAAACGTATATAGCAATACACTTAAATACATAAATGGGAAAAAAGAGTAGAATGAATGGAATAAGGTAAATATATATGAAAAAAAACTATTACACAGAAGTAAAAACTCGCAAAATGACCAGCCACCAACATTTGTTTATTTTTGTCTTCAATAAATTAGTTTAACCAGACCACTGACTTCTCCAAAAGAGATCATGACTAAGGAAGAAAATATCACAGCGAGATACCAAAAAAATGCACTACTGAGGGGAATTGAGTCAGCTTGGCCGCACCAGAGGCCGAAGAGACAAATCTGGTCAGTAGCCAATAACCTAGCCAGGCCAACAAAGAGGGCTCAATAGGGTGGTACAAGATATTGGCCACCCGAAGGATAACCGGATGAGACAGAATAAGAATAGAAGGGAAAAAACATAGAAAGAGGAAAGAAAAACTACGCAAAATTAGTCAAGCCGACAACGAATGCTCGAGGGGATATAACAACAACCATCCCCCATCAAGCTCCAGTCGCAGGCCCCAATGCCCCACTACCGCGACAAGGAGCTTAGTACTAGGGGGAGCCACCATCATGCAGGGTCAAAGTATCAGAGAGGGAATTGTAAGGGTCACAATGGTAAGTCACAGTTATACCCACTTGATGTCCGAAATAAGTAATACCGGGTAGGTGTTGTAGTGATACAGGAGGACCTTCATGTGTCTGAGAGGGACGTTGTTTGTTGTTGTAGTAGCCCTAAGATGCCCTTTATGGGAATCCCACGGCATCCAGGTAGTTCCAAGAATCGCATCTCCCCGGGGGGAGGGGGAGGTAGGGTATAGTGAGATCCGTTTATAAAGGGGCAGCGGGGAGGAGGTCAGTTTCTTACATTCGTAGCTCTCCCAGCAGCACCATCATTGCAGGCGGATCACATCGGCGCGTTATTCCCCCTTTTAGTCGCCTTGTATGACACACACGCAATAGGATACGTGGAGCATATTCTCTTCCTCCACTAAATATGGAGGACCCGTTTATCACCAGGGGAACATAGTTTCATCATACTGCCATTGTGGTACCAGTATATGAATTTCGGCTACATTTATGGATTAGTATTACAACCAAATAGGAAATACCATAAACTACCATCTTACCAGGCCTCTCATTATATTTCAGGAATAAATAAGTATTCAAATTGATCAATAAATGACAAACAAACTTCAATAGACAAATGTAAACTTACCAGCCACTACATGCAACGTCAAATTTGCTGGTTGCGCATTGTGAGGTTCGCAGATGTATTCCCCAGCGTCATCCCATCTAACAGTGGCTATAACCAGTACGCTGCTGTAATGATGGTTGAGTACTTTGAGGGGTCGGCGGGGGGCGTAGTTGATCATGCTGCCGTTGTGGTACCAGAAGATAAACTCTGGCTTCTCTGTGGCGTGGTGGAGGACACAGTGTAGGCGGAGTGTGGCACCAGTCTGGATGTGCATGTCTGGACCACCTTGGAGGACCGCCCGAGCCTCTGGGGGTGAGAAGATAAAACATGTGTTCGTAGCTGTATCACAGTTCACACCACTTATATTTATCATACAGGTATATATCAACATCTATGGCATGGTGGAGGACACAGGGAAGGAGGTGTGTGACACTAATCCGGACGTGAATGTCCAGACCACCTGGGATGATTGCTAGGGCCTCTGTGCCTTCTGCTGTGGTAACCCAGGTTCGAATACTGGTAAGATCACATGCTTTCATTAATTTCATTGGGAGGTGCTTGGCGTTGGGAGTGAAATTAATAAATTAGATTATTACTATCCGTTTATCTATCTAGTAATTAGTAGCTTAGCAGTGTAGATATCCAAGCTAACCCGTAAAAAACAATATGTCTGTTGCAGTTTGTAAGTCTGTTGTATTCCTTTGTAAAAGTGTGTCGCTAAATAAATATACAACTAAACATTGTCAATATTGCCATACAGTTATCAAGCTCAATGACCCCAGCATGTACAGTACATACGAACCTGAGAAACAGCATACGCCTGAGCAATTTGGGAAGGCAAAATAATATACATTGTAGAAGTTAAGTCTCAAT
Source organism: Paralithodes platypus (assembly GCA_032716605.1). NCBI lineage: Eukaryota > Metazoa > Arthropoda > Malacostraca > Decapoda > Lithodidae > Paralithodes > Paralithodes platypus. The sequence goes on along the minus strand of CM064510.1, from coordinate 17,449,090 downwards.
ATATATTCGGAATTGTGTGTCTTGCATAAGAAAACGTAAATATTGAGGTGACTGAACATAGTACGAAGCCCAACGTTTTTGTTCCTGTACTAACCAACTAATTTACTGGTTTGAATGGAAATAACAGATGGTGCGTATTATTTGCTCGTAATGTGTTAATTGATGGTGATGTCTAAAAATTTACAAATGAATCACGAACGGGTATCTTGAGGGTGTTTTGTATTAACCTAGGGAGGAAACTAAAATAATAATAAATAAATAAATATATAAACAAATATCTAACACCTACCCCCCTTAAAAGCCATAACAATAACATAAGCGTTATATTTCTGTAGTGTCATTTGGGAGAATATTTCACGAGTTGCTACTGAATGATGTGATGAAAGGTTTATTGGCTTAAGTAATGGGAGTAATTGGCAGTTTAGGTACGGTGCGAAAAATAACGAGTGGGGATAGTAGGTTTACTTTATGATGTGTGAGTATGCGCGAGTGTGTGTGTGCGTGTGTGTGTGAGTATGTGTGCGTGTGTGTGTGTGCGTGAGAGAGAGAGTATATGTGTGTGTGTTTTAGGAGTGTGATTATGTGCGAGTGTTTATGTGCGTCTGTTTTTGAGTGTGTGATTGTGTATACGAGTGTGATTATGCGCAAGTGTATGTATGTGTCTGTGTATGAGAGTGTTATTATGTGTGAGTCTATAATTATGTGTGTCTGTGAATAGGAGTGTGATTATGTGTGAGTGTATATGTGTGTTTCTGTACAGGAGTGTTATTATGTGTGTCTGTGTATAGGAGTGTGACTATGTGTGAGTGTATATGTGTGTCTGTGTATAGGAGTGTGACTATGTGTGAGTGTATATGTGTGTCTGTGCATAGGAGTGTTATTATGTGTGAGTGTATATGTGTGTCTGTGTATATGAGTGTTTGTGTATATGAGTGTGACTATGTGTGAGTGTATATGTGTGTTTGTGTATATGAGTGTGACTATGTGTGAGTGTATATGTGTGTCTGTGTATAGGAGTGTGACTATGTGTGAGTGTATATGTGTGTTTGTGTATAGGAGTGTGACTATGTGTGAGTGTATATGAGTGTTTGTGTATATGAGTGTGACTATGTGTGAGTGTATATGTGTCTCTGTGTATAGGAGTGTGACTATGTGTGAGTGTATATGTGTGTTTGTGTATATGAGTGTGACTATGTGTGAGTGTATATGTGTGTCTGTGTATAGGAGTGTGACTATGTGTGAGTGTATATGTGTGTCTGTGTATAGGAGTGTGACTATGTGTGAGTGTATATGTGTGTCTGTGTATATGAGTGTAAATATGTGTGAGTGTATATGTGTGTTTGTGTATATGAGTGTGACTATGTGTGAGTGAGTGTATATGTGTGTCTGTGTATAGGAGTGTGACTATGTGTGAGTGTATATGTGTGTCTGTGTATAGGAGTGTGACTATGTGTGAGTGTATATGTGTGTCTGTGTATAGGAGTGTGACTATGGGTGAGTGTATATGTGTGTATGTGTATAGGAGTGTGACTATGTGTGAGTGTATATGTCTGTCTGTGTATATGAGTGTGACTATGTGTGAGTGTATATGTGTGTCTGTGTATAGGAGTGCGACTATGTGTGAGTGTATATGTGTGTCTGTGTACAGTATATGAGTGTGATTATGTGTGAGTGTATACGTATGTGTGTTTGTGTATATGAGTGTGACTATGTGTGAGTGTATATGTGTGTTTGTGAATAGGAGCATGATTATGTGTGAGTGTATATGTGTGTCTGTGTATAGGAGTGTGAATATGTGTGAGTATAATTATATGTGTGTATGTGTATAGGATTGTGTAACAGTATTAGGATGTAATGTTGGCTATGTGTATGCTTGACAATGATTATATTTTACTTGTCTGATATAATGTTATCAACAATATATCATCATCATTTATTTAAACTACTGAGTTTATGGGTGTGTGTATTGGCTTGGGGGAGGGCGGAGGTGATGAAAGTGCTGGTTAAGATGTCTCTCTACACGCCGCAATGTTACATCTATCTCACTTTTTTTATTACAATAATTATCAATGTTCTTCAGAGCTCTCTTAGTGTATGCCTTCTCACTTAGGGAGAATGGGAGGCATTCGCCTGTCAACACACTCTCACCTCTATTCTGTCCAACTTTCAAACCCAAGATTGAAACAATGTCAGAGTCTTTCTTCTACTGAACAAGCAAGCTTTGGAACTCTCTCCCTCAATCTGTCTTACCCTCATCCTATGACTTAAACGGCTTCAAGCTCCGTATGTCACTTGTTACAGGCAGCTATGCCCTTTGTCTCCTCCATTCACATAAACACAGACGATTTTATGCAGATTAGCTTAGGAAGAATCTGTGGGAACTAAAAGGGTAAAACTATCAAAATGAACCTTCTGACTTCAAATACCCTTCCTAATCTGCATATAATCGTCTAATAATAGCTAGATAAGCTATACGAAGTGAGAAAGAAAAGGGTTAAAGAAATATCAAAGGTTCACTGATGTTCGTGAATACTGTGCTATACTCACCGACGACATTAAGAATGAAGAATAGTGATGTTGGAGGATAGGTGGTCAGCTGACACTCATACACACCACCATCTGACTTCATCACTCCGCGGACTGACAACTCCCATAACTGGAACCAAGAATAAGGAGTGATTACATGTTTGGAAGTTCTTGTCTTTATTGTTGTTTAATTATTATGTGTTATCTTATTATATTTTCACACATCTGGAATGAAGAATAAGGAGTGATTAGATGTTTTGGAAGTTATTGTTTATATTTTCGTTCATATAGTATATTTTATTATATTCAATGTTCCCACACTGGAATGAAGAATAAAGAGTGATTAGGTGTTTTGGAATATATTGTTTTTATTGTCGTATATTTATTATATTATTCTATATTTCATGTTCCCATATCTGGAATACAAACTAAGAGTGATTAGATGTTTGGAATGTATTGTATAATTATATTGTCGTTGATTAATTAATTGTATTTTGATTCTATATTCACACATCTGGAATGGAGAATAAGGAGTGATTAGATGTTTTGGAAGTTATTGTTTATATTTTCGTTTATATAGTATATTTTATTTTATTCTATGTTCCCACATCTGCAATGAAGAATAAGGAGTGGTTATAGATGTTTTAGAAGTTATTGCTTATATTGAAGTATATTTATTATATTTTATATTATCTTGCATTATTCTATTTTCCCACATCTGGAATGAAGAGTAAGTAGTGGTTAGATGTTTTGGAGTACAGTATATTGTTTTTCTATTGTCGTTTTGTGGCTTTGGCTGCTGCTGTTGTTGTTGTTGTTGTTGTTGTTGCTGTTGAGTCGGCCAAGAATGGGATTCGGCCTGAGCATATAGATAGATAGATAGATTGTCGTTTTGTGGCTTTGGCTGCTGTTGTTGTTGTTGTTGTTGCTGTTGTGCCAAGAATAAGGAGTGATTAAGTGTTTTGGAATATATTGTTTTTCTTCTGTCGCTTTGTTGTTTTGGCTGTTGTTGTTGTTGTTGTTGTTGTTGTTGTTGTTGCTGCTGTTGTGCCAAGAATAAGGAGTGATTAAGTGTTTTGGAATATATTGTTTTTCTTCTGTCGCTCTGTTGTTTTGGTTGTTGTTGTTGTTGTTGTTGTTGTTGTTGTTGTTGTTGTGCCAAGAATAAGGAGTGATTAAGTGTTTTGGAATATATTGTTTTTCTTCTGTCGCTTTGTTGTTTTGGTTGTTGTGGTTGTTGTTGTTGTTGTTGTTGTTGTTGTTGTTGTTGCTCCCACAATATAACCAAGAATTAAGTAGTGATTAGATGCTTTAGAAGTTATTGTGTTTCTTCTTGTCGTTCATTTGTTTTTCCTTTCCCCCATCTGGAACCAAGAATAAGATGTGATTATTAGATATTTTGTTTACTGTATTGTTAGAATTGCGTTGTTGTTTTTGGTTGTTGTTGTTTTACCCACAAATGTATCAAAATTAAGTAGTGATTAGTAGTAATACATATATATATATATATATATATATATATATATATATATATATATATATATATATATAAAGACACAAAATAATCCCTACCCCCTTAACCCCTTCTGTACCGTCGACGTGTCTTTAATGTTATTCTTGCTACTATTAGACGATATTTAACAGTATATAAACAGTATATAAACAGTATATAAACAGTATATAAACAGTATATAAAGGGCCTTCAACAACTATCAGGCTTCGAACTATATCACTTGACCCTTTTTACTATCATAGATCCTTTTTAAACTGCACAAAAACGTCTAAATATAGCTAGAATATAAATTAAAAGGACGTCGCCGGTACAGAAGGGGCGAAAACTGAACACGTGGAGTTAATTAAAATCGCTTCCAGAGTGTTGAAAGGAATATAAAATGCGAGGTATGAAGCCAAGGTGAATTTCTGTTAAAGGGGTAGTGCTTGCTGTTTAATCTATGTATTTATTAATCTATGTATTTATTAATCTATGTATTTATTAATCTATGTATTTATTAATCTATGTATTTATGAGTTTCCTCGCTGGACCTCCATCAAGCTTAAAAATCAGCCTCTAAACTCCCTTTCAAGATAAATGTGTACATTTTTCGGTAGAAAAATGTCCAGGCCGGTTTTTTCTAAAATTACAGGCTCGCTATCGCTCGCTAGGAAAACATCGACACCTGAATGGCACGAAAGGTCTTAATATTGATAAAGAAATGAGGCGAAGGTCTCAACATCGCCAAACTAACGGAAAGAACGTCTTAAAATCTCAAAATAAAGGGGGCTAAACATGAGGGAGAAAGTGAATCCAAAAATAGCGACTACCGGCCCCCATAATTAAAATCGCTTTCACGGTGTTGAAAAGAATATCACCTGCCAGGTATGAAGGCCAGGTGTATCCCTGCTAATTATGCTCTTTAGAACCGAGTGTGTTGGGATGAGTAACTAGAGTTTAATATTAATGGTAGGGTCTTGTATTTATTGGCTTGTATATTTATCTTAATAATATTATTTTGTAGTTCCCTCCCTAGACCTCCATCAAGCTTAAAAAAAACACCCACCCAAGACACTCGTTCAAGATAAATTTGTACATTTTTCGATAGAAAAATTTCCCGGCCAAAGGCCGGTTTCTCTCAAATTACAGACTCGCTATCGCTCGCCTGGAAAAAATCGACATCTAAATGGCACGACAAGTTTTAATATTGACAAATAAATGGGGCAAAAGGTCTTTAAATCGGCAAACTAATGTGTCGAACGTTATAAAATCTGAAAACTAATGGGGCTAAACATGAGGGAGAAAGTGAATCCAAAAAGAGAGACTACCACCCCCTTAACCTCTGAAGTGCGCATGGGGGTAATTGGAAACGTCCCCCTGTGCTGACGTATTTGAGGTAAATATTTCCGTGTCACTAAGAAATATTACATTGTGCCATTAATAACAAGCATTAATATTTATCCATATGCGCCTATTATGGGTTGATTATAAAGGGTATTAACCTGAAACAACAATAAAAACGAGTGGAAAAACAGCGTTTGGATGGTCAAAATCGGAGGATATAGCCCCCCGCGAGTTGTATAATGTATGGGGTGAGGCAATCGGCTTTCCCGCCAATTTCCCCCCAAAGCGCCACTGAGACACAGTCGATCGATACTCTCTCTCCACTCACGATCTCTTGCACTCGCTTGATGCTATCAGTGATGACCACACCCTCCAATCGGATTTTCTAATGTTAGCACGAAAATATTACCTCAGAATAAGGGAATAACGCTGGGAAAAAATAGGTGATAAGCTGAAGGAGAGGAGGAAAGGTGGGAAGGAGGGGAGGTAGAGGACTGAGATTTGCATGGCCAGGGCCAAAAAACAAAAAAAAAAAAAAAATAAAAAAAAAAAAATAAAAATTTTTTTTTTTTTTTCAACAGGATGTCAAAAGGTTTGCATTCTATATTTTTCTCTGACTCTTAAGAGTCTTCCCGCAGTGCGCCGGGGGAACTCTTAAGAGTCTCCCGGCAGCTCCCGGGTTAATTAAAATATCTTCCACGGTGTTGAAAATAATATCACCTGCCAGGTATGAAGGCCAGGTGTATCCCTGTTAAGGGGAGGCTGACCGTTTGTTTGGTCTATTCATTCATTTATTCATATATTTTTTTAGTTTAGTCCCTAGACCTCCATTAAGCTTAGAAAACACCCCCTAGACCCCCTTCAAGATAAATTTGTACATTTTTCGGTAGAAAAATTTCCCGGCCGAAGGCCGGTTCCTCTTAAAATTGCAGGCTCTCTACCGCTCGCCAGGAAATAATCAACACATAAATGGCACGAAAGGTCTTAAAATTGACAACGAATGGGGCGAAAGGTGTTAAAATCGCCAAACTAATGGGCTGAACGCCTTATAATCTCAAAACTAGTGGGGCTAAACATTAGGGAGAAGGGGGTCCAGGAAAACGGTCTGCCTCCCCTGTTAATTATGCTCTTTAGAACCGAGTGTGTTGTTGGGATAAGTAGCGATCAGAGTTTAATTGGGGTCGTTTATATTTCCTCATGTATATATTATGTTTTATTATTGTATTAATGTCCTCCCTAGACCTCCATCAAGCTTAACGATCACCCTCTAGACTCCCTTTCATGAATAATTTGTACATTTTTCGGTAGAAACATGTCACACACACACGCACACACACATATAAACTAACTCTCTCTCTCTCTCTCTCTCTCTCTCTCTCTCTCTCTCTCTCTCTCTCTCTCTCTCTCTCTCTCTCTCTCTCCTCTCTCTCTCTCTCCTCTCTAAATGACATAGGTTGTACCAATATAGGGGGGGGTGGGGGGAGAGAAAAGTATTGTGAGGCACATCTGGAGTATGCTGTGAACAGTTTTGGTCTCCCTACTTAAAAAAAGACATAGAGAAACGAGAATAGAATCCGTTCAGCGTTCTGAGCAACAAAGTTAATCCATTCCCTGAGAAATAAGCCATACAATTGAGAGATGGTAAAGAGAACTCGACCTGTTTTCGCTTAAGAAACGGAGAAGAATAAGGGACCGCTGAATGAGAGTGTTTTAAGATAACTAAAAGGCTTTCCCCGTAACGTAAAGTTCTAATAATCTATTTTAAGATAGCCAAAGAAGGTCCACAAGAGGAAACAAATTAAAACTAACAGGCAGGAAAGCGAACCTAGACATAACTAAAAATTTCTTCACCCACAGTATGAATAAGGAGTGAATAAGCTCCCTAATGAAGTTATTGACAGTGACTCGATATACCACATTTAAAAAAGGTTAGACACATTCACAGAAAAGTTTGTTGGGTCTGCAGTAAGAAGCGATCAACTGATAAGAGAACCTGGGCGGAAATGAAAACATGTTTCAGTTGGAAAAGGGAAATAAAAAAAAAGTGAAAGGTTGTGCATGCCTTTCCCTTTCCATTTCTAAACTATACTATAAATTCCTTCAGGCGATTTCCAAGCCCTGCAAGGTTATTCACTTCTAACTATAATTGCCTGTACGGCATATTGCCGGAGGGAGCGGAGGGTGGGAGAGAGCTTCATCTATCCTTGCTATCCTTTCCTTCCACTTTTCTTAGGGGTTGCTATCTCTATTAGGATTACGTCCTGGTACCTCGTAGGATCGTAAGATCTGCGATGTGGCCAGTGTATCTAGGTAATCTATGATAAAAGCAAATCGTCATCTAATCCCACTCTTCTCTACTGCTTCTCTCTCTCGCTCTCTATCATTTCTCTCTCTCTTCTCTCTCATAAAAATTTGGCACACAGATAACAAAGGGTTGATTTTTCGTCTCTCTCTCTCTCTTCTCTCATCTAAGGGCTCGGTCTCATCCTCCATCTCTCTCTCTCTCTCTCTGTCACACCGATAACAAAGGGTTGATTCTCGCCAAGTCGGCAGCTTCGATCCTCTATTATTAAACTCACATTGAATTATACTTATTGTCTTTGTAGCGCGTGTGTGTGTGTGTGTGTGTGTGTGTGTGTGTGTGTGTGTGTGTGTGTGTGTGTGTGTGTGTGTGTGTGTGTGTGTGTGCGTGCGTGAGTGTGTATTAACCCTATCAGTATTCGAGGACCCCTTTCTTCACATTGTTCTGGCTAACATTAGTCGATATTGTTCAGTCTAATACAAAAATGGAATTCCGGCTGTGTCAGACCCACAGATCCTTTCTAAGCTGCATATAATCTACTGATGATTGGCAGAATTTAAGGAACACAAGCGTTTATTAATGGATCAAAATATATGTGTATAAATGTGTGTGTGCTTGTATGTGTGCGTGACAGTACGTAACAATAAAGATGTGCAGATATAGCTCTAAATATAGCAAGGAGGAAACAGATACAAATAAAAAGATACGTAGAAAGATAGGTAGACATTCATACATAGATATAGATAAAAATAAATAAGTGGGAACATTTTTATCTATCTATATTTGTGTATACGTACCTATCTATCTATATATCTATCTATATATATCAATGTCTCTCTATATATATTCATCTATACATACATATAGATAAAGAGAGAGAGAGAGAGAGAGAGAGAGAGAGAGAGTACAGTAGGAAACACTGAGACATAGGACAGGAAGAGGCTATAACATATGCGGGAGTGAACGGCTTTGTCACATAACATTCAGATTTACATTTTCTTTTCCTTTTCCAGATTGACTTACATAGATTTACATATATACACTGGCCACACATATATTACAATCTCGACGAGGTGGCCAAGACTTTAAAAAAAAAAAAAAAAAAAAAAATATATATATATATAGATTGTTTTTGTGAATCTGTCTATATTTCTTGTCCATATATTTATTTATGTTTTTTGTTTTTAATTTGTTTGTTTTATGGACCCATTGTTACATAGTTATAGTTCCTTGATATATGTTTTTTCACATGATATATATATATATATATATATTACATATAATTTCACTGACTGTTTTTAATAAATATATGTCATTTTATCTATCAGTAACACTTCTTATACTGTTAAGCCAGAGTCACACGAGCCTTTTTTCGAGCAGTTTGTACGAACAATTATGGTCTGGCAGCTTCAAAAATTACACTTTATCCTAATTCAACCACCTAACATACTTTACTTTCAGTCTAGTTACCGATACCAGTGCAAAAAAGTCCCCTAATAGAACGAGAAAAAAACTTGCTCATGGAAAATTGCCGGAAAAATCGCTCGTGTGACAGCAGCTTTTATTCCCCGTAACACAAGAACATGTAGCAGCAACAAGAAGGTACAATCTCTCCTACAAACTACACACAAACTCGCTTATTCTCCGCCCTACTTCTCTCTGGAATTTCCTTTCTCAGATGTTACACTTCATTCAGGATAAACGACACCATAAGGTTCAGGGGTTTTGCTTTAAGGGGGTGGTTTCATTCATCCCTTCTTTACTTTTAGAGGGTGGTTTCATTCATCCCTTCTTTACTTTTAGAGGGTGGTTTCATTCATCCCTTCTTTACTTTTAGAGGGTGGTTTCATTCATTCCTTCGTTACTTTTAGAGAGTGGTTTCATTCATCCCTTCTTTACTTTTAGAGGGTGGTTTCATTCATCCCTTCTTTACTTTTAGAGGGTGGTTTCATTCATCCCTTCTTTACTTTTAGAGGGTGGTTTCATTCATCCCTTCTTTACTTTTAGAGGGTGGTTTCATTCATCCCTTCTTTACTTTTAGAGGGTGGTTTCATTCATCCCTTCTTTACTTTTAGAGGGTGGTTTCATTCATCCCTTCTTTACTTTTAGAGGGTGGTTTCATTCATCCCTTCTTTACTTTTAGAGGGTGGTTTCATTCATCCCTTCTTTACTTTTAGAGAGTGGTTTCATTCATCCTTTCTTTACTTTTAGAGGGTGGTTTCATTCATCCCTTCTTTACTTTTAGAGGGTGGTTTCATTCATCCCTTCTTTACTTTTAGAGGGTGGTTTCATTCATCCCTTCTTTACTTTTAGAGGGTGGTTTCATTCATCCCTTCTTTATTAAAAACTGCGAACAATATTAAAGTATATGACAAAAATAAACATATACTGTATTCCATTGTCCACTTGCGAGTTTCAGGCTATAAGGAAGTTGGAACCGTGAACATCAATATTAAGTAGAAATGCAATAATAATGAACGTTTCTGATGGCTAAATGGTATGTTGAATTGGGTTTTATGTATTTATAAATGTACTACGACCGTATTTTAGCAGACAAATTATGTTAAATATCGATGTCTACAGCTCCAACTTCCTTATAGAACGAAACTCGCAAGTGGTCAATTACGTTAGCAGTCTGGTGGTGTAATGGTTTAGATGCTTATGTTCTGGGTGCAGTGTCGAGTTCACATCCCGGGAGGGTCATATGCTTTCATTAGTTTATTCTAGTGCATTGGGGTTTGTAATGGAGGATTAATGTTAAGAACGGGGTGTTCCTTAAGGGGAGGTTTTTAGTTGATTCCCTAGACTTCCATCAAACTTAAAATTACTCCCCCTAGACCCCCTTTCAAGATAAATTTGTACATTTTTCGGTAGAAAAATGTCCCGGCCGAAGGCCGATTCCCCTTAAATTACAGGCTCGCTATCGCTCGCCAGGAAAAAATCGACACCTAGATGGCACGAATGGTCTTAAAATTGACAGAAATGGGGCGAGGGTTCTTAAAATCGCCAAACTAATGGGATGAATGTCTTAAAATTAGAAAAGCAATGGGGCTAAACATGAGGGAGAAAGGAGTCAAGAAAAAAATCCCTCAAGTGGAAATCTCCCCTTAATTAAGATATGATTAGATAAACCGTTGGACGGATATTAATGACATTAACTGACAATATTATTGCCAACTTGACACGTAAATGTAATACCCAGCTCAACATTATGAAGATTATCTGTTCAAAACCAAGCCCAAAATTATCCATATAATAAGTGTGTAATCTTTCCTGAGCTTCAAGTTGACATATGACAGACAGAACAAAATTATATATGACGTTATCATACTGAAAAGGTTAACATATCTATTATTATCTATATCACTCATGCTATATATTATTATCTATATCACTCATGCTATATATTATTATCTATATCACTCATGCTATATATTATTATCTATATCACTCATGCCATATATTATTATCTATATCACTCATGCTATATATTATTATCTATAACACTCATGCTATATATTATTATCTATATCACTCATGCTATATATTAGTATCTATATCACTCATGCTATATATTATTATCTATATCACTCATGCTATATATTATTATCTATATCACTCATGCTATATTATTATCTATATCACTCATGCTATATATTATTATCTATATCACTCATGCTATATATTATTATCTATATCACTCATGCTATATAATATTATCTATATCACTCATGCTATATATTATTATCTATATCACTCATGCTATATATTATTATCTATATCACTCATGCTATATATTATTATCTATATCACTCATGCTATATATTATTATCTATATCACTCATGCTATATGTTTTCCTTTTTTGTTGCTTTCATTCCTTGCTGCTCATTTCCTAATTATTCTTTCAATTTTCCACATATTTATCTACTTCTTTCTACTCAATTTTCTGGACCAACTAAACCATTCAGTTACCTCAGGATTAATCAATGTTGGGCCCTTCCGAATGCATTAATCTTATTCAATTTGACCACGAAATAATCTCACTAACGACCCTTGTTAATTAAATTTTGGTGTACACAATTGATTATGTCATTCTCGTACTAACAACTATCAAAACCACCAATATCACCATCACCTCCATTATCACCACCACCACCACTAACACCACCACTACTACTTTCACCACCACCACCGATACTATTTCACCACAACCACCACCACTATTACGATCACCACCACCACTGCTACTACTTCTACATTAATAAACATTACTACTATCTCTACCACCGCTACTACTATCATCACCACCACTACTACTATCATCACCACCACTACTATACTATTATCACCACAATCAGTAGTACTATTATCACCATCACCACTACTACCACTGCTAGAACCACTAATATGAAAACTGCTGATATGCTTAGCATTGCTTTTGTTTACATTGTTAGTCTGTTTCCTAATACCACCACAATAACGACCTCTAATACCACGACTATCACCAACACCACCTTTGCCACCGATACAAGCACAATCACCGACACCACCACAATCACGACTCCAAATACCACCACGGCTATCACTACCACTACTACCACCACCACCACCACTACCACCAACAATACCACAACCACCAACATTATCACCTACTATTACCCTAAGGAACAATTAAACCCTTTTGTACCGGCGACGTCTTTGTAAGTACATTCTAGCTATATTTAGACGAGTTTGTGCACTTTAAGAAGGATGTGTGGTAGTAATAATGGTTAAGAAGGATGTGTGGTAGTAATAATGGTTAAGTGGGATGTGTGGTAGTAATAATGGTTAAGGGGGATGTGTGGTAGTAATAATGGTTAAGTGGGATGTGTGGTAGTAATAATGGTTAAGTGGGATGTGTGGTAGTAATAATGGTTAAGTGGGATGTGTGGTAGTAATAATGGTTAAGTGGGATGTGTGGTAGTAATAATGGTTAAGTGGGATGTGTGGTAGTAATAATGGTTAAGTGGGATGTGTGGTAGTAATAATGGTTAAGGGGGATGTGTGGTAGTAATAATGGTTAAGAAGGATGTGTGGTAGTAATAATGGTTAAGGGGGATGTGTGGTAGTAATAATGGTTAAGAAGGATGTGTGGTAGTAATAATGGTTAAGAAGGATGTGTGGTAGTAATAATGGTTAAGGGGGATGTGTGGTAGTAATAATGGTTAAGTGGGATGTGTGGTAGTAATAATGGTTAAGGGGGATGTGTGGTAGTAATAATGGTTAAGAAGGATGTGTGGTAGTAATAATGGTTAAGAAGGATGTGTGGTAGTAATAATGGTTAAGTGGGATGTGTGGTAGTAATAATGGTTAAGTGGGATGTGTGGTAGTAATAATGGTTAAGGGGGATGTGTGGTAGTAATAATGGTTAAGAAGGATGTGTGGTAGTAATAATGGTTAAGGGGGATGTGTGGTAGTAATAATGGTTAAGAAGGATGTGTGGTAGTAATAATGGTTAAGAAGGATGTGTGGTAGTAATAATGGTTAAGGGGGATGTGTGGTAGTAATAATGGTTAAGTGGGATGTGTGGTAGTAATAATGGTTAAGGGGGATGTGTGGTAGTAATAATGGTTAAGAAGGATGTGTGGTAGTAATAATGGTTAAGAAGGATGTGTGGTAGTAATAATGGTTAAGGGGGATGTGTGGTAGTAATAATGGTTAAGGGGGATGTGTGGTAGTAATAATGGTTAAGGGGGATGTGTGGTAGTAATAATGGTTAAGAAGGATGTGTGGTAGTAATAATGGTTAAGAAGGATGTGTGGTAGTAATAATGGTTAAGTGGGATGTGTGGTAGTAATAATGGTTAAGTGGGATAGTTCAAAGCGTGTTAATTACTTTTAGGCCGATTAGAATCTTCTAATAGTAGCCAAAATAAAATGAAAAAGACGTCGCCGGTACAGAAGGGGTTAAGGCTCTATATAAACAATTCACATCATGCTGTTCAACGTTCTCATTCTACCCTAGTCCGGTCATACATGTTGAAGTTAGTCGCGTGTGTTCACTTGTTCACTTGCTTGTTCGTTAAGGGGAATCCACGCAATGCGAGCTAAGCTCATTATTATCGCGCCTCCTTAACTGGGAATGTATTGCGTGAAGTGCATGTTAAGTGTTTATGTATCGTTGGAATGGCTGTGGATGTAGGTGTAGTCTGTATTTTAGCCAATTGGCGACATCTGGAATCGAAGGCTTAGGGTTAATCTGTACGGTACCATTCTCACTACGGTACCAGTCTCACCCGAAGGCTTAGGTTGACCAGTAGCTTAGGTTGACCAGTACGATACCCATCTCACCTTGTAACCGATCACCAACCCCAGATGGGACGTCACAACTTCGTCCACTTATACCAGGTTCCTATTTATACTGCTAGGTGAACAGAGGCTACACCGTTAGGAGACTTGCCCAAATGTCTCTTCCCCGCCCGGGTCTCGAACCCGGGACCTTCTGGTTGTGAGCCAGACGCGCTATCAGTTACGCCACGGGGAGGTTTGTGTGTGTGTGTGTGTGTGTGTGTGTGTGTGTGTGTGTGTGTGTGTGTGTCACAGAAGGATCATATAACAATGGAGATTGTGTGTGTGTGTGTGTGTGTGTGTGTGTGTGTGTGTGTGTGTGTCATGGATGTGTCACAGAAGGATCATATAACAATGGAGAGATATATTGATGGCTATATACACTATATTGCTGTGGTGGTAGTGATCGTGATGATGTTAGTGCTGGTGGTGTTATTGGTGGAGGAGGTGGTGGTAGTGAAAATTGTAATTAATGATAGTGATGGTGATGATGTTAGTGGCAGTGATGTTATTGGTGGTGGCGGTGGTGATGGCTGGAAATGTTGGTAGTGGTGGTGTTGATGGAGGTGATAGTGGTGATGAGGATGGCTTTGGTGGTGGTTATATTGCGCTGGTGATGATGATAACGCTGTTGATGATGATAATGATAATAATAATGATAATGATGATTCCGATGATGATAATAGTGATGATGATGATGATGATGGCTATAGCGTTAGTATTATGGTGGTAGTGATAGTAGTGGTGGCGATAATGATAGTATAATTTGTATTTTCGTTGTATTTGGAGAGGGACTATTATGGATGTCAATGATGAATAATATTGCTAGTCGTAGTTGAAGAGGGATTGCAGCCATTTTGTGTTTTGCAGTTGCATCTTAAGGGGAGATGGGTCGGATTTTCTGGTCCCCATTCTTCCTCGTGTTTAGCCTATTAATTTTCCGATTTTAAGACGTTCGGACCATTAGTTTGGTGATTTTAAGATCTTTCGCACCATTTCTTTGTCAATCTTTAGACTTTTCGTTTCATGTAGGTGTCGATTTTTCCTGGCGAGCCTGTAGCCTAAGAGGAACCCAAGCGTCGATAATTGATAGTGAAAACAAAATAAATAAATAGAAAACAAAACAATAATAATTAAAATAATAGATAACAAAACAATAATACAACCTAGTGATAGTCTCCATGCAGGTGACTCTCCCTGGTTCGGTCTAGCCCCAACCAACAACAACAGGGGGATTGCCATTAGTCCCCCAAGGAGAGTTAGTAGGCTACAGCATCAGGGAGAAGATGGTTGGCCACAGAGGAGGGAGAGGAAGAGAGGGGAGAGAGAGAGATAACTAGTGAAGAGGTAACAAAAGAGGAGGAAGGCCAGTGAAAAGGGCAAAGGACAAACTGCACACGAGGAAATACAGAAGTTAAGGGGAGAGGGGCAATTTTTTCTATACCCCCTTCTCCCTCATGTTTAGTCCCATTAGTTTTCAGATTTTAAGATGTTTGCCCCATTAGTTTGTCGATTTTAAGACCTTTCGCCTCATTTCTTTTTCAATATTAAGACCTTTCATGCTATATAGGTGTCGATTTTTTTTCCTGGCGAACGATAGTGAGCCTGTAATTTTGGAAGAACCGGCCCTTGGCCGGAAAATTTTTCTACCAAAAAATGTACAAATTAATCTAGTAGGGGGATCTAATGGATGCTTTTTTTTTTTTTTTTTTTGATGGAGGCACAGGGAGGAAACTAGAAAATAATACAAAGATACATAAAAGAGCAAATAAATATGCCCATCTCCCCTTAAACAATGGAAAATATGTATAAGTTAATGGTAGGTGTGTGTGTGTGTGTGTGTGTGTGTGTGTGTGTGTGTGTGTGTGTGTGTGTGTGTGTCTTTGCTGAGCGTGGGAGGAAGATGAGGAGAAGTGTAAAAGAAAAACGCGTAAGGACGGAGGAAAATTAGTTTCGGTGGTGTAAGAAAAAAATGGGAAAACTTGAAAGGCACAACACAGAAAACGAAGAAATTAAATTAAGTTAGACGAGGAGACGACAGGTTAGTAATTAATTTGAGAGAGAGAGAGAGAGAGAGAGAGAGAGAGAGAGAGAGAGAGAGAGAGAGAGAGAGAGAAGGCTTGATGTAGGCAGAGGCAGAAAGACAGAATAGGTGAAACTGGGAAAAAGGCTAAAGGGTGAAAAATATAATCTATCGAAAATGAGGAAAATTTATGATCACAAAATTATTCGTCTAACTGTAAAAGATTTATAAAACCAGAATCTACCTCACAGCGCACTGAAAATATATAGGTAACTGAAAACCAATGCCTTCACTCAAAATGTATACGAAAATAAGCAAGTTTTTAAATGGCCGAAGCTTTGGCAATGGTTTTTCACGGGACGAAATAGGAGCCAAAACACTGAGCCATATAGATTGGTAGGAAAGGGAAGTGGATTGTACATCGCACACAAGGGAACAGATGAAAGAGGATGGGAAAGAAGTAGAAAAAATCTCCAGAAAGAAAAAAAATGCCAGGAGCCAAGAGAATTAAACTGGTGTCACATGAACGTTTTTTCTGGATCATTACTGGCAACGTTGGTCTTATAAGAATATTGTCTCCGACAAAAAATCTACCGCCAATCTAGTTGGTGATAACAGCTATCTATCTATCTATCTATCTATCTATATATATATATATATATATATATACCTATTATATCAGCTATACTCTTGTCCTTGGGGAAGCGGAGTCGTAAGGCTAATGTAAGGAACAACATCTTTATTTGATAACGTTTCGGCTTCTCTTCATGAGCCATCATCAGATCTAAAAAATTAAATGAACGTGCATGTAGTTCATTTGTTGTGCAAAATTGTATTATCTATAAATTATGTACATATAATTTACCCATAGAATGGGGAACTAAAACGAAAGGAGTGAAACTTTTGACTATCGTGGTGTTAGTGTAAAGTGAAGTAACTAAGTTTATAGTGTATATGCAAGGTTAAACATGGGGATATTGGAGATTTTAATGTATTTTGTATTAATTAAAAATAAATAAATATAGAAAATAATTCGCGATAAATTTCAGTTGAATTTGTAAACGTGTGTGGAAGGAACGTGGAATTTAACTAAATTTGGCCTACCACTAAAATATATATACTAAAGGATCTTAGTATACATAACATACCAGTTAATTTAAAAAGCATAGTAGTGGAGTAGATGTCTCGTGCGCACTGAGGGATGGTTTGAGGTCCTGAGTGAGAAGGGACTCTGCTAGTAATCGCGTGACACTGTCGGTGGTGTGCGTGACACTGTCGGTGGTGTCAGTGTCACGCGATTACTAGCAGAGTCCCTTCTCACCCAGGACCTCAAACCATCCCTCAGTGCGCACGAAACATCTAGTCCACTACTATGTTTTTAAATTAACTGGTATGTTATGTATACTTATATCCTTTAGTATATTATATTTTTAGTGGTAGGCAAAATTAGTTAAATTCCACGTTCCTTCCACACACGTTTACAAATTCAACTGAAATTTATCGCGAATTATTTTCTATATTTATTTATTTTTAATTAATACAAAATACATCAAAATCTCCAATATCCCCATGTTTAACCTTGCATATACACTATAAACTTAGTTACTTCACTTTACACTAACACCACGATAGTCAAAAGTTTCACTCCTTTCGTTTTAGTTCCCCATTCTATGGTTAAATTATATGTACATAATTTATAGATAATACAATTTTACACAACAAATGAACTACATGCACGTTCATTTAATTGTTTAGATCTGATGATGGCTCATGAAGAGAAGCTGAAACGTTATCAAATAAAGATGTTGTTCCTTACGTTGGCCTTACTATTCCACCGTCCTGGTGGTGTAATGGTTAAGGTGGCAAAAATATGTGTGTGATAAACCGGGTTCGAATCCCGGTGGATCATATATACTTTAATTAATTTCATTGGGGGTGTGGTGGTGAGATTAATAAAAATAATATATATAATTATATACCCGGTATATATATATATATATATATATATATATATATATATATATATATATATATATATATACCTTGGGCATCCACGAATTCTCCACCAACCTATTATGTGTTTAAGGTATTGTTTATATTTTATCATACAATATCTACACGTAGTTCATTATTATATGGTTTACCTGTTGCTGTTATTTGTTGTGTTTTTCTCTCTCTTTTTCGTGATTTCTAACTTATGTTTTTCTAAATTGTTATTAAATATATTTGCTTTAAATGTCAACATAATTTATGAATAAATTTATTTCTTATTGCTTTAGGTCTGATGATGACATATGTTAATGTCGAAACGTTACCGGTACAAGAATAAAGATGTTCGTGTTCACCTTGGTGTTGCTTGCCCTTATAAGACTCCGCTTCCCCCGAGGAGAATCTATTGCCACTACTATATATATATATATATATATATATACAGAGAGAGAGAGAGAGAGAGAGAGAGAGAGAGAGAGAGAGAGAGAGAGAGACGAGAGAGAGAGAGAGAGAGAGAGAGAGAGAGAGAGAGAGAGAGAGAGAGAGAGAGAGAGAGAGAGAGAGAGAGAGAGAGAGAGAGAGAGAGAGAGAGAGAGATATGTGAAGGTCATAAATATTATTTATAACACAAAGCGTTACATAGTACTGTACTACATAGACACACCGCCCAAACACTATATCGCATATTTCCCTAAGCTTGACAGACAGGTGTGAGAAACGAGGCAGATCGAGTTGGGTATTGAAAGCAATGGGAAAACATGGGGAATATATGCTACGAGAGATAAAGATAAAATAGATATAAAGCAAATATATAACGTACACAGCATATAGGAAATACAAATGATACACGTAATATGCAATAGTGTTACAAGGAGTTACATAAATACGTAAAACCCCAAAATTACAAAGGCCATACAGTTACAGTAAAGGTGGTCAGGTCGTTCTTATTAGCAAGGAAATCAAGCTTCGATAAATCAAAGTGGAATACAATGATAACATAGTAGATGGCTCTCTCTTCACCCACTGATTCTTTAGGGACATTGCCGTGCAGTAAATACAGTTAGAAATGTAGAGAGAAAGAAAGAGAGCGAGAGTGAGTGTGTGTGTGTGTGAGAGAGAGAGTGAGTGAGAGTGAAAGTGTGTGACTATCTCTCCTTCAACTTCCACAAACCCCCACAAGCACCACTGTCCCAGGAATGAAGCACTGCCACCAACCTTCATTCCCTATAAGCCCTGCCAAATATCTAGTAGATCGGGGGGAAGCCATAGCACACAAGGTCTCTCTCTCTCTCTCTCTCTCTCTCTCTCTCTCTCTCTCTCTCTCTCTCTCTCTCTCTCTCTCTCTCTCTCTCTCTCTCTCTCTCTCTCTCTCTCTCTCTCTCTCTCTCTCTGTATGTATGTGTATGTGTGTGTGTATCTCCTTCAACCTCCACACACCCCAACAAACACCACTATCCCGGAAATGAAGCACTCCCACCAACCTTCACTTCCTATAAGCCCTGCCAAACAGCTAGTAGACTAGGTGCGAGCCGTAGTATACAAGGTCCTTCTGTGTGTGTGTGTGTGTGTGTGTGTGTGTGTGTGTGTGTGTGTGTGTGTGTGTGTGTGTGATTATGAAAGACATTTGCATTTATATATTTATTTATGTAATCGTTTATTACTATGTTAAGTTTCCTCTCTAGACCTATATCAAGCTTTAGAAACACCCCCCAAAACCTCCTTTGAGATAAATTTGTGTATTTTTCGGTAGAAAAATCGAAAAAATTACACTTAAATGGCATGAAAGGTTTTAAATATCGCCAACTAATGGGGCGAATGTCTTAAGATGTCAAAACTAATAAGGCTAAGTAAGCATTAGGGAAAAGGGGTTACAAACAGTATAATATAGGTACAAGGTAATGGAGGAACAATATAGGTACAAGGTAATGGAGGAACAATATAGGTACAAGGTAATGGAGGAACAATATAGGTACAAGGTAATGGAGGAACAATATAGGTACAAGGTAATGGAGGAACAATATAGGTACAAGGTAATGGAGGAACAATGTAGATACAAGGTAATGGAGGAACAATATAGGTACAAGGTAATGGAGGAACAATATAGGTACAAGGTAATGCAGGAACAATATAGGTACAAGGTAATGGAGGAACAATGTAGATACAAGGTAATGGAGGAACAATATGGTAGTCTTCTCAAGGGTATTAAGGGGAGGTTTTTAGTTTGGTCCCTAGATATCCTTCAAGCTTAAGATTACACCCCCTTGTGCCCCTTTCAAGATAAATTTGTACATTTTTCGGTAGAAAAATTTCCCGGCTGAAAGCCGGTTCCTCTTAAATTACAGGCTCGCTATCGCTCGCCAGGATAAAATTGACACCTAAATGGCACGAAAGGTCTTAAAATTGACAGAAATGGGTTGAAAGTTCTTAAAATCATCAAAATAATGGGGCAAACGTCCTAAAATTGGAAAAACAATGAAGCTAAACATGAGGGAGAAAGGAGTCAAGAAAAAAATCCCTCAAGTGGAAATCTCCCCTTAAAGGCTGGAGTGTAATCATTGACCACTAATGGGGTTTGTGTTGATACGTAGTGGCTCTGAAGGGGATGCTGAAGGGTGGAGGAGAGGAGGGAAGAGGAGTGAGAGGAGGAAGAAGGGAGGGGGAGGGGGGGGGGGGAGGAATGATAAGTAAGAGGAAGAGGAGGAGGAACCAAGACATTATGGAAGATGGGAGGTGGAAGATAAGAATAAACAAAATATTTGGAACAAACTTGTGGTGAAGAAGAAGAAGAAGCGGTAAGAGAAAGAGAGGCACCATTGTGTGTTAGAATATTAACCCCTTCAGTACCAGCGACGTCATTTTCATCATATTCTGTACACTATTAGACGATTCTCTTCAGATGAGAAAGGATCTGTGGTTGCTCAAAGGATTAAGGGGAGGTCTCCACTTGAGGGATTGTTTTCTTGACCCCTTTGTCCCTCATGGTTAGCCCCATTGCTTTTGAGATTTTAAGACGTTTGCCCCATGAGTTTGGTGATTTTAAGAATTTCCGCCCCATTCTGTCAATTTTAAGACCTTTCGTGCAATTTAGGTGTCGATTTTAGCCTGGCGAGCGATAGCGAGCCTGTAGTTTAAGAGGAACCGGCCTTCGGCCGGGAAATTTTTCTACCGAAAAAGGTACAAATTTATCTTGAAAGGGGGTCAAGGGGGTGCAATTTCAAGCTTGATGGAAGTCTAGGAAACACCCTAAAAACCTCCTCTTAAAGGATAGAGAAGAGAAGAGGGAAGAATGCCAGACAGGGAGAGAGAAGGAGGGAGCAGGTGAACAAGGTCTGTATAACAATGGATTATTAGGAAATGAAAAGAGAATTTAATCAAGGGGAGATGGGTGGTTTTTCTGGACCGCCTTTTCCTCCATTAGTGTTCAGATTATATGAGGTTCGGTCAATTAGTTCGGTGATTTTAACACCTTTAGCTCCATTTCATTGTTATTTTTAAGACCTATCGTGCCATTTAGGTATCGATTTTTTCTTGTCGAACGATAGCGAGCCTGTAATTATAAGAGGAACCGGCCTTCGGCCGGGAAATTTTTCCACCGAAAAATTTACAAATTTATCTTGAAGGGGGATGTAGGGGGTGTTTTTTTCTAAGTTTGAGGGAGGTCTAGCGAGGAAACTAAAAATAAATTAATTAATAAATTAATTAATAGATACAAATTAATTAATAGATACAAATTAATTAATAGATACAAATTAATTAATAGATACAAATAGATACAAATTAATTAATAGATACAAATTAATTAATAGATACAAATTAATTAATAGATACAAATTAATTAATAGATACAAATGACAGCCACTGTCCCCTTAAGAGGATGCCGATGTGAGAGGGAAAAGGAAGATCATCTATGAGAACACAGATGTGTGATCCATTTTGTTTTGTTCTATGTGCATGGAGGAGAGAAAGGGCAAAGATGTCTGCAACAAGTGTCTCCCCGAAAGTTGAAAGAGTAACAGAAACAACAGCTTTTGGCGTACTGGAAAGAAGTGTGGTGGGCTTGTTTAGTGTAATTAAATTAATTGGAAGATGAGGTGTTTGAAAGAGCTAGCTGGATTACTCTCTGTGTAGGTGAGGCAGAAACAGTGAGGGAGGACAGACAAATGAAACAGGATTATAGCAACAAGAAAACTAATGGTGATGGGCTGGTCTATCAGAGTGAGAGCTGAGCGATCTCGGACATACCCATAGCTTATTCTGACTGTTCCTTTTATTTATATATTTTCTAGATCTCAAGTGACGGCGTCTATTCCGTGGATTGACCTCCCTACTGCCAGCCTAGAGGTTGGCAGATTGGGAGCCAAAGCGTCACATTTTTCCTTTGCCCCTCAACTTTCCCTTCATAATTGCTGAGGGGCAAAGGGCCTTGGGTGGGAATTTAATTTCCCGGGCGTTTCTGCACCCTCCTCAGCTCCCTGCCTTGGAGTGGCTTCGGTCACCCAGGCTTTATTAGTGGTAAGCAGGGAGGGTTTTGTGGGGGCGCTCGTTTATGGCCTTGGCCTTGCTCGGGACCTTGGGGCTGTTCGGCCAGACAGCCTGGGGAACAGCAACAACAACAACAACAGGAACACTATATACAGATTGAGAGAAAGTAATGAATGGTGAATGAAAGGAGGCATCATAGGACAAAGAAATATGATGAATAGATAACTAGAGAGGCACTTCGTAGAGCGCATACCTCCGCCTACGCTGGCAGACCTCTATCGATCGCCTCCTAAATGGAATCACTTCTTTCTTGGTGCATATCCAATCTGCCCACCACATTTCGTGATAATCAGTTCATCACTAATTGAGGTATCTTGTTTACAGACAAACACACAGACAGTCAAACACATAACCTCCTCCACCTGCGTTGTTAAAAGTAAAACAGCAGCTAAGCATGGGTGAAAAACAATTAACCATCGACTGCCTCGAATGACAACAAATCATGATCAACCAAAAATAACTATACAATAAATAATGATAGACAAATATGGGTAATTGAGAAATAAATATACAACGAATGTGTGTGTGTGTGTGTGTGTTAGAGAGAGAGAGAGTGTGTGTGGTGTGTGTGTGTGAAAGTGCGTATGTGTGTGTGTGCTTACATTACTGAAATAGTTCGACACATACAATAATGCAAGTAATGGGTCGCTTGTCTGTAAGTCTAAAATAACTTACATAAGATTGGGGAAGAGGATCAACCATCTATATATTTTTTCCTTATGCCAAAAATAAAGTGTGTTTACAAAGAAATCAGGTAGGAAGATCATGGCTGCAGAAAGAGTGATATGACGCACGGAAGGAGGGAAGGAAGGAAGGAAGGAAGAAAGGAAGCAAAAATATATAGGAGAGGAAAAGAAGGAGCAGCGACAATTCTGAGGGGCTAAAGATGGGGTTTGAGGAAGATTTATGTGAGAGAGAGAGAGAGAGCGAGAGGGTGTGTGTGTGTGTGTGTGTGTGTGTGTGTGTGTGTGTGTGTGTGTGTGTGTGTGTGTGTGTGTGTGTGTGTGTGTGTTAAAGGGAACCAGGACTTCCAGCAAAAGGAAAACAATGTATATAGACTGAGAGAAAGTGATGAATGGTGCATGTATGGAGACATGATGGGATAGAGAACTAAGACGAATGGATAACTAGAGAGGCACTCAGGAGAACGCATACCTTAAGGGAGGATGGTTCACTTTTTGGGCGTTTTTTGCATGTATTCATTATTTTCTAGTTTCTTCACTAGACCTCCATCAAATTTAAAACAAACATCCATTAGATCCCCCTTCTAGAATAATTTGTACACTTTTCGGTAGAAAAATGTTCCGGCCGAAGGCCGGTTCTTCCAACATTACAGGATCATTATCGTTCGCCAGGGAAAACATCGACACCTAAATAGCACGAAAGGTCTAAATAGTGACGAAGAAATGGGGCGAAAGGTCTTAAAATCGACTAACTAATGGAGCAAACATCTTAGCATCTGAAAACTAATGAGGCTAAACATGAGGGAGAAAGTGGTCCAGACAACCGGCCCATCCCCCCTTAGCCTACGATGGCGGAGGTATGCGATCTACCGAGTGCCTCATAAATGAAATCACTTCTTCCTTGGTGCATATCCTATCTACCCATTAATAACCTATTGAGAAATCTTGTTTACAGAAAAATAGACAAAAACACAGACAAACAGAGACAAATACATAATCTATTTTTTATTAATTTCACCACAACACCAAACACCTCCAATGAAATTAATGAAAGCACATATTATGTGATCCACCAGGATTCGAACCCGAAAACACAAAATATCAGATAAGCAGGAGTGAAAAACAATTAAACATCGACAGCCTCAAATGAGAGGAAATCAAGATCAAATAACAATAATAACGATAACACAAGTAATGATAAAAAAATATGCGGCATTGAAGAATTAATGTATAACGAATGGTGACTCCAGCCTCATCCACTTTGCTTACATGTATAAATGTGTGTGTGTGTGTGTGTGTGTGTGTGTGTGTGTGTGTGTGTGTGTGTGTGTGTGTGTGTGTGTGTGAGAGAAAGAAAGAGAGAGTGCGTGTGAGTGTGATAGCTGTGTGTTTCTCTGTGTAAAAAATCCTTATACAAAATAAAGGGAAACATGCTTACATTACTGACACATTTCTGGACATACAGTAATGGTATGCAAGTAATGGTCGCTCGTCTGTAAATCTTAAACAGCATACATAACATTGAGAAAGGGGATCAAACTTTCTTTTCTTATACCCAAAATGTGGATATAAAGAAAGGAAGGAGGAAGATCATGGCTGCAGAAAGAGTGATATGACGCACGGAAGGAAGGAAGGAAGGAAGGAAGGGAAGAAGGAAGCAAGGAGGCGAAAAGATATAAGAGAAGAAAAGAAGGAGCAGCGAAAATTCTGAGGGGCTGAAGATGGGGTTTGAGGAAGATTTATGTGTGTGAGAGAGAGAGAGAGAGTGTGTGTGTGTGTGTGTGTGTGTGTGTGTGCGTGTGTGTGTGAAAGGGAGCCAGAGAGATGGATGGCGAGAAAACAGGGTGGGAAGACGCGGTGAAAAGCGTAGGTAGTAAAAGAGAACGTATTTTAAAGTTACACATTTTTAAGGGGAAATGGGTCTCTTTTCTGGTCCCCTTTCTTCCTCATGTTTAGATCCATTAGTTTTCAAATGGTAAGATTTCGGCCCATTTGTCTGACGATTTTAAGACCTTTCGCCACGTTTTCTTTGTCAATATTAAAACCTTTCGTGGTATTTAGGTGTCATTATGTTCCTGGCGAACGAAAGTGAGCCTGTAATTTTGGAAGAAACGGCCTTCGGCCGGGAATTTTTAACCGAAAAATGTACAAATGAATCTAGAAGGGAGATCTAATGGATGCTTTTTTTTAAGTTTGATGGAAGTCTAGGGAGGAAACTTAAAACACAAATATATATATATGAAAAAATCGACCAAAACATATACCCTTCCCCCTTAAGCCTTTGGCGATTATGACAGTGACTAACATTGGACGATAATATACAGTTTAGGAAGGATCTGTGGGAATTATATGGGTAAAGACGATCCCAATTAACCCTCTGACTTCCATATACCCTTCCGAATCTAAAATAAAATCGTGTCCAAATAGCCGGAAAACAAAACAAAAATGCATCATTGTATCTTGAAAGGGTTAAGGTTTTAGAAAGAAGACGCAATACATAATAAGAGTAGAAGAAGTACACTAACACCATGAGTAAGTTAAGGGGAGACTGGCCGTTTGTTTGGTCTATTAATTCATGTATTCATATATATTTTTTTAGTTTCCTCCCTAGACCTTCATCAAGCTAAAAAAAAATAAAAAATCCCCCCCCCCCACCCTTCAAGATAATTTTGTAATTTTTTTGGTAGAAATTTTTTCCCAGCCGAAGGCCGGTTCCTCTTAAAATTGCAGGCTCGCTATCGCTCGCCAGGAAATAATCTACACTTAAATGGCACGAAAGGTCTTAAAATTGACAACAAACTGGGACGAAAGGTGTTAAAATCGCCAAACTAATGGGCCGAACGTCTTATAATCTCAAAACTAGTGGGGCTAAACATTAGGGAGAAGGGGGTCCAGAAAAACGGTCTGTCTCCCTTAATAGGACAAAATAATTATATCGATATGAGCGAACAGAAAAGAGAATAAATGAACAGAGAGTGAATAGATAAGGAAATAAATGAGTGAAGATTAAATAAAAAAAAATTATATAGAGGACATTTATTGAGAATGATGAGGTAATGAAAGCCGGAGTCACACGAGCGATTTTTCCGTCAATTTTTACGAGCAATTGTTGTCTGACAGCTATAAAATGCAAGTCTCGAATAAATTAAAGTACCAAACATACTCTACCTTCGATCTAGTTTCCGATTCCAATGCGAAAAAGCCTCAAAATAGTACGCGAAAAAAACTTGCTCATCGAAAATTGCCCGAAAAAGCGCTCGTGTGACAGCGGCTTAAAGGGAGAACAACATGTCCTTGAATAAGAACAATAAAACCGAAAATTCAAGAGAGAGTTTTGTAGAGGGGAAAATGAAAGACGAAAACAATAAATAAGAAACTGGTGGACATAATAAAAAACAAAAAGCTGAGTTGGCAATAAGATAGGAGAAATGTGAGGGAATATGAAAGGAAACATTGAATAAGAGAGAGAGAGAGAGTGAGTGTGTGTGTGTCTGTGTGTGATAAGAAATTGAGTCCTTATCAACAGAAAACCCCTGCAATCCATTCCAAGAAGCCACTTAGCATAATATATACACACGGAAATGAAGTTAGATAATAAACAAATTGATAAAAAGAGTGAGTGAAAGATAGAACACGAGAATATATGAAGGAAGGGGGAACTATAAGCCTCTTAGTTGATCTGTTCATGAGTGTGGAAAGTGAGGGATGCAAGGGGAGATGGAGAGATAGATAGATAAATATTCTCAACTCTCTGGCTAAGGCTTTCTTGTCACTCTCAAACTAATTATTTCTGCGCTGTTTATCTCTACCCTAACTCTACCGACTATCTAAAATTCTTTGACTACCTAACTTCTAAATTGGAACACATTCTATCTATCTCTCCTTTCGCAGAAATCTCCAACATAGGAGATTTTATCGTTCACCACCGTCAATGGCTCTCCTCTGTTTCCACTGACCAACCTGGTGAACAAGCCTACACCTTTTCTCTCCTAAATGACCCCGTATACAGGATCGCTTCGGACACCGGCCCAACATTCTTGACTAATTTCTAACCTCTAACCCTTCTGCTTATACTGCAAACCTTTTCTCTCCTTTGGGCTCCTCTGACCATAAACTAGTATCTGTCACGTGTCCTATCTCTCAGGTACGGCCAACCGATCCTCCCAACTGGTGGCGCATGAGGCACTTTGGCACTACCGACTGGGAGGCTCTTCGGCAGTACTTCTTTGATTTCTCATGAAATGACTTTTGCTTCCGTGGCCGAAGACTCTCGGAGAGTGCTGAACGCATTA
The DNA here is from genome assembly GCA_032716605.1 of Paralithodes platypus. Classification (NCBI taxonomy): domain Eukaryota; kingdom Metazoa; phylum Arthropoda; class Malacostraca; order Decapoda; family Lithodidae; genus Paralithodes; species Paralithodes platypus. The sequence goes on along the minus strand of CM064510.1, from coordinate 17,421,570 downwards.
CCGAGGTAATCCTCTCGGGCATGGAAGCGTACATTCAATTTTTTTTCTCTCAGTCTAGTCCACCCTTGTTCTACTGCTGTCCGCAACAAGGAGGATGCATTCTAACGGTACCCACGCCTTAAAACTCAAGAATCTCATTCTTCCTATGTTTCTGCCCAGAATCAAGCCAAATCTGTTCTTCGACTTGCCAAACACTCTTTCATCAATAATAAATGCACTGAACTATCCAACTCTAGCTCTTCTCAAGCTTTCTGGCATTTAGCCAAAAACCTCTCCAACAATTTTTTCTTCCTCATCTTTTCTTCCCCTTTTCCACTCTGATGGCACAACCATCACTTCTTCCTCTGACAAAGCTCAACTCTTCGCTCAAACTTTTTCTAGAAACTCCACTTTGGATGATTCCGGTGTTATTCCTCCCTCTCCACCCCCCTCTCTCCTACTTATGCCTAATATCCTAATCTCTTCTTAAGATGTACTTTCTACCCTCTCTATGCTTAATACTAAGAAGGCTTATGGTCCGGACGATGTTCCTCCTGTTGTACTCAAAAACTGTGCTTCGGTGCTGACTCCCTGCCTAGGCAAACTCTTTCGTCTCTGTCTCTCTTCTAATGTCTTCCCTTCATGCTGGAAGTTTCCTCTCATTCAACCTGTCCCAAAGAAGGGTGACCACTCTCAACCCTCCAACTATCGTTCAATTGCTCTCATCTCTTGTATCTCTAAAGTTTTTGAAACTCTTCTTGCATCCAAATTTCCTAAGCATTTCTCTACTCATAATCTACTCTCATATCGCCAATATGGCTTCCTTAACCCTTAACTGGCGGCGCCCGGCTATTGTCGAGTGAAAGAAAAGGTGCCCATATGTGGGGCTCGGCTATTGTCGAATGCAATTTTGAGCACGTAATGTGCTCTGAGAGAGAGCGGAGCGGTGGGAGGATCGTAGATTACCTCCTGACCGCTCGCCACGGTGGCCGTGGAGCTACTGAGATTTACTGCACCCTCCTCCACCCTTTCTCACTCGTTTCACATGTAATAATGTAAGAAAATTACCGTATTTTATCGATTTTGCCCTTCGGTTGCACGATTGTTGCAAGACAACCAGTGATCGTAGAAGGATGGTTTGGGTGTCATTGGAAAGCTCAATTTATGCCCTTTCAGGCATACATACTTGTATTACGCTCTGGGTCTTGTTTATGCATGAAAAAGAGCACGGAAACAACCCCATTTATGGTAAAAAAAAAACGCTGGGCGGTACATAGAAATTCCCGCCTAGGCCGCTCTTAAGGTGTTAATAAGGGTCGCTCTACTGGTGATCTTCTTTCATATCTTACTAACTCTTGGTCATCCTCTTTTCGGGACTACGGTGAGACCTTTTATATTGTGCTAGACATATCAAAGGCCTTCGATAGAGTCTGGCACAAATCTTTAATTTCTAAACTACCCTTCTTCGGTTTCTATCCCTCCATCTGTGCCTTTGTCTCTAATTTCCTTTTCGGCCATTTCATAGCTGTGGTTGTGGATGGCCATCGCTCAATTCCTCATCCTATCAACTCCGGTGTTCCTCAGGGCTCTGTCATATCTCCAATTCTCTTTCTAATTTTTATATATGATCTTTTCAACTGTACCTCAAGTCCCATCCATTCATACGCAGACCATTCTACCTTACACTACTCAATTAGTTTTTCAGAACACCCCAACCAGGAATCCCTCAAAAACAACCGTAATGAAGCCATACAACACTTATCTTCTGATCTAACTACTATTTCCAATTGGGGCAGAGAAAATCTTGTTGCCTTTAATGCTTCCAAAACCCAATTTCTCCATCTTACTACCCGTCCGGAACTCCCAGAGGACTATCCCTTATACTTCAACAATACAAAAATCAATCCTTCATCTTCTCTCAATATTCTTGGAGTCTCTTTTTCTTCCGCTTTCACTTGGAAGGACCATATTACCAATCTTGCTAAGGGAGCCTCCCAGAAGCTGGGTGTGCTCAACCGCCTCAAGGGGTTCTTTAGCCCTGCACAGCTTCTTGCTTTGTACAGGGGCACAGTGAATCCTTGTATTGAGTATTGTTCTCATGTGTGGGGAGAATCCTCTCACACCGCACTCCTAGACAAAGTAGAAATGAGACTGATTGATTGATTGATTGATAAGATAGATATATAGATAGATAGTAATAGACAGATAAATATAAATATATACAAAGGAATTTCTATACTTTATATTTGAAAGAGAAAATAAGAAAATATATATATTCCCAAGGAGGTAGTAAATCAACCCAAGAATAAAAAACTGAGTTGAGTCGAAGGGGAAAGGGGAATTCAGAACTACTAATGGCGAGAGAGAGAGAGAGAGAGAGAGAGAGAGAGAGAGAGAGAGGGATATGGAAAATGGAATGGAAAATATGTTTTGTAGATATTAGCTTAAAGAAAGTCATGAAATTAGTACTTCTAGTTATTTGTCCATGTGTATGAAGGAAACAAAAGGCAAATTGCCTGCAACGAGTGTTTCCCCCAGAGTTAAAAGAGTGACAGAGTGCCAAATTCAAGGGACGTTTCGGTCAAAATGCCTGGACACACAAAGTTTAAAGGAGTCTCTCTCTCTCTCTCTCTCTCTCTCTCTCTCTCTCTCTCTCTCTCTCTCTCTCTCTCTCTCTCTCTCTCTCTCTCTCTCTCTCTCTCTCTCTCCTCTCTCTCTCTCTCTCTCTCTCTCTCTCTCTCTCTCTCTTCTCTCTCTCTCTCTCTCTCTCTCCTCTCTCTCTCTCTCTCTCTCTCTCTCTCTCTCTCTCTCTCTCTCTCTCTCTCTCTCTCTCTCTCATCTGTCCCCTACTAACCTATCTGTCCCCTACTAACTACCCAATCCTGCCACGGACATTAGTTCCAGGGCAGTAGTTCCCTTTCCAATGTTCCCTTACCCACTCTAAACCACTGTTTGGACACTTGATCCTCAGTATTTTGGAGGACAAGCAGCCTAGAAGGGTCACTAGAGTGTTGCTTGATTTCCTTTGTACTTCTTTGTACTCTCTCTCACTCTCTCTTTCTCACTCACTCACTCACTCTCACTCTCTCTCTCTCTCTCTCTCTCTCCATTAAGACCTCTGAACTTCACCTCTCCCCTTCGGCTTGGACTCAATTTTTATTTCTGGTAGTGATTTACAACCTCCCTGGGATTATCTCTCTCTTATGTTTTATCTTGCTCTGCTCTTATTTGCTCTCTCTCTCTCTCTCTCTCTCTCTCTCTCTCTCTCTCTCTCTCTCTCTCTCTCTCTCTCTCTCTCTCTCTCTCTCTCTCTCTCTCTCTCTCTCTCTCTCTCTCTCTCTCTCTCTCTCTCTCTCTCTCTCTCTCTCTCTCTCTCTCTCTCTCTCTCTCTCTCTCTCTCTCTCTCTCTCTCTCTCTCTCTCGTCTCTTTATTGTATTTATCTTATCCTTATTGTCTCTCTCACCTCTTGAAGTTATCTCTCATATCTTTAATGTATCTCTCATATCTTTATCTTCTTCTCTCTTATCTACTAACTTTCCTCTTCTTCCTTCCTTCCTACTTCTCGTTTATTCCACTTTCGCTATTGTTTTGTTTTTTCTAATTCAATCACCGTAAACTGACGGAAGAGTCGGTTATATTCCAGCTGACGCTAAAATGAATCCCTTAGCAACTTAAGGGGAGACTGGACGTTTGTTTGGTCTATTAATTCATTTATTCATATATGTTTTTAGTTTCTTCCCTAGACCTTCATCAAGTTTAGAAAAACACCCCCTAGTCCCCCCTTCAAGATAATTTTTTTGGTAGGCCAGTTCCTCTTAAAATTGCAGGCTCGCTGTCGCTCGCCAGGAAAAAAACGACACCTAAATGGCACGAAAGGTCTTAAAATTGACACCGAAATGGGGCGAAAGGTGTTAAAATCGCCAAACTAATGAGCCGAACGTCATATAATCTCAAAACTAGTGGGGCTAAACATTAGGGAGAAAGTGGTCCAGAAAACAGGCCCATCCCCCCTTTATTATATCGATACTTAACCCCTTCTGTACCGGCGACGTCTTTGTAATATAGTGCTAGCTATATGTAGACAATTGTATGCAGTTTAAGACGGATGTGTGGGAAAATAAGGGGTTAAGGGCAGACTGGCCGTTTGTTTGGTCTATTAATTCATTTATTCATATATTTTTTTAGTTTCCTCCCTAGACCTCCATCAAGCTTAGAAAAACACACCCCTAGACCCCCCTTCAAGATAGATTTGTACATTTTTCGGTAGAAAAATTTCCCGGCCGAAGGCCGGTTCCTCTTAAAATTGCAGGCTCGGTATCGCTCGCCAGGAAATAATCGACACCTAAATGGCATGAAAGGTCTTAAAATTGACAACGAAATGGGGCGGAAGGTGTTAAAATCGCCAAACTAATGGGCCGAACGTGTTATAATCTCAAAACTAGTGGGGCTAAATATTAGGGAGAAGGGGGTCCAGAAAAACGGTCTGCCTCCCCTTAAGTGAGATAGTTCGAAGACTGGTAATTGCTGGAGGTCCTTGTTAAATTGAATACAATTGCTGGAGGTCCTTGTTAAATTGAATACAATTGCTGGAGGTCCTTGTTAAATTGAATACAATTGCTGGAGGTCCTTGTTAAGTTGAATACAATTGTCTAAAAGTGGCTAGACTAAATTGAGAAGGACGTCGCCGGTACAGAAGGGGTTAATGGCCAAATACGACAATACTATGTCTCTGTGTCATTTTAAGGGGAGATGGTTCACTTTTTAGGCGGTTTTTGCATGTATTCATTAGTTTTCTAGTTTCCTCCCTAGACTTCCATCAAATTAAAAAAAAAATCTATTAGATCCCCCTTCTAGATTAATTTGTACATTATAAATGTCCCGGCCGAAGGCCGGTTCTTCCAACATTACAGGTTCACTATCGTTCGCCAGGGAAAAAATCGACACCTAAATAGCACGATAGATCTAAATATTGACGAAGAAATGGGGGCGAAAGGTCTTAAAATCAACTAACTAATGGGGCAAACATCTTAACATCTGAAAACTAATGGGGCTAAACACGAGGGAGAAAGTGGTCCAGAAAACCGGCCCATGTCCCCTTAATGCCAGGTTTTCCTAATTAACCCTTTCTATACCGGTGACGTACTGTTGTTAGTTATAGTGTTGCTGTATTTAGACGATTTTATGCAGCTTAAGGGGGGATGGGCCGGGTTTCTGGATTACTTTCTCCCTCATGTTTAGCCCCATTAGTTTTCAGATGTTTAATTGTTTGCCCCATTAGTTTTCAGATGTTAAAATGTTTGCCCCATTAGTTTGTCGATTTTAAGACCTTTCGACCCATTTCTTCGTCAATATTTAGACCTTTCGTGTTATTTAGGTGTGGATATTTGCCCTGGCGAACGATAGCGAGCCTGAAATCTTGGAAGAACTGGCCTTCGGCTGGGACATTTTTCTACCGAATTATTTACAAATTAATCTAGAAGGGGGATCTAATGGATATTTATTTTTTAATTTGATGGAGGTCTAGGGAGGAAACTAGAAAAATAATGAATACATGCAAAAATCGCCCAAATAGTGAACCATCCCCCCTTAAAAACATACCAAGTTATACGTCGTTATCACAATATATTTAATTGTCTAGCGATCAAGTTAATGCCAAACAAGTCATTCAGGCAAATCAATGGGAGGCAGACCGTTTTTCTGGACCCCCTTCTCCCTAATGTGTAGCCCCACTAGTTTTGAGATTATAAGACGTTCGGCCCATTAGTTAGGCGGTTTTAACACCTTTCGCCCCATTTCGTTGTCAATTTTAAGACCTTTCGTGCTATTTACGTGTCGATAGCAAGCCTGCAGTTTTAAGAGGAATCGGCCTTCGGCCGGGACATTTTTCTACCGAAAAATATACAAATTTATCTTGAAGGGGGGTCTAAGGGGTGTTTTTCTAAGCTTGATGGAGGTCTAGGAAGGAAACTAAAAATATATATGAATACATTCATTATTAGACCAAACAAACGGCCAGTTTCCCCTTAAGAAGAGGAAGGGTTATATTATTACTGTTTACGTAAGCAGATAAAAGCGAAAAAGATGACTTCATGATACTTAAATACGTAGTTAGTTTTAGATCGAAGCAAATCAATGTTATTTACTATGAATTGTATTCAACTGTGCTCTCATCTTCTATCATCCAACTATCCATCTATCTCTCTATTCATCAATCTAATTAGCTATCTAAATGGCTATCTATCTATCTGTTTATCAATTTACCTACCCACTTCCCAACCACTCAACAACTCCTTCTAACCTTGTACATCTCACCTCCAGTTCCACCTGCTAATGACGGGTGAAGGGAGAGAACAAAATAAATAAATAAACAAATAATATAAATAAATATAAACCTGTCAGCTCTTCCTACATCCCCACACGACATATTAAGTCACCTGCCAGGATTTGTATAAATTATATATGATTTTTTTAATTATTTACTTTTTTTTTTGGTATATCAACTCCTATGAATATTGTTAGTTTTGTTAAATATATTATTATGTTATATATATATATACAGTATATATATACAGTATATATATATATAATATACAGTTTATATATAATGAAGAATCAGTGTAGGCTGCAACATTCATGGGTAAAAACACCTGTGCAGATATGGTCCCAGGTTTATTCAACGTTTCGCCTTCTACGGCTTCTTCAGGAATGCAACATATATGGAAGTACAGTCAACTTATATACAGTCCAAGCTCTGAGAAAACAACTAAACAAAATGCAATAATTGGTGTAGCAATATGAAATGAAATAAAATAAAATACCGCATGAACAATACGGGAACTCTTTCCAATATTGTCCATGCTATATTTTATTTCATTTCATATTGCTACACCAATTATTGCATTTTGTTTAGTTGTTTTCTCAGAGCTTGGACTGTATATAAGTTGACTGTACTTCCATACATTATGTTGTATTCCTGAAGAAGCCGTAGAAGGCGAAACGTTGAATAAACCTGGGATTACATCTACACATATGTTTTTACACACACATATATATATATATATACAGACATTATATCCCTACTTCGTACCTTTATTCCACTACCTCTCCACCTCTTAATACTCCTAATTACCACCAAACATATCTTATCTTTAATGCCTAATTCATTCCATAGTCTAGCAATGTTCTTAAGTGTTCTTCTCCCATATTATTTAATATATCTACAATATAATCTCTTTTTTGCTCTTACAATCGTTGAATCCTGTCATATTTGTTGCTCTAATTAACCTATTTTTTCCTTAAAACCCTTTGTGGATTAAGCTGCATTTTGACAGTTTGTTCTGACTATCATAAGTCGATTTGATATACCCTAAGAGCGATCTGTGGAAATTGACTGTCTCAAGTAACCCGCTGACTACCATATATTCTTCCTAATCTGAATACAATCATCTAATAATAGTAGAAAACGGAAAAGAAATGCGTCAGCAAATCTTGATAAGGTCAACTCTTGTTGTATATGTCTTGTGCGGGCTTAACCTTTATATTAAGAAAAATTATCTTCTTTGCTTCCTATAATCTTTCTCCTCTTACTATTTGAATGTTCTCTGTATTATCTATATCCAGTTTTGGTTTGTTTAGTTTGCAAGTTTTACATTTTAAATTATTTATATCCCTCGTAATCCCTGTTCCTCCAAAATAAGATACGTTCCTATACCTACCTCTATGCCCGTCTCTCCTGTTTCATATTCTCTCCCTATTTCACTGTCCCTACTGATTGCCTTGCCTACCCACCGCCCCTGGACGCCAATGATGGAATAATAGGGTTCAGAGGAGTTGGCTTTAATTCAATGCATATCTAACTCGCTCCGGCTCTCTCTATCTCTCTCTTCTTTCTTTCTCTATTTCTATCTGGCTCTGGTTCTCTCTCAGGCTCTCTCTCTCTCTCTCTCTCTCTCTCTCTCTCTCTCTCTCTAAGACCTCAGTGATATCCCTACACCATCGCCGATTCAGATTGATAATTCAGATGTTCTAAGCAATATCACCGTTACAGAGAGAGAAGTATTGAATTGTTTAGATAAACTCAAGGTAAATAAAACGCCAGGACCTGATACAATCTCGCCTAGAGTTCTAAAGGAAGCTAAGAATGAGCTCTCCAAACCACTGACATTACTATTCAATAAATCCTTGCAGTCTGGAACTATGCCTGATCAGTGGAAACTAGCCAACGTAACACCGATATTCAAAAAAGGCAGCAAATCCCTACCCCGTAACTATCGTCCAATTAGCTTAACCTCAGTTGTATGTAAAATGCTAGAAACGGTCATACGAGACAGACTCGTAAATCACTTAGAGGAAAATAACATACTTAAAGATACTCAACACGGCTTTCGTTAAAAAAACGTTCCTGTTAACAAACCTCTTAGACTTCTTCCACGATATCCTCAACCTCTACGATGAGAGTAAAGCTGTAGATATTATATACCTTGATTTTCAAAGGGCCTTTGACAAAGTTCCCCACAAACGTTTACTGCTAAAACTAAAAGCGCATGGAATACAAGACGGTGTGTTGAAATGGATAGAAAATTGGCTCAGCAACAGAAAGCAAAGGGTAGTCATAAACGGTAAGGCATCTAAATGGACCAATGTAAGTAGCGGGGTACCCCAGGGATCGGTACTAGGACCAATTCTCTTTCTAATTTACATCAACGACATAGATGAGGGTCTCACCTGCACAATCTCAAAATTTGCTGACGATACAAAAATTGCAAATAGCGTACTCTCAAAAGAACAAGTTGACGATATGCAACACAATCTAGATAAATTGTCATGTTGGGCCCAAATTTGGCAAATGAGTTTCAATGCGGATAAATGTAAAGTACTACATGTCGGATACCTAAATGAGAAAGCAAACTATTCGATGAATGGCACTCAGCTTAAGAATGTAAACAGAGAAACTGATCTGGGAAGTAACAATATCGAGTAACCTAAAACCGAGTCAACAATGTTCAGAAGTTGTTAAGAAGGCAAACAAAATAATTGGCTTTATAGGCAGGTCATTTGAGCATAAATCCAAAGAAGTTATCCTAACCCTTTACAATTCCTTAGTCCGCCCTCTTCTGGAATACTGCGTTCAATCCTGGTGCCCTTATTACCAAAAAGATAAAACAAGCTAGAACGAGTTCAATGTAGAGTTACCAAAATGATACCTAGCCTAAAGACAAACCATACGAAGAGCGTCTTAGAGAATTAAATCTATTTCCTTTAACCCAGCGCAGATTAAGAGGCGACTTAATTCAAGTGTTCAAAATCATCAAAGGCATCGACAATATGAAACTGTAGTAAGTACTTCACTATCGACCAATCTAATTACACGCGGGGAAACGGTTGCAAACTTATTGGTAAATCTTTTAACTCGCACGAATCTAAGAATTTCTTCTTCAATCGAGTTGTCAACTTGTGGAATGGGCTTCCCCGAGACGTTATAGACTGCAGCACCGTTGATTCATTTAAATTCCGCCTAGACAAATATCTCGCATCAAACCCGCGACTGACTGCGTTTGTAAATGAATAACTTTATCCTCCCCTCAGTTACTAACCAATATGTCCCCTACTAACTTCCTAGTCCTGCCACGTTAGTGGCAGGGCAGTAGTTCCCTTTCCAATGTTCCCTTACCCACTCTAAACCACTGTTTGGACACTTGATCCTCAGTGTTTTGGAGGACAAGCAACCTAGAAGGGTCACTAGACCTGTTGTTGCTTGATTTCCTTTGTACTCCTTTGTACTCTCTCTCTCTCTCTCTCTCTCTCTCTCTCTCTCTCTCTCTCCCTAGTAACTCAAAGGATCAGACCAGCATATATCCCCTATCGCCATATATTCTTACTGCAGTCGGTGTCACAGGCACAATTCTTGTAGTGAGCTGGATCGGCTCCAATTACTATAGCCAAATTGTTTTCCTAAATGATATTTTTTCGACGAGACTAAACTAAAGCCTCGGTCACACACGGGAATTTGTCAACACTTCCTTAACTGTCTTTGGTCGATTTTAGGATGTTTGGGGTCGAGAATATATATGGGAGAGCTTACAACTACCATGGTGTTTGGCGCCAATACCCCCGTCATTGCCTCAACCTTCCTCCTGCAAGACGTTGTCAAGTCGAGCATAAAAACGGGACAAACAGCATAATTTGACTTTTCAGGGACGTAACCTGTTTCCGTCCTTGTCCCGTTCTTGTTTCGTCCTTGTTTTATGGACAATACAAAGGCTAAACAAGGACAGTTGATGAACGGTAGATAGACGGGAAACTCAAGTTTGAAAGCCCCCAGCATGATCTTCTACCACCCTCCCCCAGCCCCCAGCATGATCTTCTACCCCCCTCCCTCAGCCCCCAGCATGATCTTCTACCCCCCTCCCCAGCCACCAGCATGATCTTCTACCCCCCCCCCAGGCCCCCAACATGATCTTCTACCCCCCCCTTCCCTCAGCCCCCAGCATGATCTTCTACCCCCCTCCCTCAGCCACCAGCATGATCTTCTACCCTCCTCCCTCAGCCACCAGCATGATCTTCTTCCCTCCTCCCTCAGCCACCAGCATGATCTTCTACCCTCCTCCCTCAGCCACCAGCATGATCTTCTACCCCCCTCCCTCAGCCCCCAGCATGATCTTCTACCTCCCTCCCTCAGCCCCCAGCATGATCTTCTACCCTCCTCCCTCAGCCCCCAGCATGATCTTCTACCCTCCTCCCTCAGCCACCAGCATGATCTTCTACCCCCTCCCCCAGCCCCCAGCATGATCTTCTACCTCCCTCCCTCAGCCACCAGCATGATCTTCTACCCCCCTCCCTCAGCCACCAGCATGATCTTCTACCCCCCTCCCACAGCCACCAGCATGATCTTCTACCCCCCTTCCCTCAGCCCCCAGCATGATCTTCTACCCTCCCTCAGCCCCAGCATGATCTTCTACCTCCCTCCCTCAGCCCCCAGCATGATCTTCTACCCCCCCCCCTCCCTCAGCCCCCAGCATGATCTTACCCCCCTCCCTCAGCCACCAGCATGATCTTCTACCCCCCTCCCACAGCCACCAGCATGATCTTCTACCCCCCTCCCTCAGCCCCCAGCATGATCTTCTACCCCCCTCCCTATAGGCTATTCAACGCTGGTAGCCTATTATTGCGTATTTCAATTTTTAAAAAAAAACTTTTGGTTAGGCTATCGCCCCTGGAAGCCTAATTCTGCGTATCTCAACATTTTTGTTTTCGGTTAGGCTATCACCCCTGATAACCTATTTCTGCATATTTCAGCATATTTGTTTTCGGTTGAAGTGATTGAAGTGTTTTTAAAGTGAGTGAAGTGTTGTAAAGTGAGTGAATTGTTTTTTAAGTGAGTGAAGTGATCTGAAGAAAGTGACTGTCACCATGCCTCGCGCTTGTGCGACCTGCGCCGGTAGGTTTGGTGAGTCCATGTTTGCTACTATCGATCTTCAAGTCTGCCGGCTCTGCCAGCAACGAGAGAATTTTACAGTGAAATTAGATGAAGCCTACAACAAGATCAACATCCTCACCATGAAGCTGGAATCACTCCAAGAGTTTGTAACACTCAACGTTGGAGTGCCACAAACTTCAATTGTCACCGCAACTCCAGCAGCCACCAACGCCCCAACGTCAACTGCCAACAATTCAACGCCTACAGTAGCCATTTCAGCTGATGTTTCCGATACTCAAGATACAAATAGCGACTCTCTTCCCCCTCAAGACAACTTCCGTGTCGTGAGGAACAACGTTTGCCCCAAGACCAGGAAACACATACCGATTACCGAGTGTCAAAACCGTTTCCAGATACTCGCAGACTCAGATGACGAAGAGGAAATAGAAGAAGTCCGGCTCGTGGGAGACTCGATGATATGTGGTCAGCTCACAGAGTTTTGCGCCAGGGCACCTAAGACCAGGAAGCGTTTTTGTATCCCTGGTGGTGGTGTGGATGACGTAGTTGCAGCAGTTGACGAAGTATCAAAGCTGGCCCCAGCTAATACAATGTACGTCATCCACGTTGGATCCAACGATGTACAGCGAACCCGGTCGGAAGATTTGCTTTTAAAGTACCAGCAGCTGATCAAGTCGTTTAAGGAGAAGTCATCAAGGATCATCGTCTCAGGAATCGTCCCCCGGCTCGGTGTAGAGAGCCGATTTTACAACATAGCCACCAGCACAAATCGTTGTCTAGCAAACCTCTGCAGGAAGGAGAACGTGGGATTCGTCGACACCTGGGACAATTTCTACTACGATGACTATTTGTTTTCGGACGATGGAGTTCATCTGAACCAGGTGGGAGCAGCGCGTTTTGGGCGTCTTCTCAACGATGCGGTGAAGGATTTTCGGAGAAGAAATCGACTCAGCACAGGACAACCAGGAAGGAGGACCGAAGACAGCGAGGACGGCAATCTACAAAGGAATTAAATACTAATCCGTCAAGAACCGCGAATTTGGATAAAGCTCCACCAACACGACCCAAATTCAAAACCGTCAGGGATAACGACCGAGGACCGAGGACAGCCATGAATGTAAATGTAGATCCGACCAGAACCAATAATTCGATGAAAGAACGTTCCTTGAATCCCAAAACCAAACTTTGAATGTTTTCTATGCAAACGCTCGTAGCATACGCAATAAATTTTCAGATTTAGAGGAACTAGTGTTTACAGAAAATTATGATGTGATTGGCATAACAGAATCTTGGCTCAATACACAAGATAGAGACTTTTTAGCAGAGTATTCACTTCCCGGTTATGTAATGTTTGAGAACAGCCGAATAAATAAAAATGGAGGTGGCGTTTTATTTTATATCAAAGAAAGTCTTAACCCGACCCTCGTGTCAAAACCTCAAATTGTGAACGTCGACACATCTTTTGTGCTAATAAAGAATAATAAAGGTACAAAAATAATACTTGCGTTAATATACAGACCTCCAGCTCAATCAGTGCAAACTGACCGAGAAATTTACGAACAAATTGCAGATGTAAGTAACTCACAAGATACCGTAATTTTTGGCGACTTTAATTTACCTGTGACCAAGTGGGGCGATACTCTTACTTCACACTCCGGACATGACTTGTATACGAACTTGCAAGAGAGTTCGCTTTATCAATTTGTTCGAATGCCGACCCG
>CM064510.1:17394901-17408335 GCA_032716605.1 Paralithodes platypus | reverse complement strand
AATATAATAAATAAATTCTCGCTGTGTTGCAACTCTGTCACTATTCTACCGCTACTACAAAACTCACTGTTCCTCAGAGATCTCTCAGTGTATACAACCGCCTCTTTGTAGAGCACGTAGCACTCGTCTTGCAATTCTCCAACCCAAGAGTGAAACGATATTCTCAATCTTTCTTATATTCAACAGCTGAGCTCTGGAACTCTCTCACAGAATCAATGTGTCCTTCTTCCTATGGCTTAAATTGCTTCAAACTCCGTGTGTCCAGGCATTTTGGCTCCAACGTCCCTTGATTACGGCCCTGTCACTCTTTCAACTCTGGGGGAGGCACTCGTCACAGGTAGTTTTGCCTTTTGTCTCCCTCATTCACATAGAAAAACACAAACAATTGAGATAGCCTTTACCCTTATTATTCCCACAGATCCTTCATAAACCGTATACAATCGTCTACCGAGAGCCAGAAGAAACCGTCAATTGTAATCACAATCTTCAGAGTTAAATTATTGCTGATATAAAATAATTGTCGATCGAAAATTGCTGGAAAATGCGCTCGTGTGAATCCGTCTTTATTTTGTGTTTTGTATTGTGGCCAAATGACGTCATCAGCGAGGGGATTATAATCAGCTGATAAGGTAGGAGTTGCCAGGTACTTCTTGGGAGTTTAATTTAGGTGTGTGTGTGTGTGTGTGTAAAAAAGAGAGAGAGAGAGAGAGAGAGAGAGAGAGAGAGAGAGAGAGAGAGAGAGAGAGAGAGAGAGAGAGAGAGAGACTGCACAGATCTTGAGGCCTCTACTAGGTAGTCCGGACTTATTTGTAGAAAAAATATATACTACTATGTTGAAGGTAAAGCTAGCAAAGCAGAAGGCTCTCTCCACACCAACCAGAGAGAGAGAGAGAGAGAGTGTGTGTGTGTGTGCGTGTGTATATATATGTGTGTGTGTGTGTGTGTGTGTGTGTGTGTGTGTGCGCGTGTGTGTGTGTGTTTGTGTGTGTGTGCGTGTCTGTCCTACCATTCTACCTCCGAAAAAGTCCACAAGTCTAAAAAAACAACCGAACAATGAACCACCTCCACCAATAAAAGGCTTAACCCCTTCTGTACGGGCGACGGCTTTCTCATTTTCTTCTAGCTATATTTAGACGATGTTGTGCAATTTCAGAAGGATCTGCGGTTATAAAAAAGATTAAGTGCGATCTTTCAAATCCAGGTTAACTGCTGGAGGCCCTTGTTAAACTGAATCAAATAGTGTAATAGTAGCCAGAGTAGGGTTAAAAGGACGGCACCGGTACTGAAAGGGTTAATCCTCCCCCAACCCCCCCCCACCCCAGCCTAGCGATTCTCTCTATACTTCCAGCGCTCCCCTTTAACTCCATTGATGACTCTATTTATATACTACCTCTGTGATGACGGAAGTACTGTGATATGTACTGTGTGTCTGTGTGTGTGTGTGTGTGTGTGTGTGTGTGTGTGTGTGTGTGTGTGTGTGTGATTAAAACACTAATAACACTTTTTTGTATTTCATTATATTGTATCTAACAGGTTCACTTAGAGATAGCTTTGCCTGAAGATTTGTTAAGTACCGGTTACCAATGGCTTCCCCTATTTCTATCCCTCGAAATAGGCCAGTTTGGACATTTCAAAGTCGACCAAATTAATTTTAACTTATACCAATGGCTTCCCGTTTGTTTGGTCTATTAATTTATTTATTCATATATTTTGTTAGTTTCCTCCCTAGACCTCCATCAAGCTTAGAAAAACACCCCCTAGATCCCCCTTCAAGATAGAATTGTAAATTTTTTCGGTAGAAAAATGTCCCGGCCAAAGGCCGATTCCATCTAAATTTACAGGCTCGCTTTCGCTCGCCAGGAAAAAATCTACACCTAAATGGCACGAAGGGTCCTAATATTGACAAAGAAACGGAGTAAAAGGTCATAAAATCCCCAAACTAATGGAACCGTCTTAAAATATCAAAACTAGTGGGGCTATACATAAGGGAGAAGGGGGTCCAGAAAAACGGTCTGTCTCCCCTTAAGATACATGGTCGCAGTTATATTCTGCGGCGTGTTATTCTGCCATAATCAAATATATTCTGCGGCGTGTTATTCTGCCATAATCAAATATATTCTGCGGCGTGTTATTCTGCCATAATCAAATATATTCTGCGGTGTGTTATTCTGCCATAATCAAATATATTCTGCGGTGTATTATTCTGCCATAATCAAATATATTCTGCGGTGTGTTATTCTGACATAATCAAATATATTCTGCGGTGTGTTATTCTGCCATAATCAAATATATTCTGCGGTGTGTTATTCTGCCATAATCAAATATATTCTGCGGTGTGTTATTCTGCCATAATCAAATATATTCTGTGGTGTGTTATTCTGCCATAATCAAATATATTCTGCGGTGTGTTATTCTGCCATAATCAAATATATTCTGCGGTGTGTTATTCTGCCATAATCAAATATATTCTGCGGCGTATTATTCTGCCATAATCAAATATATTCTGTGGTGTGTTATTCTGCCATAATCAAATATATTCTGCGGCGTGTTATTCTGCCATAATCAAATATATTCTGCGGCGTGTTATTCTGCCATAATCAAATATATTCTGCGGTGTGTTATTCTGCCATAATCAAATATATTCTGCGGTGTGTTATTCTGACATAATCAAATATATTCTGCGGTGTGTTATTCTGCCATAATCAAATATATTCTGCGGCGTATTATTCTGCCATAATCAAATATATTCTGTGGTGTGTTATTCTGCCATAATCAAATATATTCTGCGGCGTGTTATTCTGCCATAATCAAATATATTCTGCGGCGTGTTATTCTGCCATAATCAAATATATTCTGCGGTGTGTTATTCTGCCATAATCAAATATATTCTGCGGCGTATTATTCTGCCATAATCAAATATATTCTGCGGCGTGTTATTCTGCCATAATCAAATATATTCTGCGGCGTATTATTCTGCCATAATCAAATATATTCTGCGGTGTGTTATTCTGCCATAATCAAATATATTCTGCGGCGTATTATTCTGCCATAATCAAATATATTCTGCGGCGTGTTATTCTGCCATAATCAAATATATTCTGCGGCGTATTATTCTGCCATAATCAAATATATTCTGCGGCGTATTATTCTGCCATAATCAAATATATTCTGCGGCGTATTATTCTGCCATAATCAAATATATTCTGCGGCGTATTATTCTGCCATAATCAAATATATTCTGCGGCGTGTTATTCTGCCATAATCAAATATATTCTGCGGCGTATTATTCTGCCATAATCAAAATATATTCTGCGGCGTATTATTCTGCCATAATCAAATATATTCTGCGGCGTATTATTCTGCCATAATCAAATATATTCTGCGGCGTGTTATTCTGCCATAATCAAATATATTCTGCGGCGTGTTATTCTGCCATAATCAAATATATTCTGCGGCGTGTTATTCTGCCATAATCAAATATATTCTGCGGTGTGTTATTCTGCCATAATCAAATATATTCTGCGGTGTGTTATTCTGACATAATCAAATATATTCTGCGGTGTGTTATTCTGCCATAATCAAATATATTCTGCGGCGTATTATTCTGCCATAATCAAATATATTCTGCGGCGTATTATTCTGACATAATCAAATATATTCTGCGGCGTATTATTCTGCCATAATCAAATATATTCTGCGGCGTGTTATTCTGTCATAATCAAATATATTCTGCGGCGTGTTATTCTGACATAATCAAATATATTCTGCGGTGTGTTATTCTGTCATAATCAAATATATTCTGCGGCGTGTTATTCTGCCATAATCAAATATATTCTGCGGCGTGTTATTCTGTCATAATCAAATATATTCTGCGGTGTGTTATTCTGCCATAATCAAATATATTCTGCGGCGTGTTATTCTGACATAATCAAATATATTCTGCGGCGTGTTATTCTGACATAATCAAATATATTCTGCGGCGTGTTATTCTGCCATAATCAAATATATTCTGCGGCGTGTTATTCTGACATAATCAAATATATTCTGCGGCGTGTTATTCTGACATAATCAAATATATTCTGCGGCGTGTTATTCTGACATAATCAAATATATTCTGCGGCGTGTTATTCTGACATAATCAAATATATTCTGCGGCGTGTTATTCTGACATAATCAAATATATTTCTCCAATATGTTGACACTGTTTAGGTCAGTTTCGAATATTGAATTTTTAAATATATATCCGAAATCTTCTCGACTTTGCGCAGCCAATGGTATATAATATTTCTACTTTTGGACAGGTTCTATGCCCGTGGCGGCCGTTTAAATGTATTTAATGAAAACCAAACTTCACCCATAGACTGGAGACTAAGTATTTATGCATTGATGTCGGCCAAATTTATACCACAAGTACATTTTGACCCCCTGAATCCAATGGTACCATCAAAATTTTATTTGGATCATTATTGTGGGTTTTCGGATTTGAGCTACCCTCCAAAATCCACTGAAATAGGCCATTTTGGACATTTCAAAGTCTTCTGTACCCTGAGGTATGCGAACAAATTAATAGCGTAAACCATTTATATTTTAAGCCATGTTAGTGGAAATGGGAGCCTATTATAATTTTAAATAGATATATTATGTCTTAATTATTATATACCCGGTACCAGTATCATTATATATATATATATATATATATATATATATATATATATATATATATATATATATATATATATTGAGTAGAGAGAAACAAAGCGAGTCCGATATAGATTGCGATAGACGTTCACCCAGACCTATGACGTCATTGCTAAGGCATACTGGAGTAGCCAATAAGGTCACTAGGTTGGCAGTAAAGGTGACCAATCCCAGGCCTCCCTCACATCACCATTGACAACGCATAGTCACGATACTCATACGCTAAGACGGTCATAAAGTTGCGACACTGAAACACTTTAGATCTATAACGAATTAATTAAGTTACTACTTTAAACGTCATAAGTTTAACACACTTATACTAATTAGGCAGTCGTAATATATTATACTCAGTTATAACATGTTATGAATATCGCTGAAATATTAATGATGACGTCAGCTATTAATATAAGACGGTCGTAAGGGGACTACTGTCTCTCAAATATATACATGAGTATACATATATATATATATACATACATACACAATATATATATATATATATATATATATATATATATATATATACTGTATATATATATATATATATATATATATATATATATATATATATATATATGTATATATACTGTATATATATATATATATATATATATATATATATATATATATATATATATATATATATATATATATATATACATATATATATATATATATATATATATATATATATATATTAATGTACTTATTTATATATTTACAGTATATATGTGGATAGTAGTGGCTGTTATTTCTGGAGGTGCGGGGTCATGATAACTTGGCCAAATGTCATGTTCTATTCCGGTATCAATGGACGGTACTGGCGAACCTTCACCACATCCATACATTACCTTAAAACAAAGCCGGCCTACACACAAACACATACACAGACAAACACACAAACACACACACAGACAAACACACCAACACAAACACACCAAAACATCAACACACCAACACAAACACACACCAACACCAACACACCAAAACATCAACACACAAACAGACAACGATTATCACAGAAGCTTCACAAACTGCATATGGCGGAGATAATTAAAAACACCAAAATATCCGTTATGGCCAGACCAAATAAACGGGAACCAATGCGCGCGCAGAGAGGGGGTATCTATACAGTATATTATATATATTTTACAGTTAGCCACCTATAAGTGGCACCGATGAGCGCGCCTCCCTTCGGTATTTTGTATAAGGTTTACTCCCTTAGACAGGTTGCCGACCTAGGCTGACAAGTCCCATCCACTCGGATTATTTTATACTGTTCCCCCCTAAATGGGTTGCCGACCACAGCTGATGAGACCCATCAACCCAAAGTTGTATACTGTTGTCTCCCCTAGATGGGTTACCGACCACAGCTGACGAAACCCATTTACCCAAAGTTTAATACTATTGTCTCCCCTAGATGGGTTGCCGACCACGGCTGATGAGACCCATCTACCTACAGTTTCATACTGTTGTCTCCCCTAGATGGGTTACCGACCACGGCTGACGAGACCCGTCCACCCGGGCCTCCACCAACCAATGAGAGAGCCGGATCTGAGGTAGGACCCCTGGCGTGAATTAAGGATGTGACAACGGCGCTCCTCGGCCTCAACAACACTCAACTCTCAATAGATTTGTTTACACTAGATTTTCTAACTCGTTTAACTTTTCTTTCTGGCTTGATCTGGTAGCCTTTTCTCTAACTTACTCTTCAGTGGAGATTACTTAGTTTTCCGGACCTCCTTCTCCCTCATTTTAGTCCCGTTAGTGTTGACATTTTACAAAGGTTCGACTCATTAGTTAGGCGATTTTAAGATTTTCGCCTCATTTCTTTGGAAATATTAAGACCTCTCGTGCCATTTAGGTATCGAGTTTCTCCTGGCGAGCGATAACGAGCCTGTAGGGGAAACCGGCTTGCGGTCAAGCCTTACTTCTATCGATTTTGTTGTTATATAATTATTAGCTGGACAGAGGTTTAGGGAGCAAACTTAAACAAATAATACTAATAATAATAATAATAATAATACAAAATCTAATAAAATAAACGTAAGTCAGCATTATATGTTCCTGCTCCTGAAATGGGTCCTCTGAAACTGAAGCTCTCCTCGGTCGCCATGAATTATCCCACCCCCAAAACAATCCTAGCTATTATAATAAAAATAGTTGAAATTGCCGGGTACACTCACATCAAGAATAAACACTAATTGCCAGGATTATAGAGCGTGCGGCCGCCGGAATACATTTCCTGCCCGGGTAAATATAAAGGGAAGATATGACGGGAAAAAAGGATAAAGTGGCGGGAAAGCAGTGATGTAAAGCGGGAAAGCAGCGATAAATGGAGGGAAAGCAGCGATATATGGCGGGAAAAAAGGATAAAGTGGCGGGAAAGCAGCGATAAATGAAGGGAAAGCAGCGATATATGGCGGGAAAGCAGCAATATATGGCGGGAAAGCAGCGATATATGGCGGGAATACTGTGTAATATGACGGGCAAGCAGCGATATAAGGCGGGAAAGCAGCGATATAAGGCGAGAAAGTAGCGATATATGGCGGGAATGGGGAAATCATTAAAAAGGAAAGGGAAGGCAATATGAAATGGCGGGACAGCAGTAAACGCGGGAATAAACGTAGAGAGGAATGGCGGAAAAGCAGTAACAATGGGCGGGAAAGCAGTAACAATGTGTGGGAAAGCAAGGAGAAATAGCGAAAACATATATACTGTACATGAGTAAGAAAGAAGTTGCCAACGGTGGGAAACGCAGTGAGGAATGGGGGTAAAGCAGTGAGAAATAGCGGCAAAGCAATGATAAATGGCAGGAAAGCCGAGT
This sequence comes from Paralithodes platypus, assembly GCA_032716605.1. Taxonomy (NCBI): domain Eukaryota; kingdom Metazoa; phylum Arthropoda; class Malacostraca; order Decapoda; family Lithodidae; genus Paralithodes; species Paralithodes platypus. Next base: position 17,400,810 of record CM064510.1, on the reverse strand, counting down.
GTAAACAGAGCAAGAGTCAAGAGAGAGTCCGTTTTAGTATTCTGGTGGTCGTGCGATATAACTTGTCCAGAGAGACGGAGAGGAAAATGGAGAGAGGAGCGAGAGTGATAGCTATGAGGAGGGAAAATTGGGCCAAGGGGGAGAGAAAGGACGCTGAGGATTATGGGAAAAAAATGGCGGGAAAGCTCGATTGTCAATTGTTTCGCTTTGTCCTGACGATCCTCTTTTGTTTTTGGAGGGAGGTTATTTTACGTTTTCCTATTTTTCTCTGTTAGGGGATACAGTTTATCTACTTTATCGATAGGAGTTATTTCTGATTATGTGTGGTATTCATTTTTATACGTATCGATGTGTTGTGTATAAAATATAGACGATATTAGCTAGAAAATTTGAAATATGGGCTTTTGTTCAGGGATGACGCAAGAGTGGCTGTGATTGGCCAGAGGAAAATGATCAAAGAGAAGGTAGGATGGGAGGTGTGTGTGTGTGTGTGTGTGTGTGTGTGTGTGTGTGTGTGTGTGTGTGTGTGTGTGTGTGTGTGTGTGTGTGTGTGTATAAATAATGAGTGAGATAATTATTAGCTTATGTTTACGCTACAGGATGAATGGGATAGACGGGAAAATGAAAACAAATTGAGTTACAGATACACAGACTGCATAGACCTTGCAATCCCTATTAGGCAGTCCGAACTAGTGAGTGAAATATAAGAGAAGAGGTTATACAATAAACAAAAATAACCTATTAAGAAAGAGATGGAAGGGAATAGGTAAGAAATGAAAATAAACATGAGTAAGAGAACAAGGTGAATAATAGAAGAGAGAGAGAGAGAGAGAGAGAGATTCTAATTACGATTCTTTGACACTTTTAATCACAGGCCACAGCCCCCCTCTTATTTCCTGTTTCCCGAATACCCCCCCCCCCCCTCTCTCTCTCATATTGTAGATTATGTAACAAAAATAAGTAGTACTCTTGATGGAAATACATTTTATTATTATTATTTATGTTATTATTAATAATATTATTATTACTACTCTCTCTTTCTCTTGCTAAGCTAATATGTATACTTCTCAATCGCTGTTTATTATGTTTTTGTATTTACTTTCCCTATTTATGTACCATATCTACTTGTATCAAGCATCTATGCATTATTTATCTTATTATGTATTTCTATTTACTATGTTTTTATTTACTCAGGCCCATTCCCCATTTGTTTTCACACGTACATTATTTTATATTTATCCACCAATTACTCGTATACCTTATATTTATTTGCATAACTGCCTATCTGTATAACTTACATATATTTCTTGTCTGCTGTAAATATCTGTATTTAAGGGAAGGTTCTTGTTTTGTTCTGGGCCCCCTCTACCTCATGTCTAGCATCATTAGTTTGGCGATTCTAAGACCTTTCTCCCCATTTCTTTGTCATGTAGGTGTCGATTACTTTCATGGGGAGCGATAGCGAACCTGTAATTTAGGAGGAACCGGCCGGAACATTTGTCTGCCAAAAGCTCTACAAATTTATCTCCAAGGGTGGTCTTGGGGGTGTCTTAAATTCGACAAACTAATGGGGAAAACATCTCAAAATCTGAAAACTAATGGGGCTAAACATAAGGGAGAAGGGTACCTAGTAAAACGCCCCATCTCCCCTTAAGTGTAAGACTCAGTGCATGTTCCTATTATATTGACAAGGTAATATGTACGAAGAGTGTGTGCTAAACCTTTAACCTTCTTGGTAGTACAATGGTTGACCACTGTTGGCCTGTTTGTCGGGCCCGAGTTCGATTCTCGGCAGTTTAAAAAATGCATGTACTAACCACACAATGTACTTTGTGTGAGGTAGTTAGATGTTAAGGACGTCTGTAGAATACACACACATATATATATATATATATATATATATATATATATATATATATATATATATATATACAAAGTGTACTTAATTACCTACTTAACAAATCGTATATCCATGTCATCAATTCATAAGGGAGCCCACCTAACTTTTGTTCTCCTTCTCTCCCTCTCTTTGGATTGTGGCCATTCGGCCCCATTCAGCCTACTTTTTTAAGACGTTAACCCCCATCCTGGTTTCAATAATTTCCTGGCGAGCGGTAGCGACCCAGCATATATATATATAAATACCGGGTATATATTTGTTTTGACATCAAGCTAAATTTGTAAATTTTTCGATAGAAAAATGTCTCCTGCGAAGCCGGATTTCTCTATACAATGCTGGCTCGCTGTCGCTCGCCAGGAAGAAATCGACAGCTGGATGGGGAAAAGAGGCTGAATGGGCCCGAATGGATACAAGCCAGGGAAAGAGATAAAAGGAGAGAAAGATAAAAAACAAAAAATCCGGTGACCCCCCTTAACAATCCCCCCTCCCCCCCACCGGTAAACAACAATCTCTATAAACACTGATAGGAGCACCAATAAATAATAATAAAACATAAAAATCACCTTCCCGCGCCATTCCTGTTTGCGGCCAAGTATAATCTTTTCCGCCTCTCGCTATATTTCTATCCTGGGCTATATTTGAAGTTACGATAAGCCTATAGCCCCCCATGTGTGAAATACTCAAACATCCTGATTCTGAAATACCCGTGTCTGTGTGTGTGTGTGTCTGTATGTGTGTATGTGTGTGTGTGTCTGTGTGACTGTCTGTCTGTCTGTCTGTCTGTGTGACTGTCTGTCTGTCTGTCTGTCTGTCTGTGTGTGTGTGTGTGTGTGTGTGTTTGTTGTACAGTGAACGTTTGTGTGTGAGTGTATATGAGTTTTCGTGTCATATGTGTTTTTTTTTGTCCTATGTGGATGAGGGAGACAAAAGGCAAAAGTGCCTGTGACGAGTGCCTCCTCCATAGTTGAAAGAGTGACAGGGCCACAATCAAGGAGCAGTCGAGCCAAAATGCCTGGACACACCGAGTTTGAAGCAATTTAAGTAATAGGATGAGGGGAAGATGGATTCAGGGAGAGAGTTCCAGAACGCAGCTGTTGAATAAAAGAAAGAATGGGAGTATCGTTTCACTCTTGAGTTGGAGAGTTGCACAGAGTATGGGTGGGATTGTGTTGCAAGACGGGTACTACGTACCCTACGTAGAGGAGGTGGTATACACTGAGAGAGCGTAGTTTTCTCCCTGGACCTCTATCAAGCTATTAATCCTTTCATTTATACGATGCCTCTCTTCATTGTATTTAAGTCACCCACAAACGATTTTACTGAACCTGAAATGATGTATAACTCATAAAAGGGTTAGTTGAGATATAATATAACTTTTCCCTTCTAGAGCTTGGTCCTACTATGCTTAAAATGGTCTGGTATTTGCTAGAAGATACTATAAAAAGTTGTCATCTGATTTAAGGCGTTAAGGGGGCCCACCTTACAATTATTGGTAAATCTTTTAACTCGCACGAATCTAAGAATTTCTTCTTCAATCGAGTTGTCAACTTGTGGAATGGGCTTCCCCGAAACGTTATAGACTGCATCACCGTTGATTCATTTAAACTCCGCCTAGACAAATATCTCGCATCAAACCCGCGACTGACTGCGTTTGTAAATGAATAACTTTATTTTATCCCCCCCTCAGTTACTAACCCATCTGTCCTCTACTAACTTCCTAATCCTGCCACGGACATTAATTCCAGGGCAGTAATTCCCTTTCCAATGTTCCCTTACCCACTCTAAACCACTGTTTGGACACTTGATCCTCAGTGTTTTGGAGGACAAGCAGCCTAGAAGGGTCACTAGATCTGTTGTTGCTCGATTTCCTTTGTACTGCTTTGTACTCCTTTGTACACCTCGTTTGCTTTTTCTCTCTCTCTCTCTCTCTGGGTTGTGTCCATTCGGCCCCATTCAGCCTACTGTTTTAATATGATTATCCCTATCCAGGTGTCGATTGTTTCCTGGCGAGTGGTAGCGAGCCAGCATTTATTTTTACAAATATTTTTGACAGCAGGCTAAATGTGTACATTTTTCGATAGAAACATTTCTCCGGCGAAGCCGGATATCTCCATACAATGCTGGTTCGACACCTGGATGGGGATAATCGTCTTAAAACAGTAGGCTGAATGGGGCCGAACGGATACAAGCCAGATAAAGAGAGAAAACAAGCAGGTCACCCCCTTAATATCCCTGTGTACTACTCATTGAGATAGTCAAATGTGGCACATAGAATCCATAGATTTGCGTATTGCCATTACAGTTTCCTATCTATATATTTTTAATATCTGGATCTGGATCCCATGGTGGTACTAACTAGCAAGGTAAACAGACATTTTGGAGATTACGGTCTAGAGCCAATTTTATCACTGCTTGTCTGGCAATTCACGCTAAATTCAATTAAATTCTAGATAAATTTGTACATTTTTAGGTAGAAAAATGTCCCAGCCGATGGCCGATTTCTCCTTATCGCTCGTCAGGAAAAAAATCAACACCTAAATAATACGAGAAGTCTTACAATTGACAAAGAAATGGGTCGAAGGTTCCTAAAATCGCCAAACTAATGGGCCGAACGTCTTATAATCTGAAAACTAATGGGGCTAAATATGAGGGAGAAGAGGGACCAGAAAACAAACAACCATCCTCCCTTACGATTATTACCCCCACAGTCTTATTAGTCACAGTGCGCCTAGATAATATATTGGTTTCCCGCCATTTCTCACTGCTTTCCCGCCAAATTATACTTGTTTCCCGCCAAATTATACCTGTTTCCCGCCTTTTTTTCGCCGATTTCCCGCCATTTCCCAATGATTTCCAGCCATTTATTAGCTATTTCCTGCCATTCATTACAACTTTCGCATCGTTTTATACAGTTTACCCGCCATTTCTGACCTTATTTTTTCTGGGCGGATAATTTATGCTAGCAATTGCATGCTTTTATAAGATTATCTTGTTAACCCATTCAGTACCGGTGACGTCTTTTTCATTATATTCTGACAGCTATTAGACGATATTTTTCAGCTTGGGAAGGACGTTTACCCATGACAAGGCTACAGGCTATCTCAGTTAATCCCTTTAGCTACCATTTATCCTTCCTAAGCTTCATAAAATCGTCAAAATGTAGCCGAATTAAAATAAATAATACGTAGCTGGTACAAAAAGGGTTGCCTATAGACTGTTTGTTTGCAGCTGGTGGTAAATTTCTTAGAGTACTCGACTACAACAAAGATTATGCACCGAAATATGTTGTTAATAATGAAAACTTGGCATTGCAATAACACACAGACAGGAGTAGTTTCATATCTTTCTATTAAGGGGTTAGTGCTTGGTTTTTGGTTTATATATTTATTTATTTATTTATTATTGAGTTACCTCGCTAAGCTTCCATCAAGCTCAGAAAAACACCCCCTACTGTAGACCCCCTTTCAAGATAAATTTGTACATTTTTCGGTAGAAAAATATCCCGGCCTAAGGCCGATTTCTTCTAAAATTAGATGCTTGCTATCGCTCGCCAGGAAAAAATCGACACCTAAAGGGCACGAAAGGTTTTAATATTGACAACAAAATAAGGCGAAAGGTCTCAAAATCGCCAAACTAACAGAACGAACGTCTTAAATCCTCAAAGCTAACATGCTAAACATGAGGGAGAAGGGGGTTCAGGAAAAGCGAGTAGTACCCCCTTAATGTTTTTGCTGTATTATTCCCCCCCCCCCCCCACCCCGTTCCACCAACTGCAATATCCTGTCTCACTCGCAACACTGCATAGTTTACTCTCTTTCTTGTCGTTTATGTTCTCTTTTAACTCTATATCTCTCGCTCTCGCTCGTTCTTTCTTTCTTTCTTTCTTTCTTTCTTCGTCTCTGTCTGTCTGTCTGTCTCTCTCTCTCTCTCTCTCTCTCCTACGTTACAGGTTTAAATGTAATAATCTGCAAGTAACAGAATATACATACTGTATATCTCTAGCAGTTGT
>CM064510.1:17264901-17389901 GCA_032716605.1 Paralithodes platypus | reverse complement strand
CGTCTTAAAATCTCAAAAGCAATGGGACTAAACATGAGGGAGAAAGGGGTCCAGAAAAAAATCCCTCCAGTGGAAATCTCCCCTTAACCTCTATAACCCACAAACGAGTAGAGTCATCGTGCTAATATTTCTACCACTTGGGAGGGGTCAGCCAGGGAATAGGTGTGGCAATGTACAGCCCATTTGCTCTAGCCCTATTTGAGTTACAGAGGTTAGGGTTCACGAATTCTGGCCCAGCTATTTGGAACAGGGTATAGGGCAGGCGATCGGTGTGACAGAAAGACGGAGACAAATGGAGAGAATGTGATAAAGAGGAGAGGGAGATAATGTGATAAAGAAAGCAAGAGGGAGAGAATGTGATAAAGAGAGGCATATAATGTGATAAAGAGAGAAAGATGGAGAGAATGTGATAAAGAGGAGAGAATGTGATAATTAGGAGATGGAGAGAATGTGATAAAGAGAGGGAATGTGATAAAGAGAGAAAGAGGGAGAGAATGTGATAAAGAGGAGAGAGAATGTGATAACGAGAGGGAAATAATGTGATAAAGAGAGAAAGAGGGAGAGAATGTGATAACGAGAGGGAGATAATGTGATAAAGAGAGAGAGAGATAATGTGATAAAGAGGAGAGATAATGTGATAAAGAGAGGGAGATAATGTGATAAAGAGGAGAGATAATGTGATAAAGAAAGGGAGATAATGTGATAAAGAGGGAGATAATGTGATAAAGAGAGAAAGAGGGAGAGAATGTGAGTAAGAAGAAAGTTTATAGGATTGAATAGGATGGGAAAGAAAGGTAGGATAGGTATGTATGTATATGTATATGTATATATAGGTATGTATGTATATATACTGTAGGTATGTATGTATATGTATGTATATATAGGTATGTATGTATATGTATGTATATATAGGTATGTATGTATATGTATATGTATGTATATGTATATGTATGTATATATAGGTATGTATGTATGTATGTATATATAGGTATGTATGTATATGTATGTATATATAGGCATGTATATGTATATGTATGTATATATAGGTATGTATGTATATGTATGTATATATAGGTATGTATTAATATGTATATGTATGTATATATACTGTAGGTATGTATGTATATGTATATGTATGTATATATAGGTATGTATTTATATGTATATGTATGTATATGTATATGTATATGTATGTATATATAGGTATGTATGTATATGTATATGTATGTATATATAGGTATGTATATGTATATGTATGTATATATAGGTATGTATGTATAGGTATGTATGTATATGTATATGTATGTATATATAGGTATGTATTTATATGTATATGTATGTATATATACCGGTAGGTATGTATGTATAGGTATGTATGTATAGGTATGTATGTATAGGCCTATGTATGTATAGGTATGTATGTATAGGTATGTATATATAGGTATGTATGTATATGTATATATAGGTATGTATGTATATGTATATGTATGTATGTATATATATAGGTATGTATGTATATGTATATGTATGTATATATAGGTATGTATGTATATGTATATGTATGTATATATAGGTATGTATGTATATGTATAGCTATGTATGTATATGTATATGTATGTATATACAGGTATGTATATGTATGTATATATAGGTATGTATGTATATGTATATGTATGTATATATAGGTATGTATGTATATGTATATGTATGTATATGTATGTATATATAGGTATGTATGTATATGTATATGTATGTATATATAGGTATGTATATATATAGGTATGTATATATAGGTATGTATATATATAGGTATGTATATATAGGTATGTATATATATGTATATGTATGTATATATACCGGTAGGTATGTATGTATATGTATATGTATGTATATAGGTATGTATTTATATGTATATGTATATGTATGTATATATATATAGGTATGTATGTATATGTATGAATGTATGTATATGTATGAATGAATGTATATATATATGTATGAATGTATATATATGTACCGGTATGTATGTATATGTATGATTGTATATATATGTATATGTATGTATATACAGGTATGTATATGTATATGTATGTATATATAGGTATGTATGTATATGTATATGTATGTATATATAGGTATGTATGTATATGTATATGTATGTATATATATGTATAGGTATGTATATGTATATGTATGTATATATAGGTATGTATGTTGTATATGTATGTATATATAGGTATGTATGTATATGTATGTATATATAGGTATGTATGTATATATAGGTATGTATGTATATGTATATGTATGTATATATAGGTATGTATGCACATAGCACATTGCTGGGGGTGACCGATACAAGACAGAGCCCGAACAGAAACAATATTTAAAGTTCCTATTCTCAGGGTCCAGGACCAATTTCGCGTTCTCTCGCCCGTTTCTCTGTCTCGTCGAGTAGGAGAATTATACAAGGGGAGGGGGATTCCTAGCCCCCTGCCCCCATAAGGGAAAAGTAGGACAGTACAGGAAACAGACAGAAACAGCTAAGGTTGGGTAGAAGATGTCAAACCTCACTCTGGATAGGACCAGTCCTCACCCAAGTAGGATAGGTAACAACTGATATCGTTCTTAACACCAATACCACCCAATGAAATTAACAAAAGCCTATGATCCTCCGGGGACTCGAACCCAGGACACCAAACACATAACTTACACGCTTTAACCATTATACCACCAAGACAGAGGAGGAAAGGGGTGGAGGGAGTAAGACAGAAGGAAAGATAGAGAGGATGGGAGGGAGGGAGTAGGAACGGAGGGGAGGAGAAGGATAGGCAAGGGAAGAGAGAGAAATGATAAAGATGAAGCAGAGTGGAAATGGATGATAGAATTAAAGAAAGGTGGAATAAGGAAGGAAGGGTAGGAAGAAGAAAGAGTAGAAAGGAAAGAAAACGATGAATGAAAAGAGGGAGAAACGGAAGAAAACAGGAGACAGAGAAATAATGGAAAGGATAACTCAAGAAAATTAAGATGAACAATGCATAACTGGCTGAGAGAGAGAGAGAGAGAGAGAGAGAGAGAGAGAGAGAGCGAGAGCGAGAGCGAGAGCGAGAGCAAGAGCGAGAGCGAGAGAGTAAACAGGTGATCACAACAAAAAACACCGGTCATGTAACACAGACTAAATAATTCACCCCATTTACTACCACCACCCACCACATAACCTCTACCATAGCAACCACACACACACACACACACGTATACACACACACACGTAATGCAGACACACACGCGCACACACACACACACCATAACTCACTTTCATACACACAAATGCACATTTTCTCTCACACTCACTCATATATATATATATTGTAGACACGAATACACACACACACAATCGCTGTAACTCTCACGTCTATAGCAACACTCACTCACTCACTCACACACACACACACACACACACACACACACACACACACACACACACACACACACACACACACACACACACAACCCGTAGCCTAGTAGGTAGAGCTCTCGTCTCACACACGAGGGGTCGGGGGTTCAATCCCCGGCCGGGCGGAGACAAATTGGGCTTGTCTCCTTTCATGTGTTAGCCTCAGTTCACCTAGCTGTAAATAGGTACCTGGAATAAGTGGACGACGTTGTGACGTCCCATCTGGGGTTGGCAAAAATGGTACAAGGCGAGATGGGTATCATATGGTTCACCTAAGCTGATGGCTACCTAAGCCTTCGGGCGAGACGGTACCGTCTATAGTGAGAATGGTACCATACAGATCCACCCTAAGACTTCGTTTCCGATGTCGCCAATTGGCTAAAAATACAGACTACACACACATCCACAGCCATTCCAACGATACATATAACACCTACACATATAGGAGGCGGGAAATAACGAGCATGCTCACTCCCGCAATACAACTAGAGTAAGTACTAGAGTAAGTACACGAACAAAACTAACTAAACAAATTACCTACCTGACAATACCATGAATTTTGTTTGCATGAAATTTGTTTTCGTTCCCAATTAAATGAAAATATAAAAATGCAAATAAACAAATAAATCCTGAACAAAATGTACAGTCGGGTCTCAAAATTCATGCAGCACTCTCATAACTCCAAGTCCATTATAAACCACTACCAGACAGGCATAAACTTCACTTCACTCTACTACCATAACTATTCACTACTATACACATAAAAATACACTCCACTCAGCTACCACAACTACTACTCACCCCTACCACGACCATTCACTACCACCACGGTCATCCATACCATACCATACACAAACTATACACACATAAATACACTCCACTCAGCTACCACAACTACTACTCACCCCTACCACGACCATTGACTACCACCACGGTCATCCATACCATACCATACACAAACTATACACACATAAATACACTCCACTCAGCTACCACAACTACTACTCACCCCTACCACGACCATTGACTACCACCACGGTCATCCATACCATACCATACACAAACTATACACACATAAATACACTCCACTCAGCTACCACAACTACTACTCACCCCTACCACGACCATTCACTACCACCACGGTCATCCATACCATACCATACACAAACTATACACACATAAATACACTCCACTCAGCTACCACAACTACTACTCACCCCTACCACGACCATTCACTACCACCACGGTCATCCATACCATACCATACACAAACTATACACACATAAATACACTCCACTCAGCTACCACAACTACTACTCACCCCTACCACGACCATTCACTACCACCACGGTCATCCATACCATACCATACACAAACTATACACACATAAATACACTCCACTCAGCTACCACAACTACTACTCACCCCTACCACGACCATTGACTACCACCACGGTCATCCATACCATACCCCATACACAAACTATACACACATAAATACACTCCACTCAGCTACCACAACTACTACTCACCCCTACCACGACCATTGACTACCACCACAGTCATCCATACCATACCATACACAAACTCAATATACACGCACAAAACTAACCCGCATCGCGAGGAGCATAAGGAATATATCATGACTATTTGATGCTCTCTCTAACTCACTCTCACACACACACACACACACACACACACACACACACACACACACACACACACACACTTATTTTATGATAATTTGTATTCTGCACATGCATCATTATTGTATTTATTTATTTTTTGTAAACTGAGCTTACCATCCTCATATCTGTACATCTCATGTTCATCCACTAAATTGTAAAATGTGTATTTTCAGCTCATGAGGCTGCCATTCTTTAATAAACCGTTTATTATTATTATTATTATTATTATTATTATTATTACACACTCTAGATAGAGGGAGAGAGAGAGAGAGAAAAAAGAGCGAGGTGGGCTCCCTTAACATAGGACTTTAGAGGGTATCAACCCTTCTGGATTAGTAAGCCAGCACACTGTAAGTCAAGTACATTATCAGGACCCCAGACCCTTCCTACCCTTTCAGTACCGATGCCGTCTTTTTAACTGTATTCAGGCTACTATTAGACGATAATATGCAGTTTTAAAAGGGCCTCCAACAATAAACAGGCTTTGAACTATCTCACTAAACCCTTTTTACGACCTCAAATCCTTCTTAGACTGCACACAATCGTCTTAATATAGCTACAATAATATAAAAACGACGTCGCGGTACAGAAGGGGTTAAATGAACAACTGATATATATATTGAAATTATATATTTATGTATTTTCCTGTAGTTTTCAAGAATTAATGATCCTGTGGAGTTTTGACTTGTGAATGGAGATCATATACAGCGATACGAGTTACGTGATGTGAGTGGTATTGATTCCGTTCATGCGCTATCACAACTGAAATATACAGTTTTAAATTATTATCATTATTAGTAGTAGTAGTATTTTATTTGTATTATTATTTCATTAATTGAGTTTAGGAGTAAAGTCGGTTGGTGGAGGGAACATAATAATTAATATTTTATCATCAATATCAATATTAATAATATTAATAATAATAATAATATTGTTATTATTATTATTATATTTTGTATTGTATTATTATTATTATTACTATTATTACTTTCTGCAAGGCCCACTTTCCCCTGTGTTTCCTGCCGACATCTAACTCTAGTGATGAGAGATCTTTCCGGTGTACTATATTTCCCGTTCACTCAGTAGCACACAATGGTTTAGAAATATAGGGCCGGACTACCTAATAACGACCCGTAAACCTATGCAGTTTGTGTACCCCTGAAGATGTCGTGGAGTACAGGCAAAAACAGGGCATCTCTCTCTCTCTTTTTTTCCCCCTGTGGGTCACTGACTATGTGTATTATATATGCAACTCTCTCTCTCTCTCTCTTTCTCTCACTCACTCACTCACTCACTCACTCACTCACTCACTCTCTCTTACCTGATGACAGCAGTAGACACACTAAACAGTCTTACCTGGAAAGAGAAAAGACAATTATTAGTAACACAAATAGTAGTAAATTGGCAAAAGAATACATTATAATAGAAATGTTCCGTAAATATAGTAGGTGTCCTCTCTCTCTCTCTCTCTCTCTCTCTCTCTCTCTCTCTCTCTCTCTCTCTCTCTCCCTTCGACTGATACTATGCTTTTGAAAACCCTTTACAAGGTGTTAAACGTCTATAAACACGTTCTACCCCCTCCCTCTCCTCTCCAACTCTCGAACTCTAGGACGAACCGCTATTCATTCTCTTTGATGCCACTCTAAGCTCTTGAAAACAAAAACACTCTTCCTTTTTACTACAAATAATATGAAATTAATATATACATTGCTAGTTATAGCTACTCTAATATACCTTGAAATTTAGTGTTCCTTACATGTTCTTATTAAACAACAATTCAGCAACACTTAGATCTTAGTTCACATATTTAAACTATCGCTTATGAACGAAGTGGTCGACACACACATTAATACACGCACAGACAAACAATAACACACCTACACACACACTAACACATACACTCACACATACCCCTACACATATACTCACACACACACACACAACAAACACACACATACACACACCTACACAAACACATACACTCACACATACCCCTACACATTTACTCACACACACACACACAACAAACACACACACATACACACACACACACACACAATAACACACCTACACACACACTTACATCCCTTCATCACACAATCCCAAGCGGATAGACAAACATATGAATACACAAGCGTTCAGACACACAAAGCCTCTCTCTCTCTCTCTCTCTCACACACACACACACACACACACTGACACACACACATAAATTCATACATACACATATACAAACAACATACTCGTAGTTACACACACGACACACGCACATAAACACACACACACGCACATACACACACATACACACACTGACGCACACATACACATATACAAACAACATACTCGTAGTTACACACACAACGACACACGCATATAAACACACACACACGCACATACACACACAGACACAGACACAGACACAGACACATACACCCACAGCTCTAGTCCCAAGAGTCAGCAATGGCAGGTAGGTCCTCTGTCCACTCTCACTCTTATTTCACACTTACAGACTTTCTTTCTCATTCTTACAGACTTTCTTTCTCACTCTTACAGACTTTCTTTCTCACTCTTACCGACGTTCTTTCTCACTCTTACAGAATTTCTTTCTCATTCTTACAGAATTTCTTTCTCACTCTCACAGACTTTCTATCTCACTCTTACAGACTTTCTTTCTCACTCTTACAGACTTTCTATCTCACTCTTACAGACTTTCTTTCTCACTCTTACAGACTTTCTTTCTCACTCTTACAGACTTTCTTTCTCACTCTTACAGAATTTCTATCTCACTCTTACAGAATTTCTATCTCACTCTCACAGACTTTCTATCTCACTCTTACAGACTTTCTTTCTCACTCTTACAGACTTTCTATCTCACTCTTACAGAATTTCTTTCTCACTCTCACAGACTTTCTATCTCACTCTTACAGACTTTCTTTCTCACTCTTACAGACTTTCTATCTCACTCTTACAGACTTTCTTTCTCACTCTTACAGACTTTCTTTCTCACTCTTACAGACTTTCTATCTCACTCTTACAAACTTTCTTTCTCAATCTTACAGACTTTCTTTCTCACTCTTACAGACTTTCTTTCTCACTCTTACAGACTTTCTATCTCACTCTTACAGACTTTCTTTCTCACTCTTACAGACTTTCTTTCTCACTCTTACAGACTTTCTTTCTCACTCTTAGACTTTCTATCTCACTCTTACAGACTTTCTTTCTCACTCTTACAGACTTTCTTTCTCACTCTTACAGACTTTCTTTCTCACTCTTACAGACTTTCTTTCTCACTTTTACAGACTTTCTTTCTCACTCTTACAGACTTTATATCTCACTCTTATTTCACTCTTACATAATTGTAATTGTAAGAGGAACCAACCTTCGGCCGGTACATTTTTCTACCGAAAAATTTACAAATTTATCTTGATAGGGGGTCTAGGGGTGTTTTTCTAAGCTTGGTGGAGGTCTAGCGAGAAAACGCATAAATAAATATATAAATATATAGACCAAAAACCAAGCACTACCCCCTTAACAAGCCTGTGCTACTAATGCTGTCTCTTTTCCTGTGTGTTGTCTTGACTCGTGTTTCTCTCTCTCTCTCTCCTCCTCCTCCCTTCCATTCCGTTGACACCTCTCTCACTTCTGCCCTCCAACTGTTTTTTTCTCGCTCTTCTTATTCCCTTTTATTGTCTCTCTCTCTCTCTCTCTCTCTCTCTCTCTCTCTCTCTCTCTCTCTCTCTCCTAACTCTTTCTTCCTGGTCTCTTGTTGTGCGTCCCTAGAGAGAGAAAAACAAGGGAGGAAGTGGGGGGGGGGGGGGAAGGTGGGAGGGAGGGAGGAAGGATGGAAGGAAGGGATGCAGGAAGGATGGAAATAAGAAAGGAAGGAAGGGAGGATGGAATGAAGGGAGGAAAGAAGGAAGGGAGGGAGGAAAGAAGGAAGGGAGGGAGGAAAGAAATGAAGGGAGGGAGGAAATAAGGAAGGGAGGGAGGGAGGAAAGAAGGAAAACAAAACAAAGAAAGAAATCGAAACCTGAATGGGGTGAAGCGTCTCATTATCGCCAAACTAATTGGGTGAAACGTCTAAAAATACCCAAACAAATGGAGCGAAAAGAGGGAGGTTCAGAGAAGGTATAAAGAGTAAATATATCGTGCATAATACTTGACCACTTAACCCTTTCAATATCCATGACGAAATTTTGTATTGGATTTCAGCTACATTTAGACGATTTTATAAAACTTAGGAAAGATGTAAGGTAGGTAAAAGGATCTATTGATAAACATTTCTTCATGTTTAGCATGGGCAATTTCTGCAATTAGTTAAATTCAGGTTACGATCTACAATAATAATAATAATAATAATAATAATAATATAATAATAATAATAATAATAATATAATAATAATAATAATAAAAGGGCACACCGAAGTAACAACTAAGAAGGTCAGGTGGGGCGGTGTCCCCTGTGTGTTAGTCTTTGTGTGTGTGTGTGTGTGTGTGTGTGTGTGTGTGTGTGTGTGTGTGTGTGTGTGTGTGTTTGTGTGCTTTATGTCACCAACACCCAGCTATTATGGTAAATAAACGTACACACACACATACGTATACACAAACATATATATTTATTTCTCCCTGTCAGTAAACAGTATATAAATATATATATATATATATATATATATATATATATATATATATATATATACCGGATATATATATATATATATTTTTTTTTTACTGTAGTTGTTGGTGTTATTATAAACTAATAAACAGCACACTATAAGTTCAATACAAAACTCATAATTATAACTTGACAAGTTAATTATAATGTGACGAATGTGGTGTATTCATAGATGTATTCAAATTATAATAAATGTGTCATTTATATCTACCACTGGGTCCATTCAACTTGCAAAACGTCATTAACTGGTTTCGCAATGTCACCAGAATTATTGAATATAAATATACCTCGTGACAGACGGGTTTTTATCATTAACAATATAGTTCCATTTATAATATACATCATAATTGATACACATTTAGAGATCAAGTTGCATCACTTCATCCATACAAAATTGAATTAATAATTAGTTTCCCTAGTTGGATTTGCGCAATGAAAAGCATAGGAATTGTGAACGATACGAATAATTATATAGCAACAAAATTAAAAATCATTCTGTAATTTATACATTATAATTCAGTAAATTATTATTTTGGAAGACTTTAACCTCCCCTCCCCACAACCAAAACAACAACCAATACAACAGCAACAACAACAACAACAACAACAACAACACACACTTCCCCTTCTATTCCCCTTACTGCAAACTACTAAGAAAGTCTTAAAGAAAATACCTTTATGATGAGCTTACGCATGTAATTATTGTCATATATTGTAAATTGTGTATATTATTACTCTATTACTGTAAATAACTTAATTATTGTATCTATGTAAGAAATTACGAAATAAAATTAACGAACGAACGAACGACAACCCTCCTTTTCTCTCGCCGCCTCACTGATCCATCACCACTCCATCTCTCTCCTTCTATGTTCACCTATTCCCTTTTATTACTCTATTCTCTTTGCTCCCTTATTCTCCTTTATATGCCATTCCCTCTCTCCAGATTCCTGTAGTTCGTCCCTGTAGACTTAAGGGGGTACTACTCGCTTTTTCTGGACCCCCTTCTAACTCATGTTTAGCACATTAGTTTTGAGGTTTTAAGACGTTCGTTCCGTTAGTTTGGCGATTTTGAGGCCTTTCGCTTCATTTTGTTTTGTCAATATTAAGACCTTTCGTGCCCTTTAGGTGTCGATTTTTTCATGGCGAGCGATAGCGAGCCTCTAATTTTAGAAGGAACCGGCCGGGACATTTTCGGCACAAATTTATCTTGAAAGGGGGTCTAGGGGGTGGTTTATCTTGAAAGGGGGTCTAGGGGGTGGTTTATCTTGAAAGGGGGTCTAGGGGGTGGTTTTCTAAGCTTGATGGAGGTCTAGCTAGGAAACTAAAAAATATAATATATATATAACTACAGTATATAGACCACAAACCAAGCACTACCCCCTTAAGGGGAAGTCTGTATTTATTTGTTCATTTATTTATTCATTTATTAGTTTTAGTTTCTTCCCAAGACGTTCATCAAGCTTTAAAAATACCCCCCTCCCCCAGACCCCCTTTCGAGATTTAAAAAAAAAAAAAAAAAAAAAAAAAAAAAAAAAAAAAAATCGGTAGAAAAATGTCACGGCCAAAGGCTGGTTCCTCCTAGAATACAGGCTCGCTATCGCTCGCCAGAGAAAAAAATCGACACCTAAATGGCACAAAAAGGTATTATATTAGAATCGGCAAACAAATGGGGCTAAACATGAGGGAGAAGAGAGTCCAGAATAAAACCAAAACCACTGTCTTTCATGGCTGGTGTCACACGAACGCTTTTTCCGGCAATTTTTGATGAGTAAGTTGGTTCTCGTAATCGTCTGACGAGAGAGAGAGAGAGAGAGAGAGAGAGAGAGAGAGAGAGAGAGAGAGAGAGAGAGAGAGAGAGAGAGAGAGAGAGAGAGAGAGAGAGAGAGTACAAAGGAGTACAAAGGAGTACAAAGGAGTACAAAGGAAATCAAGCAACAACAGATCTAGTGACCCTTCTAGGTTGCTTGTCCTCCAAAACACTGAGGATCAAGTGTCCAAACAGTGGTTTAGAGTGGGTAAGGGAACATTGGAAAGGGAACTACTGCCCTGCCACTAACGTGGCAGGACTAGGAAGTTAGTAGGGGACATATGGGTTAGTAACTGAGGGGAGGATAAAGTTATTCATTTACAAACGCAGTCAGTCGCGGGTTTGATGCGAGATATTTGTCTAGGCGGAATTTAAATGAATCAACGGTGCTGCAGTCTATAACGTCTCGGGGAAGCCCATTCCACAAGTTGACAACTCGATTGAAGAAGAAATTCTTAGATTCGTGCGAGTTAAAAGATTTACCAATAATTTTGCAACCGTTTCCCCGCGTGTAATTAGATTGGTCGATAGTGAAGTACTTACTACAGTTCATATTGTCGATGCCTTTGATGATTTTGAACACTTGAATTAAGTCGCCTCTTAATCTGCGCTGGGTTAAAGGAAATAGATTTAATTCTCTAAGACCCTCTTCGTATGGTTTTGTTCTTTAGGCTAGGTATCATTTTGGTAACTCTACGTTGAACTCGTTCTAGCTTGTTTATATCTTTTTGGTAATAAGGGCACCAGGATTGAACGCAGTATTCCAGAAGAGGGCGGACTAAGGAATTGTAAAGGGTTAGGATAACTTCTTTGGATTTATGCTCAAATGACCTGCCTATAAAGCCAATTATTTTGTTTGCCTTCTTAACAACTTCTGAACATTGTTGACTCGGTTTTAGGTTACTCGATATTGTTACTCCCAGATCAGTTTCTCTGTTTACATTCTTAAGCTGAGTGCCATTCATCGAATAGTTTGCTTTCTCATTTAGGTATCCGACATGTAGTACTTTACATTTATCCGCATTGAAACTCATTTGCCAAATTTGGGCCCAACATGACAATTTATCTAGATTGTGTTGCATATCGTCAACTTGTTCTTTGAGAGTACGCTATTTGCAATTTTTGTATCGTCAGCAAATTTTGAGATTGTGCAGGTGAGACCCTCATCTATGTCGTTGATGTAAATTAGAAAGAGAATTGGTCCTAGTACCGATCCCTGGGGTACCCCGCTACTTACATTGGTCCATTTAGATGCCTTACCGTTTATGACTACCCTTTGCTTTCTGTTGCTGAGCCAATTTTCTATCCATTTCAACACACCGTCTTGTATTCCATGCGCTTTTAGTTTTAGCAGTAAACGTTTGTGGGGAACTTTGTCAAAGGCCTTTTGAAAATCAAGGTATATAATATCTACAGCTTTACTCTCATCGTAGAGGTTGAGGATATCGTGGAAGAAGTCTAAGAGGTTTGTTAAACAGGAACGTTTTTTACGAAAGCCGTGTTGAGTATCTTTAAGTATGTTATTTTCCTCTAAGTGATTTACGAGTCTGTCTCGTATGACCGTTTCTAGCATTTTACATACAACTGAGGTTAAGCTAATTGGACGATAGTTACGGGGTAGGGATTTGCTGCCTTTTTTGAATATCGGTGTTACGTTGGCTAGCTTCCACTGATCAGGCATAGTTCCAGACTGCAAGGATTTATTGAATAGTAATGTCAGTGGTTTGGAGAGCTCATTCTTAGCTTCCTTTAGAACTCTAGGCGAGATTGTATCAGGTCCTGGCGTTTTATTTACCTTGAGTTTATCTAAACAATTCAATACTTCTCTCTCTGTAACGGTGATATTGCTTAGAACATCTGAATTATCAATCTGAATCGGCGATGGTGTAGGGATATCACTGAGGTCTTCTGTTGTAAAAACTGATGCAAAGAAGGTATTGAGGGCATTACTCATTTGTACTTCGTCTTTGGTAGAGAGAGAGAGAGAGAGAGAGAGAGAGAGAGAGAGAGAGGGGGCGGGGAGAGGGGGGCGAGGGTTGTATGAGAGGAAAACAAAGGGAGGTATTTGAAAGAGAGAAGGATGAAAGAGGAAAGTAGGAAAGGAGGAAGGGGGGGGGGGGGGGGAGGAAGAGAGGGAGGGAGAAAGAAGAGTGAATATGAGGAGGAGAGAAACCAAACAAGGGTCATAGAAGGAATACAGTAAAACATATGAAGGAAAACAGATACATAATAAGAACAAAATAAGTGAATGAGGGAAAACAGAAACAAGAACAAACAGAAAAGGTATACAAAAATAAAAAATAAACATTGCGTACAGTCGGCCTAATAAGTGATGTCTCAGGACCAAGTGTATTTCGATCAATAATTGGTATCAGTAATGTCTAAAACTTGATATATTCCTTTCGAGTGAGATATACAAGCATGTTCCTACACTTACCCACCCTATTCAACATCTGACAGACATTAATACAACACAGAGCGAGCCAAACGTAATGACACCTGAGCCATGACTTATTAGCGCCACTTGTGCACTAAACCTACGCAGTGCAGGGGATATTGCAAAGGCTCGTCATGTATTGTTTACTTGTTTACTATCTATCTACTTGTTTACTATCTATCCACTTGTTTACTATCTATCTATTTGTTTACTATTTATTTACTTGTTTACTATCTATCTACTTGTTTACTATCTATCTACTTGTTTACTATCTATTTACTTGTTTACTATCTATCTACTTGTTTACTATCTATCCACTTGTTTACTATCTATCTATTTGTTTACTATCTATCTACTTGTTTACTATCTATTAACTTGTTTACTATCTATCCACTTGTTTACTATCTATCCACTTGTTTACTCTCTATCTACTTGTTTACTATCTATCTATTTGTTTACTCTCTATCCACTTGTTTACTATCTATTTACTTGTTTACTATCTATTTACTTGTTTACTATCTATCTACTTGTTTACTATCTATCCACTTGTTTACTATCTATCCACTTGTTTACTATCTATCCACTTGTTTACTATCTATTTACTTGTTTACTATCTATCCACTTGTTTACTATCTATTTACTTGTTTACTATCTATCCACTTGTTTACTATCTATCTATTTGTTTACTATCTATCTACATGTTTACTATCTATTTACTTGTTTACTATCTATCCACTTGTTTACTATATATCTATTTGTTTACTATCTCTCTACTTGTTTACTATCTATCTACTTGTTTACTATCTATCTAATTGTTTACTATCTATCTATTTGTTTACTATCTATCTACTTGTTTACTATCTATCTACTTGTTTACTATATATCTACTTGTTTACAATCTATCTACTTGTTTACTATCTATCCACTTGTTTACTATCTATCCACTTGTTTATTCTCTATCCACTTGTTTACTATCTATCCACTTGTTTACTCTCTATCCACTTGTTTACTCTCTATCTACTTGTTTACTATCTATCCACTTGTTTACTCTCTATCTACTTGTTTACTCGTTATATATAGGTCAGATGGTTACTACTGCCCTACCATCGATCCGTGCTCACATGTTACGCAACCGTCTGCCAATCGATAGAGCCTTCAGTTTTGCTAACCTGTCCTTCCACTTTCCCTCACTCTCGGGTTTGCTATCGCTATGAGAATTAAGGGGGGTCACCGTTTTTTTTTAAATCTTTCTCTCCTTTTCTCTCTTTCCCTGGCTTGTATCCATTCGGCCCCATTCAGCCAACTGTTTTAAGACAGTTATCCCCATCCAGGTGTCGATTTCTTTCTGGCGAGCGATAGCGATCCAGTATTGTATGGAGAAATCCGGCTTCGCCGGAGACACTTTTCTATCGAAAAATGTAAAAATTTAGCTTGCTGTCAAAACAAAAATATATATACTGTATGCTGGCTTGCTACCGCTCGCCAGGAAAATATTGACACCTGGATGGGGGTAAACGTCTTAAAACAGCAGGTTGAATGGAGCCAAATGGATACAAACCAAAGAGAGAAGGAGAGAAAGAGAAAAAAAAAGCGAGGTGGGCTCCCTTAAGTCCTGACCACCTCGCTGGGATCGTAAGGTCTGTGTGGCCAGTGTATATATGTAAGTATATGTACATTCTCCTTCACCACAACCACTGCATCAAATCAACTCATTAACTCACTACAATCATTTAATCGTGCATCAGGTTATGGGAGCCCACCTCCCTTTTTCTCTTTCTCTCCCTCTCTCTTTGGCTTGTATCCATTCGGCCGCATTCAGCCTGTTTTAAGACGCTTACCCCCATCCAGGTGTCGATTTCTTCCTGGCGACCGATATCGAGCCACCATTGTATGGAGAAATCCGGCTTCGCCAGGAAAATTTTCTATCGAAAAATGTACAAATTGAGCTTGCTGTCAAAACAAATATATATATATGCTGGCTTGCTACCACTCGCCAGAAAAAATATTGACACCTGGATGGGGGTAAACGTCTTAAATCAGTAGGCTGAATGGGGCCTAATGGATATAAGCCAAAGAGAGAGGGAGAGAAAGATAAAACAAAACAACTGTGACCCCCCTAACCTGTTCAGTAGCAGTTCCGTCCTTTTCCTTGTATACTGGCTTCTAAGAGACGATTTTAGTCAGTTCAGGAAGGGCCTCCAGCAATCAACAGGCTTCGAACTATTATTATTAACTATTTTTACTTCTACAGGTCCTTCATAACCCCTTCTGTACCGGCGACGTCCCTTTAACTTTATTCTGGCAACTGTTAGATAATTGTATTCAGTTTCAAAAGGGCCTCCAGCGATTAACAGGCTTCGAACAATCTCACTTAACCCTTTTTCCTACCACAGATCCTTCTTAAACTGCACAAAACCGTCTAAATATAGCTAGACTAATACGCAAAAGACCTAGCCGGTACAGAAGGGGTTAAGCTGCACAAAACCGTCTAAATACAGCTAGAGTAAACACACATGCAGAAGGGGTTAAATAATTAGGATACTATAGTCCATTCATTATACAGTAGATAGGCCAAAACTATATGCTGTACTACTAACCTCTATAACTCACAAACGACTAGAGTAATCCAGTTAATATGTCTACCATTTGGGAGGAGTCAGCCAGGGAATAGGTGGGGAAATTTACAACCCATTTCCTCTAGCCCCTTTTTAAGGAAGTAAGGAAGAAGGAAACAGTAAGGAAGGAGGAAAGAGACGAAGTAAGGAAGTATTAAAGAGAAGGAGAGGAAGGAAGGAGTAAGGAAAGGAAGGAAGGAAGGAGGGAGGAAGGAGTTAGGAAAGACAAGAAGGAAGGGGAAAGAAGGAATAAAGGAATGAATGAAGGAAGGCAGGAGTAAGGAAAGGAAGGAAGGAAGGAAAGAGTTAGGAAGGAAGGGGAAGGAAAGAAAGAATAAAGGAATGAATGAAGGAAGGCAGGAGTAAGGAAAGGAAGGCAGGAGTAAGGAAAGGGAGTAAGGAAAGGAAGGAAGGAAGGAAGGGGAAGGAAGGAAAGAAGGAATAAAGGAAGGAAGGAAGGAAGGAGGAGGGAGGAATGCAGTGAGAGTGGAGAGTACATGGAAAGCAAGCAACAGCATATCTACTGATCCTTACCAGGCTGCTTGTATCAAATCTACTTAAACTATAATACTATAATATGAAGTAGATACAAAACGGTTTAGAAAGGACAGAGAGAGAGAGAGAGAGAGAGAGAGAGCGAGTGTGAGAGAGAGAGTGTGAGTATAAGAGAGGTAGCAGGTGAATTCAACGTTACATATGCAAATACACCACCCACACTCTGAAGCACACACACACACACGCACACACACACACACACACACACACACGCACACGCACACGCACACACACACGCACACACACACCGCTCAGAAAATAGGAATGCAAACTATTGTAAACGCGCGTCGACTAAAAAAAACTATGAATATTGTTTGAATATATATCATACGGTTACATACCCTCAGACAAACCCCCGTGTACGTGTTTATATGTATGCCCCAGCCGGTGTACATGATGCTGGTACACATGGAAGGGAGTATACTTGGTCACACACACACGCGTACACTAGAATAAAATTATGCAAGAATACGCTTTTATGCTGCACTTGCATCGATATATTTACTCACTCTCTCTCTCTCTTTCTCTCTCTCTCTCTCTCTCTCTCTCTCTCTCTGTATATATATATATATATATATATATATATATATATATATATATATATATATATAGGCTATATGTATATATATATATATATATATATATATATATATATATATATATATATATATATATATAAAATTGTACTGTATATATATAGTTGGGCCTATAATTCGGCCTTATAATTAGGGTTGGGTGTGGGAAGGATCTGCCTTGTGTGGACCAATCGTCTTTCTGCAGACTCCCATTTTGCTTTTGTTCTTATATATGTAATTTTTATTTGTATGTATGTAATGTATGCGTGTATATGTATGCATATGTGTATGTATATGTATATGTAATTACAGTGTATATGTATATCTATATGTATTTCTTCATATTTACATAAGTTAGATAACAGTTTGAAATGGATCTGCAAGTTCATTGATTTGTATCATATTGTATATATGATTAGATTGTATTGTTAGGCATATTTCAATGTATATGCATATCTGTATAAGTATATCTAATTTGTAAGACATTTATTTTGTATGTAAAAGAAGTATGTTCCTAAAACTATGGCAACAGGCAGTAGGATGGCAACACTTGTTGTATTTATATGCTAGTTAGCAGCTCACAGATGATTTAGGACGGGTATTTAAGCCTCACTCTCCCCCTGTTTTCTTGTATTACCCTGAAGATGTCTTGAGAGAATAGACGAAAGCTTGGTGTTCCATTATTTCAATTTTCCTAGCAAGTTTTACTATAAATATATATATATATATATATATATATATATATATATATATATATATATATATATATAGGATGATTAAGGCAAAGCAACAGCTAGCCGGATAGTGGATGGGATGGAGAAGAGTGAAATAAGAGGGAGGGAGGGAGGGAGGCAGGAAGGAGTGGTCTGTTGTCATTTCCCTTTGAGTACAAGGCTTTGACTTTGGTGCTGGGCCTAGTACAGAGAAAGAGGGAGAGTGAGATTGAGTGTGTGTGTGTGTGTGTGTGTGTGTGTGTGTGAGATATGTACGCGCGTAAGTGTAAACATGTTCGTGTAGGAATGTGCGTGTGTGGAGTGGCATGCTAGGAATGACAGGGTAGGTGCACATGTGTAGGTATATGTGTATGATAGGATTCATGTGTACCATCTCGCTCATAATATCCTGGTCTTCCTTAATAACTCCACCCTTATTTTTGGTATTATTAGAAGAACATGTTTAACCCCTTCTACGATGACGTCTTTCTAATTTAATTCTATCTATTTTTATACAATTTTATGCCGTTTAAGAATGATGTGTGGTAGTAAAAATGGTTAGGGGAGATTGTTTGAAGCCTGTTAATTGGTGGAAGCCCTTGTTAAACTGAATAAAATCGTCTGATAGTAGCGAGAATACAATTAAAAAAGACGTCACCAGGTAATTAACACTCGCTTTGATGATTATCAGATTATGCCCCTGTTGTTAGTTAATTATCTAACTAAATATCTATATATCTACCTCTCTCTCGCTCTCTCTCTCTCTCTTTCTCTCTCTCATATCTTCTACTGCAGACCAACTTCTCTGTGATATAAGTCTAACCTTTTCTTAAATGTGTATATTGACAGTGACTCAATATACACATTTCAAAAAAGGTTACTCATATCACAGATAAGTTGGTCTGCAGTAGAAGCTGATCACTGACAAGAGAACCTGGCAGAAATTAACACATTTTCAGTTGAAGAGAGCAGAACAAAATAAAGTGAAGGTGTGCATGCCTTTTCCTTTCCATTTCTAACTATGCTATAAATTCCTTCAGGCGATTTCCAAGCCCTGCAAGGTTATTCACTTCTAACTGTTTTCTTGTACGACAAATTGCCAGAGGGAGCGGAGGGTGGGGAGAGAGCCTTCATCTTTGCTATCCTTTCCTTCCACTTTCTCTCAGCCTAAAGCCTCCTAAAGTGGACTAGAAAGGAGAGGTGAAAGGAAAGTGGGCTTAAGAGTAGTTTTAAACCGGACATGTCTTTGACGAGTGCCTCCGCCAGAGTTAAAAGAGTGACAGGCCGTTCTGCCTTTTGTCTCCCTCATCCACATAGAAAAAATAGTATCCTTCCAAAATTGTTTTAGAAAATATTTGAATGTGAGAGGAGATACAACTTACATAGGTTCTGAAACATCAATCATTGAAACTTGTATGTAATCAATGCGTTTCTATTTAAGGGCAGATTTCCACTTGAGATATTTTTTACTGAACTCCTTTCGCATTCAGGTTTAGCCCCATTGATTTTGAGATTTTAAGACGTTCGCCCCATTACTTTGGCGAATTTAGGAACTTTCGCCCCATTTCTGTCGATTTTAAGATCTTTCGTGTCATTTAGGGGTTAACAAAATCCTGGCGAGCGATAGCGAGCCTGTAATTTAAGAGGAACCGGCCTTCGGCCGGGAAATTTTCTACCGAAAAATGTACAAATTTAGCTTGAAAGAGGGTCTAGAGGGTGTAATTTTAAGCTTGATGGAGGTCTAGGGAACAAACTAGAAACCTCCCCTTAAACTCAATCACATCTTCCCAGCACTTGTTTGAGTCCAGGTTCATGATATTTCCGACTTTGCTTCTTATTTCTTAGCTTATTCTTCCTTTATATAACCAACTCGCAAACCCCTCCAACTTACTCACCTTATGCACTTCATTCCCCATCTCTATATAACCAACTCGCAAACCCCTCCAACTTACTCACCTTATGCACTTCATTCCCCATCTCTATATAACCAACTCGCAAACCCCTCCAACTTACTCACCTTATGCACTTCATTCCCCATCTCTATATAACCAACTCGCAAACCCCTCCAACTTACTCACCTTATGCACTTCATTCCCCATCTCTATATAACCAACTCGCAAACCCCTCCAACTTACTCACCTTATGCACTTCATTCCCCATCTTCCTAATCCTCAATATTAATACATCTGGCTCATTATAGGTAGGCCAGAAATCGTGAACCCTAACCTCTGTAACTCAAAAAGGCCCAAAGCAAATGGGCTGCTAAATCTCCCAACCAAATGGTAGAAATATTATCTCGATTTCTGTAGTCTGTTTATAGTTATATAGGTTATATAGGTTTATATAGGTTTATATAGGTTAATAAATCAGATTTTTTCCTACATAGTATAATAAATGGACTTTATTCAGAAATGTGTATACAATACTCCCACCACGTTAGATGTTATTTATGTTTGGGATCTGTCTCGATTCGGCCACCCTCAACTGTGGGATATTGTGCCTGAGTATACATACATACAGTTGGCCAAATAAGTGATTTCTCGGTACCAAGAATATTTTGATCAATAATTAGTATCTGCAACATCAAACTTGATCTATTCATTTCGAGTGATATATTCAAACATATTTCTACATTTACCCCCCCTATTCAACATCTGGCAGACATTAATACAGCACAGAGCGACCCAAACGTGATGACAGCTCAGACATGACTTATTAGCGCCACTGTACATACTTCCACCATCTGACTTAAGGGGAGACAGACCGTTTTTCTGGACCCCCTTCTCCCTAATGTTTAGCTCCACTAGTTTTGAGAATTTAAGCCGTTGGTTCCATTAATTTGGGGATTTTATGACCTTTCACCCCATTTCTTTGTCAATATTAGGACCCTTCGTGCCATTTAGGTATCTATTTTTTCCTGGCGAGCGTTAGCGAGTCTGTCATCTTAGGAGGAATCGGCCTTTGGCCGGGATATTTTTCTACCGAAAAATTCACAAATCTATCTTGAAGGGGGTCTAGGTTTTTTTTCTTCTAAGCTTGATGGAGGTCTAGGGAGGAAACTAAAACAAATATATGAATAAATTAATTAATAAACCAAACTAACAGCCAATGTCCCCATAAATAACACACGTATCTCTTTTAGGTGTCAATAATTTCACCACCAGGATAAAGAACATGCCGTAATTTCCCCACTTAGAGCAGACCTTACACAACCAGTTAGAGCCATGAGCAGTGAAATGGTTGGTGGTTACACTAAATGACTGGCGCCGGGTTTGTGTCGTTACTGTGATCTCGCCGGCTAATTGTGGAGGTTATGGGGTGTTTTAATATATACAGTTTCTCTCTCTCTCTCTCTCTCTCTCTCTCCCCCTTTCTTTCATCACTTTCCTCCCCCCTTCAAACCCCACGTCAGCGTTAGAGGATAATTACGAATTCTTCTATCCCCCTCACCCCCTTACTAAATGTCAATGGGGAGAGTTATGCTAGCCTCTTTACAGTAGATACCATATCATCTCCTTAGCATAATATAACATGAGAGGTGTTTCTAGTAGTACTCAATTAGCTGGTACTATCCATTGTATTGGTATCGGCAGTTAAAATGTGGGTATATATATATTTCTTGAGGGGTCAAAATTTCAACAAGGCATTATTTCTAAACGGCCTTAGGTGATCGAATGTTAATATTGAATGCAACATACCCAACACGGCTTTCCTGTCTGTGTTGACCAAATGCACAAACACACGTAACATAAGTCGTGGTGCAGTCCTTTTAATGTTAATATTGAATGCAACTTACCCAACACGGCTTTCCTGTCTGTGTTGACCAAATGCACAAACAAACGTAACATAAGTAGCGGTGCAGTCCTTTTAATCAGTAACGAACGCAAACAAGACAATACAATGCATGTTTGTAGCCCAGATACTTCGAAAATTGCACTTAAAGGTTTGGAGATTCGCATTGGTGTATCCTTATATGCTCACGATTGTACTAAATTCGTCCTATAAATGCCTCTACTGCTCCCCCTCCACGTCGCTACCTATAATATTCCATTCTACTCCACCCCCCGTCCCCACCCCACACCCCTTTGACTACCTATATATCCACCTTCCTCCACCTCTAACCCTCTCCCACCTTGCTACCACACTGCTCCACCTTGCTAACTATAGTAATCCACCCTCCTCCATCATCTCTTCCACCCTCCACCCCCTCCCCCACCTTGGTACAGTTGGTCACAGTTCCAGCTGACCCACCCTCGCTCTGGGGCTCGCAGAATTATCTGGCAATGCTGGTGTAGGAAGGAGGTGTGTCTTACAAAGATTGGGATTGGTAGATCTGATTTCGGCTATATCATTGTTAAAACATATACTAAACAAGGGAAAGTAAGCCTATCTCAATTAAAACTGCATACATCGCTATGTATGATCCCGAACATATACCCAAAGTTCGTAGATTTGTTTAAATATTCAAGTTATTATATCCACTGATTGGCAACTACACCAGTATTGCCATCTAATTCTGCGAGTCGCAGAGCGAGAGTGGGTCGGCTGGAACTTTGATCAACTGTACCTACTGTATATTCCACCCTCCTACACCCATACCCCTTCCCCACTTTTCTACTACCCCCCCCCCACCCCTTACTACCAATATTCCACCCTCCTCCACCATCTCTTTCACTTCGCTCAACCTGTAATCAAATTTTCCCCACCCTCCCCCATTGTCTACCTCTCCCTCTCTCTCTCTCTCTCTCTCTCTCTCTCTCTCTCTCTCTCTCTCTCTCTCTCTCTCTCTCTCTCTCTCTCTCTCTCTCTCTCTGGCTCTTCTGCTTCTTCTATGTTGCAATCAACCCTGTTAACAAATGTTGCAACATTTCGTCAACACGATTCTGGCACAGCTTTGACAATGTTCTCCAGGCTTCTACATATACAGTATATATTACCTCTCTATTCCACACATTGACCTGAGAGATAGATAGATAGATAGATATATAGATAAATATATTGATAGATAGATAGATAGAAAGAAAGAAAAAAAGAAAGAAAGATTGATAGATAGATAGATAGATACATATATTGATAGATAGATAGATAGAAAGAAAGCAAAAAATAAAGACAGATTGATAGATAGATAGATAGATAGATAAATATATTGATAGATAGATAGATAGAAAGAAAGATAGATAGATAGATAGATAGATAGATAAATATATTGATAGATAGAAGGAAAGAAAGAAAGAAAGAAAGAAAGTTTGATAGATAGATAGATAGATACATAGATATATATGTCTTGAACTGCTTCAAACTTTGTGTGTCCACACATGCTGACTCTAACGTACCTTGAATTTGGTTCTTTGTCACTCTTGACTTTGGGGGAGACAGCAGCTTTGTGTTTTGTCTCCTTCAAACGCACACAAACAAGATAAACAGACAGCAAGCTACCTAGATAGACAGACAGACAGACAGCAAGCTACCTAGATAGACAGACAGACAGACAGCAAGCTACCTAGATAGACAGACAGACAGACAGCAAACTACCTAGATAGACACAGACAGACAGACAGACAGCAAGCTACCTAGATAGACAGACAGACAGACAGACAGACAGACAGACAGACAGATATATAGATAGATAGATAGGTAGATAGACAGACATATAGATGATAGACATATATAGACATACAGACATATAGATAAATAGACAGATAGGTAGATTAATAGACAACACTCTAGTAAGATTCGTTTTCAGATAGCTAAATGCTTAAACAGACTTATATTTTAATCGATTGGACAGACAGGCATATAGATAGATAGATAGATAGACAGATAAATAGACAGACAGACAGATAGATAGACAGGTAGGTAGATAGATAGACATCACTCTAGTAAGATTCGTTATCAGATAACTAAATACTAAGACTTACATTTTAATAGACAGGACAGACAGGCATATAGATAGATAGATAGATAGGTAGATAGACAGATGTATAGGCAAACAGACAGGCAGATACATAGATAGACAAATAGATAGGTAGATAGATAGACAGCACTTTAGTAAGTTTCGTTTTCATATAGCTAAATACATAAACAGACTTACATTTTAATCAACAGGACAGACAGGCATATAGATAGATAGATAGATAGATAGGTAGACAGAATCACATCATTCTAGTTAGGTTCGTTTTCAGATAGCTAAATACATAAACAGACTTACATTTTAATCAACAGGACAGACAGGCATATAGATAGATAAATAGATAGGTAGATAGACAGATATATAGACAGACAGACAGACAGATAGATAGATAGATAGGTAGATAGATACACATCACTCTAGTAAGGTTCGTTTTCAGATAGCCAAATACATAAACAGGCTTACATTTTAATCAACAGGACAGACAGGCATATAGATAGATAGATAGATAGGTAGATAGATAGGTAGATAGATACACATCACTCTAGTTAGGTTCGTTTTCAGATAGCTAAATACATAAACAGACTGACATTTTAATCAACAGGACAGACAGGCATATAGATAGACAGATAGATAGATAGATAGATGTATAGGCAAACAGACAGACAGATAGATAGATAGGTAGATCAATAGGTAGATAGCTAGTCATCACTCTACTAAGGTTCGTTTTCATATAGCCAAATACATAAACACTCATACACATTAATCAACAGGAGTACACAAACTCCCACAACACTATGCCCTTTTGTCCTACAGTAAGCAATATTATGGGGGCCCACTTCGTGTTTTTTTCGCTCTCTCACTGTCTCTCTGGTTTGTATCCATTCGGCCCAGTTCAGCCTAAAATACTAAGACGTTTATCCTCATCTAGGTGTCTATTTTGTCCTGGCTAGCGATAGCGAGCCAGCATAGTTTTTAGAATGTTTTTGACAGCAGGCTAAATTTGTACATGTTTTGATAGAGAAATGTCTCCGGCGAAGCCGGATTTCTCCATAGGGTGCTGGCTCGCTATTGTTCGCCAGGAAGAAATCGACCCCTGGATGGGGATAAACGTCTTAAACAGTATACTGAATGGGGCCGAATGGATACAAGCCACAAAACGAAAGAAAAGGAGAACAAAAGCAGGTCACCCCCCTTAACGTAACTGGGATCGGTAGTGTAGTGTGGAAGGTAGTCTAGTGGTCTACATACCAGAGTTCAATCTACCGCTCAGGCAAGAAGGTTTATTGCATACACTGATAGCAAGTACCATTTCCCTTGAGCAAGGAAGTGGATAATAGTTTTTCAGTAATATAGTCTACTATAACTGTGTTGGTGGTGTAATGATTTAGGTGCTTAAGTTCTGGGTGTGGTGTCCCGAGTTCAAATCCCAGTAGGATCATATGCTTTCATGAATTTATTCAAGTACATTGGGGTTTGTAATGGAGGATTAATGTTAAGAACGGGGTGTTCCTTAATTAATATTTCAATATGCCGAGCGCTATTGAATCTAGGAGCGAGGGCTAGAGATAAATGACGCTTAATGAAAGACCTGCAGATAATAATAAGCTGAACGGTAGGTGCGAACCAAACTATCCGGGTACTCGATCTCATGTTCAGCTTACATTCTGTCCCCCACCTTTCAATCAGCTGACCCACCCGCCTCTAATCCAACACATACTGTACATCAGTTCAGTTCAGTCTAGTTCAGTTCTTTATTTTGTATAATATACAAATACATACCAAAAATACAATAATTATGTATATCTCAATAAAAACAAATATTATAAAAGAGTATCCTACTAATACATATGTATCTAGTAAACAGCGATTCTACACTATAACAGCATTTTCTTCTCATAATATACTGTACTCTCAGATCGCCAGTATGGCTCCCTTAAGGGTCGCTCTACTGGTGATCTTCTTTCATATCTTACTAAATCTTGGTCATCCTCCTTTCGGGACTTCGGAAGGCTTTCGATAGAGTCTGGCACAAATCTTTAATGTCTAAACTATCCTCCTTCAGTTTCTATCCCTCCATCTGTGCCTTTGTCTCTAACTGCCTTTCCGGCCGTTCCATAGCTGCAGTTGTGGACGGCCATCGCTCACTTCCTCATCCTGTCAACTCCGGTGTTCCTCAGGGCTCTGTCCTGTCTCCCATTCTCTTTCTAATTTTCATAAATGATCTTCTCAACTGTACCTCCAGTCCCATCCATTCATATGCAGACGACTCTACCTTACACTACTCAATTAGTTTTCCTGAACGTCCGAGCCAGCAATCCCTCAAAAACAAACGTAATGAAGCCATGCAACACTTATCTTCTGATCTAACTACTATTTCCAATTTGGCAGAGAAACCCTTGTTACCTTTAATGCTTCCAAAACCCAATTTCTTCATCTTACTACCCGTCCAGAACTTCCAGAGGACTATCCCTTATAATTCAACAATACAAAAATCAATCTTTCATCTTCTCTCAATACTCTCGGTGTCTCCTTTTCTTCTGCTCTCACTTGGAAGGACCATATTACCAGCCTCCCAGAAGCTGGGTGTGCTCAACCGCCTCAAGGGGTTCTTCACCCCTGCGCAGCTTCTGGCTCTTTACAGGGGCACAGTGTGTCCTTGTATTGAGTATTGTTCACATGTGTGGGGAGGATCCTCTCACACCGCACTCCTAGACAAAGTAGAAAAGAAAGCTTTTCATATCATTAACTCCCGTCCACTCCCCAACTCTCTGCAATCTCTCTCTCTTCGCCGCAATGTTGCATCTCTCTCGTTATTCTATCGCTACTACAATAATCAGTGTTCCTCGAAGCTTTCCCAGTGTTTATCCCCTCCTCTGCGTAGGGTAAGTAGTACCCATCTTGCAACACAATCCCTCCCCTACTCTGTGCAACTCTCCAACCCAAGAGCGAAACGCTATTCTCAGGCTTTCTTCTATTCAACCGCTAGGCTCTGGAACTCTCTCCTAGAATCAGTCTTTCCCTCTTCCTATGACTTCAAACTCCGTGTGTTCAGGCATTTTGGCTCGAACATCCCTTGACTTTGGCCCTTTCACTCTTTCAACTCTGGGGGAGGCACTCGCTGCAGGCAGTTTTGCCTTTTGTCTCACTCACATAAAAAACAAAACAGAGATCAGCCAACTTCCGCCATATTGGAGCCACTTGCATCATTAGCCTCTCTTTACACCAAATGTGGCCATACCCATGATACATATTCGACAATACTGGTACAGAATACAAAGTCCCCTATAGTACTAACATCTCCGTACCCTCCCTTGGACATTAATCCCAGGGCAACACTTCCCTTTCCAATTTTCCTATACCCAATTTAAACTATTGTTGAAAACTCTGAGTAGGAGTGATTTAGTGGGCAAGCAACCTTGAGGGGTCGCCAAACATGTTGTTGCTTAAGGGAGCCCACCTCGCTTGTTTTCTCTTTCTCTCCCTCTCTCTTTGGCTTGTATCCATTCGGCTCCATTCAGCCTATGGGTTTAAGAGGTTTACCCCCATCCAGGTGTCAATATTTTCCTGGCGAGAGGTAGCGAGCCAGCATGTATATATTTTTGTTTTGACAGCAAGCTAAATTTATACATTTTTCGATTGAAAAATGTCTCCGGCGAAGCCAGATTTCTCCATACAATGCTGTCTCGCTATTGCTCGCCAGGAAGAAATTGACACCTGGATGAGGATAAACGTCTTAAAAACAGTTGGCTGAAGGGAGCCGAATAGATACAAGCCAGAGAAAGAGAGAAAAGGAGAGAAAGAGAAAATAAAGCAGGTGACCCCCCTTAAATAAAGCAGGTGACCCCCCTTAAATAAAGCAGGTGACCCCCCTTAAATAAAGCAGGTGACCCCCCTTAAATAAAGCAGGTGACCCCCCTTAAATAAAGCAGGTGACCCCCCCTTAAATAAAGCAGGTGACCCCCCTTAAATAAAGCAGGTGACCCCCCTTAAATAAAGCAGGTGACCCCCCTTAAATAAAGCAGGTGACCCCCCTTAAATAAAGCAGGTGACCCCCTTAAATAAAGCAGGTGACCCCCTTAAATAAAGCAGGTGACCCCCCTTAAATAAAGCGGGTGACCCCCCTTAAATAAAGCAGGTGACCCCCCTTAAATAAAGCAGGTGACCCCCCTTAAATAAAGCAGGTGACCCCCCTTAAATTCCTTTGTACTCCTTTGTTAATTCTAAGTTACCGCATTGTTTGATAGTTGACCCTTTCATGATCCGATACGCATTTAGTTTATATTATCTGGCTATTATTAGACGATTTTATTCAGATTAGCAAGGGTATGTGGAAGTCAGAGGGTTAATTGAGATAGTCTTTACCCTTATAATCCCCGCAGATCCATCTTAAACTGTAGAGAATCGTCTAATGATAGCCAGACTAAACTGTCAAAATGCGTCATAATCTTCAAGGAGTTACAGGGACAGTAGCTGTTTGTTTGGTCTATTAATTAATTTATTAATTTTTTGTTTTTTTAGTTTCTTCCCTAGACCTCCATCAAGCTTACAAAACCACCCCCTAGACCCCCCTTCAAGATGGATTTGTACATTTTTCGGTAGAAAAATGTCCCGGCCTAAGGCCGATTCCTCCTAAAATTACAGGCTCGCTATCGCTTGCCAGGAAAAAAGTCGACACCTAAATGACACGAAGGGTCCTAATATTGACAAAGAAATGGGGTGAAAGGTCATACAATCCCCAAACTAATAGAACCAATGCCTTAAAATCTCAAAACTAGTGGGGCTAAACATTAGGGAGAAGGGGGTCCAGGAAAACGGTCTGTCTTCCCTTAAGTGATCACAATACCTTCCACAGAATAATACGGCCGCTCTCTTTTAATAGAAGATCTCTAACACACACACACATACGAGCACAGCTACACATACACACACACACACACACTTCACATACATAATTCACATACATACTTCACACATACGAGCACAGCTACACACACACACACACATACTTCACACATACGAGCACAGCTACACATACACACACACGCAAACACACACACACACACACACACACACACATACTTCACACAGACGAGCACATCCATTCTCACTCCAGGATTTATAGTCAGACCTTTCTCTATTATTTATCTTTGCCAGCGCTTTCTTCTTTCCTCTCTAGACCTCCATCAAGCTTACTTACAAACACACACACACACACACACACACACACACACACACACACACACACACACACACACACACACACACTACTCTCACCCCAGTTCAGTTCAGTTTCAGTTTCTATGGAGCTCGTCCTGGAATCTTTACGACTCTGAACCTCACGATTCTATACAGGACTGGCCATTTGTATCGGCACTAGCTCAGAGAAGAGTGTTGAGAGGGGAGAAGGGGTGTTCATGGATCTATATTATTCAAACCTTGCTCTTTAATCTACCTTGGCCCGTCCTTTGTACCGGCTCTATCCAGGCAGGTACTAGAAACATACACAACACAAACCTTTCTCATTTATCCAGGGCCTTGAGAGAGAGAGAGAGAGAGAGAGAGAGAGAGAGAGAGAGTGAGAGTGAGAGAGTGAGAGTGAGTGAGTGAGAGAGAGAGGGAGGGGGGGAGTGAGATAGATAGATGGATAGCTAGATAGCTAGATAGATATAGAGAGAGAGTTACACAGGGTTACACAAATATTCAGACCACACAGATCTTGCGGTCCCTACTAGGTGGTCCGGTCTTAATACTACTAGACAGAGACAGTTTATAGTGAAAGAATAGGATAGCAAACTAGAAGGCTCTCTCCCCACCCTCAGCTCCCTCCGGCTAAAAAGCCGTACCGGAAAATAGGATGAAGTGTTGTAACCTTATGGGTCAGGTAATGCCCACAAGCAATGTTTTTATAGAGTATTGAAAGCAACATTTGTTTGAAAGGGAAATTATACATACAACCTGATTAATTCACATTAATCCAATCTCCATCAGATGATCGCCCAGTCTCGTCATAAACGTATCAATTTAATTACTGTCGACCACATCCCTTGTTAAACTATTTCACTCTATAACCAAACTGGATGTTAATTTTGTTTGTGTCACATCTAGGCATACCTTCTTTCTAATAAATTTCATTCCATTACTTCGGGTTGCAGCATTGCCATTAATCGTGAACAGTGCACTGATATATACTCTGTTAAATCCTTTAAGTATCTTAAAACACTCGAAAAATTGGCCTCGTGAACTCTTTTTCTTAAGCGAGAATAAATTTAATTTTTTTAATCTTTCATAATTTGGCTTGTTTCCAGAGAGGGAATTATCTTAGATGCTCTACGCTGCACGGATTCGAGTCTCTCTCTCTCTCTCTCTCTCTCTCTTTGTACTCCTTTGTACTCTCTCTCTCTCTCTCTCTCTCTCTCTCTCTCTCTCTCTCTCTCTCTCTCTCTCTCTCTCTCTCTCTCTCTCTCTCTCTCTCTCTCTCTGTCTCGCTCTCGCTCTCGCTCTCGCTCTCGCTCTCGCTCTCTCTCCTAAACGCACCATCCATATAATAGGTGTTGAAGGGAGGGTCCGATAATTGGCACCCAGTCTGGCACTATACTTAAATGTCAATGTCATTAAACACACTGGACGCGACATTGAGATGGGGGAGGGCTAAAAAGGAATTATAAGGAATTGTTAATATATGTTAACATGTTATAATAACACAAGAGTGACAGGCCTTTATATTGAATTTGTTTATATAATACACAAATAATGATATTAATGCTAACACAAATAATGGAAATAACAGCCTTTGTATTCAATCTGTATCCAGGTGGATGGTACTCGTTAGCCTTGGTCGGCAACCCATCTAGGGGAGACAACCTTATGATAATTCGGGTGGATGGGACTCGTTAGCCTTGGTTGGCAACCTGTATAGGGGACAAAACCTTACACAAATCCTTACTGCATACCTAAGGGCAAAGTAGTTTAGTGGATGGACTAGCCGCACACCACTGTAGATAAATAGTGCTATAAAGATACACAGAAAGCTTCGGAGTCGGAGTGGTCAATCCTGTAAGTCCTTGAGTAAACTGGTATGGGTTGTCCCTCCTACAGGGAATAGGCTCGCTTGGGGGCATTTTGTGTATGGCCACCCTCATGAAGGTGAGTAAGGCGTCTGGTAATAGATAGATAGATTGATAAAATATTTATATGAGCGAGTTTTTCTTACATCAAAAGATAAATAATAAGTTAGAGCTGTGAAGGTGCGACTCTCTAACTCAAGAATGAACACATTTTCCTAGTGTTTTTCTTCCACTTAACAGGTGCACTCTAGAACTCGTTCTCTCTTAATCTGTCTTTCCTTCATCCTTCGACTTTAACTACATCAACCTTCGTATAGTCAGATATTCTCCAACTTACCTTGAATTTGGCTTCTATCACTCTTTTAATTATAAAGAACAATAGCTTCAGACAGTTTTGTCTTTTGTCTTTTTCTTGCACATCAAAAATACTACTACAGCGTAATTAATAATAACCACTCCAACAGCAACAACAAAAATACTACTACAGCGTAAGTAATAATAACCACACCAACAGCAACAACAAAAATAGCAGGTCCTGATGTGGCGGCGTCTACGCCGTGGGGCCACCTCCCGAGGCTGCCAACCGCGGATGGCTGCCGACCCTCCACAGCCGAAGACAAAATCAACGACCAGTGGAGGAAAACCGGATGCCGGCCGCGGGGAGCAGTTTCGGGAGCCAAACCGTCACAACCATCCCCTGCCCCCTCCCTGGGGGCACGGGTCCTTGGAGCGGCTTCGGTCGCGCCGGGAATTTCCACACCTCTCACACCACACACACACATCACACAGTTTTTCCTACACCGAGAAATGACTCTCCGGCTGTCATTTCTCGAAGACTTCTTCTAGCCGGAGACATTGAGAGCAACCCAGGACCCA
Source organism: Paralithodes platypus (assembly GCA_032716605.1). Taxonomy (NCBI): domain Eukaryota; kingdom Metazoa; phylum Arthropoda; class Malacostraca; order Decapoda; family Lithodidae; genus Paralithodes; species Paralithodes platypus. The sequence goes on along the minus strand of CM064510.1, from coordinate 17,357,535 downwards.
CGTTCACATACATATGTCCAACTTGCTCAAAACCCATCACTTCGAGTCGCCATACTAAGGGTTCAGTTCTCTGCAATTCATGTGGGAACTAGACCCACTTCACCTGCACAACACTTGCCTCCAAGAAACACTACACAAACACCTGGACCTGTTCCTCATGCCCCTCCCTCTCCCAGTCAAATCCCTCGCCTAAAACCCGTCCACCTCTCCTCCCCAACCCACCTAACCTTCCCATATCATCCACTCCCCCCCCTAAAACCCGTCCACCTCTCCTCCCTAACCCACCTAACCTTCCCATACCATCCACATCCTCAACTCAACACACCACACCCCATCCTAATCCATTCCAACCCCCATCTCCTGCTCCCCAATCCCCACCCCTACCTCACCCATCCCCACCCCCCGCCCCTCCCCCCACCCCCCCCCATCACCCCCACCCCCACCCCATCCTCGTGCAGCAGCACCCAACATACATCGTGCACATAACATTAACATTCTTCAACTGAACATAGATGGCATCAACACAAAGAAACACGAACTCTCACACTTCATCAAACAACACAACATACACATTGCCATCTTACAAGAAACAAAACTCCGCACAACACAAAAAACACCCACATTTCATAATTTCACCACCATCAGACAAGACCGGGCTGTCGGCGGGGGCGGTGGACTCATCACCCTGGTACACAAAGAAATATCATACATAGTAACCAGTGTACAAACCAAATCACTCCTCCCCCCAAATGATAACACAACAGAAATACAGTCAATTAAAATACGCACTGGCAACAACTCCAACATAACCATCATAAACACATACATCCCTCCCCAAACATCCCCTACAGTACCAAATGAATACAGACCACACTTACAACACATCACAAACACCCCACACACCCCACACATCATCCTGGGTGGTGACTTCAACGCCAAGACGTCGGCCTGGTTTGTCGACAACCCCGACACAGACAGAGGGCTGGTACTACAAAACCAAACCGATAACCTCATCATCCTTAACGACATCCATCAACATACCCATATTCCTCACCAAGCCCTCTATAACCCATCATCTCCAGACATCACCTTTTGCTCCCCAGAACTCGCCCCCACAACATCCTGGAGGGTGGTCAGAACACTTCACAACTCTAAACAGTACACCCATCACTAACATCAACAATGCTGTACACATACTCAATAAAACTATCCAAAACGCTGACAAGAAACACATTCCAAGAGGTAACAGAAAAAGACACAACCCCAACTTCACACCAGAAATTCAAAACCTCATCAGACAATGCGACATACTGAAACACTCCCCAGCACCCCACACACAAGACATCACACAACAAATTCAAGCACTCAACACCCAAACTAACAACAAAATACAAGAACAACAAAAACTAAATTGGAATAACTTCCTACAAACACTTGATCACAAAACAAACCCCAAAAAACTATACAAAACACTAAACAGCATCACACTTTCCAACAGCAACACAACACAATCACATGCTGCAATCACAACAACAGACTCTACTCCTTCATGTAAACAACAAGCAAACACTCTCATCAATCACTTTTCACATGTCAGCCACCTAAAACCTCACAAAGACGACCGACGTGTCATCCGACGTAAGAGACAATTCCCCACAGACCCTGACTATACACCCTTCACCAATCACCAGACAAAGCATATCATCAACAATCTCAAGCACTCACCCGCCTGTGGCCTAGACAACATAAGCAACATACACCTCAGACACCTGGGACCACAAGGCATACAAGCACTCACTAACATATCAAACTACAGCTATTCACACAACACAACACAATACATTTGGAAGCATGGTATCATCATCACTTTCCCCAAACCCAACAAAGACCCCACGCTACCCTCCTCGCACCGCCCCATCACACTCCTTTGCTCCCCCTCCAAAGTCATGGAACGCCTAGTATTACAACTAATTACACCTGACCTACCCCTAGCTCCAACACAACATGGCTTTAGGCCACTGCACTCCACAAACACTCTTCTCACAGACCTTACACAAAGAGCTTTCGACGGCATCAATTCAGCTAGACCACCACACAGATCACTATTAGCCACACTCGACATTAGTAAAGCCTTCGATGCCATCCCCCGCCACAACCTAACAAACAAAATCTACAACACAAACATGCACAACAACACAAAACGGTGGCTGGCCAACTTCCTAGCAGGCAGATGTGCACACGTATCTTTTGCCGGTCAGTCATCTAAAATCAGAAACTTTCCAAACGGAGTCCCACAAGGATCCGTCCTATCGCCCGCACTCTTCAATCTGTACATGCACGATATAACTACACCCAATACGCCCCAAATAAACTTAGCCTCCTATGCAGATGACATAACACTCACATGCACACACCATGACCCAAAAAGAGCAACAGATCTCCTTCAACCCTATCTCAACACACTACATGGCTGGTGCACTACAAACAGACTTAATCTAGCCCCAGCCAAATCCACCGCAACCCTGCTCACAAGTTGGACAGGAGAACACGAATACATCCCTCAACTCACCATAAACAACACACCCCTAACACATACACACACACCCAAAATCCTAGGAGTAACATATGATACTCATATGACATTCAAACAGCACACCACAAACATTAAAAAGAAACTGACACCCAGACTTAACGCCCTCAGGTCACTTGCTCACACAAAATTTGGACACAACAAAGAAACTACCACCACAGTATATAAACAATACATAAGATCAGTGATGGAATACGCAAGCCCAGCCTGGGCTTCTAACCTAGCTGAAACACATCATAAGACCTTACAGACTATTCAAAACAAAGCCCTGAAGATCATTACAGGCTGCACAGCTACTGCACCCACAGATCACCTACATCAAGAAACCAAAATCCTCAAAGTCAAAGACCATCTGGACATGAGAGGCACTCAATTCCTGGCAGCAGCCTCCACGAACCAAGACCACCCACTAAACTACATGGCAACACACCCACAGACACCAAGAAATATCAAAACAACACCCAGCACACGGTATCACACACAATTATTGTCCTCTCTCCCTCCCTGCCCACCCCGAACCAACTTCCAGAAGCACATCCATACTCATATCTCTCACCGATCCATCCACTCACTCACAGACAACACACAGCTGCATGCACGACCTCCCGAAATCCATCCTTCCGAATCCTCCCTTCCTCGCGAGGACAGAGTCCACCTGGCCAGGCTGAGATGCGGACACCATCCAGCTCTCCTGAGCTATCAGAAGAGACTGGATGACTCCGTTGTCGACGCCTGCCCGGGATGTAACACAGCACCCCATACCATTAAACACATCATAGAAGACTGCATTTCACACAACCACTTACGCCAACAACACAATCTACACTCAATGAGAGCTCTGTGGGAAAGCCCGATCGTGGCCATGGCCTTTCTCAGGGACTCGGGGCTGTTCGGCCAGGCAGCTTAGGGAACAACAACAACAACAACAACAACAACAAAAATAGCAACATCAGCATTGATGAAAACAACGAAAATAATAACATCAACAACAACAACAACAACAACAACAACATCAATGCCAACAATAACAACAACAATAAAAACAACAACAATAACAACAACAATACAAACAACAATAATAGCACCAACTACAACAACAACAACAACAACAATAGCAACTACAACAACAACATCAATGCCAACAATAACAACAACAATACAAAACAACAACAATAATAGCACCAACAACAACAACATCAATGCCAACAATAACAACAATAAAAACAACAATAATAGCACCAACTACAACAACAGCAACAACATCAAAAACAACATCAACAACAACAATAAAAACAACAACAACAATAGCACCAGCTACAACAACAACACACTATACAGAGCCAAACTCTACACACCACATGATTGAATAATAGATTACATAGTTTTCCTCTCTAATTAGTTCCCTCCAAAACTCCCAAAAGCCCCACTCTGTTGTAATTGCCCAAGACCAATTAATTAAGGGGGGTCACCGTTTTTTTTTTATCTCTCTGTCCTTTTCTCTCTTTCCCTGGCTTGTATCCATTCGGCCCCATTCAGCCAACTGTTTTAAGACGTTTATCCCCATCCAGGTGTCGATTTCTTCCTGGCGAGCGACAACCAGCCAGCATTGTAAGGAGAAAACCGGCTTCGCCGGAGAATTTTTTCTATCGAAAAATGTACAAATTTAGCTTGCTGTCAAAATAAAAATATATATATGGGGGCTCGCTACCGCTCGCCAGGAAAATATTGACACCTGGATGGGGTAAACGTCTTAAAACAGTAGGATGAATAGGGCCGAATGAATACAAGCCAAAGAGAGAGGGAGAGAAAGAGAAAAAAAAGCGAGGTGGGCTCCTCTAATGCTGGAAATATAATCGCTGGTTTGACGTATCGGCCCCCGCGCCTCGATTAATAAATATTGCGTTTTCCGATTTAATATTTGATTTGGACGCGTACTCGAGTTTGGTGCTTATTTATTTATTGTAATCATTTTTATTATTGTTGTTGTCTATATTATTTTCATTACTAGTATATATATGCAGTATATATATATATATATATATATATATATATATATATATATATATATATATATATATGTATGTATATACTGTATAATTATACTGTATACTGTATACAGGGTGTCCCGCGAGTTTTGTCAAATACTTCCAGAGATGAAAGATTAAGTAATTCTAAGTTAAAACTGTTATATACACATAGGCTTTTTGGGGCATTGTTTTGTAGTTATGGACCCTTAAAGTCGGCATTTTGGTGTTTTTTGTCATTTCTAACCCTGTTTTTCTTCAATAAGATGAGGATAGGAAAAAAAAAGCTATAATGTGTATTATGAAGCATGATACCAATACTTCAAACTGAATATTACAAGAAACCAAACAAATTTAATTTTAAGCTCATCATCACGGAAAGAAGAAAGGTGCTACAGAGGACTTTTTGGTGTTTTCTGTCAGTTTAAACCCATTTTCCGAGTAATAAAAATGAACAGCGATAACGTTAAATGCTGTATGATGGTGCATGGTATCAATACTTAATGAAAACATCAACAAATCATCTATAGCTTCTTTCTTCTTTCCGTGATGATGAGCTTAAAATTAAATTTTGTTGGTTTCTTGTAATATTCAACTCCATGTCAAAGGAATATGAAGTACGATGTAGGGAAGTTTTTGGTGTCAGTTTGAAGTATTGATATCATGCTTCATAATACACTTATAGTTTTTTTTTCCTATCCTCATCTTATTGAAGAAAAACAGTGTTAGCAACTACAAAAAACACCAAAATGTCGACTTTAAGGGTCCATAACTACAAAACAATGCCCCCAAAAGCCTATGTGTATATAACAGTTTTTACTTAGAATGACTTAATCTTTCATCTCTGGAAGTATTTGACAAAACTCGCGGGACACCCTGTATAGCTGACAGGGCTAAGATTCGAACCGTACAGGCAGGAAGGAGGTCCAGTCACCTACACCACCACGAGAGTTAAAAATAAGGAATTTGATACTTCTATCTGTATTCCTTCCCAACTCGACTCTGATGGGGGGACAGACCCGAAACAGTTTCTAATAAATTATGTAGGTATCAGCATTAATAACCGCGACTATACATGATTGTGTTAAAGTCAGCACCTACAGCTAAAAAAACAAAAACAAACAAAAATTGATCTAGAGAATGGTTATATTGGCTATAATTTTTATCCTGTGCTACTCATTGGATATTTAAAGACTTCACTTCGCATATACACTTTGGAGCGCGCGTGTATGATAACCTTCAGGTCTTTTATTAAGCGCCATTTTCCTCTAGCCCTCGCTCCTATATTGAATAGCGCTCGACAAACTGACAAAAACTAAACTATATTACTGAAAGACTTGGACCCATTTCCTTGCTCAAGGGAAACGGTACCAGCTACCAGTGTATGGAAGAAAACAAAAACATTGATTAAAAACATAAAAACAAAACACATAAAAACTTCATGCCTGATCCAGACCGAAAACATTTCCACTACACTACTGAGTCGGTGAATGGATGTGTATGTATGTGTGTTTGTTATGTGGGTGGGTAGGGTGTGTTGATATGCGGGTGTGCAGACGTGTGTGGTTGTGTGAATTGGTGAATGGGGAAAATATATAAGAGAACTATGAATGAGGGAAGACGCAGACGTGGGTATATATTTAAAGAGAAGGTTTCAAATTATCTCGTAGCGTGTCGAAATTCTTAAGTAAAATGTGTGCCACCTTTAACTGCAGGCGACTGTACGCAAGCAATAATCACTACTTCAATCACCCGCCCCCAACCACCACTACGCTAACACAATAAACTAATACATAGCCTGTTATTGTAACGTATCCAATCAACATTACATTATCATCAATATTGCCTACCGAACAATTATAGTGCGCAATTTTCAATTCAGGGTTTCGGATTAGCTTTTGCAACGAAAAACCTGGTAACTCATTAATTATATTATTTCTTTTTGCCTTACATTAGTTATTATATACTTAATTACAAATACTACTTGAACATTGGAGAATATTTAACATAGCTTAACAAAAATGTACCGGTATTCAAATAGGCATAAACAAGGATATAGCCAGCTTTCATGCATCCATTTGTAATTAGAAACACGATACATATTTTGAAAAAGTCTCAAGATTGTTTAAACAGAACAGGAGTATTTGCAGATTACTAAGGACATTACGAAATCATAACAGAGTAGTTCGCCATCACCTCTAACTCCAGCATAATTATAACCACATCAAGATAATTCATAGACCAATCAACAACAGCAACAAACAAACACAAATATTAACGTCAATAACATAAAACATAACATTAAGGGGGGTAGGGTATAAAACATCAACGTCAATAACATAAAACATAACATTAAGGGGGGTAGGGTATATTTTTTGGTTTATTTATTTGTTATTTATTTTTAGTGTCCTCTCTAGACCTCCATCAAGCTTGAAGAAACACCTCCTAGACCCCGCTTCAAGATCTATCTATCTATCTATTGCCTGACGCCGCAATCCCCGAAGGGGTGGCCACGAACGAACCGCCCCCATGCACCTCTGTCCCCAGTCAGTCGACGCCCCTCCTCCCAACCAGCACCGCCTTCATTCATATACTTCCTCACTCCCTCCTTCCACCTCTCCCTCGGTGCACTTCAAGATACATTTGTACATTTTTCCGTAAACAAAAAAAAATCCGGCGAAGGCTGATTCCTCCTATAATTACAGGCTCGTTATCGCTCGCCAGGAAAAAATCGTCACGTAAATGGCACGAACAGTCCAAATATTGTTAAATAAATGGAGTGAAGGGTCTTAAAATCGCCAAACTAATGGAACTAACCTCATATAACATCAACACTAATGTGGCTAAACATAAGGGAGAAGGGGGACAAGAAAAAACGACCATCTCCCCGTAATACAAAACGCAACATTGACGAAACAATCTACAACGTAAACAACAGGAGCAAGGATAATGTTGATATATACTCGTCATACACAACCATTATAATGTAAATAATGTTAACTTCCAACACCAAAATGTAAACATATAACAATAAAAAGGCCATCTTCAACACTATCAACATCACCACCAACAGCAACAAAAACAACAAATTCATCTCCACCACCACCACCACCACAAACAACGACACCAAAACAATTAATCTCCAACACCATCATCACCACCAACAACAACAACAACAACAACAATCCCCGACACAACAACCGATCCATTAAGCAAACTCCAGGATGTAGGTAAGAGGATTTTCTAGCATGATTCACTCATACACTCACACGCATAAACACACTGTAAATCAAACGCACAGCACACACACACACGCACTCTCTCTCTCTCTCTACTTCACACACATAGCTACTCTCACCCCAGGCTCAAACCTACTCCCCTTGCTATCCTCCCTAACTTTCTTGACCTCTTTCCAGAACAGTTTCTTACACTCCCTCCATTTTACACTTAGATTCCTTCCAAATTCCTCATGTACTCTTCTCTTACTTTCCTTCACTCCTCTTTTTTCTCCAAGTACCTTTCCCTTTTCTGTCTCCTCTAATCTTCATTCCCTCTTCTACCCAACCGCTCTCTATACGCTTTCTTCTTATCTTCAATAGTTAGTTTTACCTCTTCATTCATTATAGGTTAGCCATAAATCGTGACCCCTAACCTCTGTAATAAAAAAGGGCTAGAGAAAATGGGCAGCAGAAAATATCAACACCTATTCCCTGGCTGATTCTGCCCAAATGGTAGAAATATTCGCTCGATTACTCTCGTCGTCTATAAGTTTTAGATGTTATTAGTCGAGACATCCGGCTTAATCATTATAGTTAGGCCAGATATCATAACCTCTGTAACTCAAAAAGGGCCAGAGAATATGGGCTGTAAATGAACACATATATATATATATATATATAAGGTACGGGAGCGCTAATAAGTCGTGTCTCAGCTGTCATTACGTTTGGCTCGCTCTGTACTGTATTAATGTCTGTCAAAATAGTATGGTTAGGTGATGGAATATGTTTGTATATATCGTCCTCGAAACGAATTGATATTGACGTGTTAATAGAACATATTTTAGTTGTCTTTTAAACCGAGGAAACATCTCGGTTTAAAAGACAACTACAATATTTTCTATTAACACAGTATCAACAGTGACTACATACATAGATATTTAACCAATTAAACTACCAATTACAACATCCCTATTACCTAGATCGACAAATTTACTACCCTTACAAATATGTACGCTGACTGAGTGTGTATATGTGTAGAGTCACGTAAAGGGTTGGATGAGTTTGAATTCTATATTGTAATACACATACTTATATTTTTGTCTGTAAAGGTGTATAGCCTATAATGTGTAGTTAGCATTTTGTAAAAGATTTTTTTTTTTTTTATAGAAATGGATAATTATGTAGTCTATAGTAAATGATTCACCATGTCCTCATATATACTGTAGGTCTGAATGAATGTTGTATGTGTGTACTCCATACATTAAAATGTGTATGTCTTTTACTAATTAGGCATATACTGTTAGAGAAGCGTATGTGTCTTTATGTCGAATTGTGGATATAATTACAAGTGTATCCTTTGAACATCAACTCAATTGTTGTACAATGTATATAAAATATATTCAATTTTGTAAATGGTATTAAATAGGTAATTATAAAAAAACCCCACTAAGATATGAGCTCTGGCAAGTGACTGCATACTCAATGTTAATCACCACTATTATTCTATTTTGCCCACATATATCCCTTTTCGATTGTTAAATTCGTTACAACACGTAGTTCCCAGGGCACATAACTGCGACTGAGTATATTAAATACAATTACATTCTGATAGATTGGTTTATAGCCAGGTGCCTTTAATGCTCAGCCTTTTTTCTGTTTTTTTTTGGGGGGGTGGGCTAAATAAAATATTTCGTATTTCAATTATTGATCAAAACATACTTGGTGCCGAGACATCACTTATTAGGCCAACTGTACACCTCCCGTCACAGGCTATTATTACCCTGTAGGTGTGTACTGTATATACTGGAGATAAACTGTGGTGCCGTGCCAGGATACACCCAGGAATCACGAACACCAGGAGCAAACAACTCCTTACATCGACCCCTGGAGGCTTTAATGAGAGAGAGAGTAAGAGAGAGAGAGGGTGGGAGTGAGGGAGAAAAACAGAGTCTTAACATTTGCAACACAGATTTTGCGGTTTAAACATAGTTATCCGATTTGTGTACTACAAATAAACAACTATATAAGATATACAAGACTAATAAACCAAGGACCCGAAAATGGATTAAACACAATGGGAGATAAGTGAGAGGAGGAAATTAATATCAACCACTACACTAAATTTTAGAGAGGAAAAGGGGGTAAATACAAACACAGAGGAGAAGCAAAGGGAGTATAATTAAAGTAAGGAGAGATGGAGGGAAAAGCCAAAGGGGGTATAATGAAAGTAAATTAGAGAGAGGAAAGAAGAAAAGTCAATGGGGGAGGGTAAATTAAAAGTAAGAATAAGGAGAAGAAGAGCAAAGGAGGTGAAATATAAGGAAGGGGAGAAGGAGGAAAGCTAAAGGGGAGCGAAGTAAAATATAGGAGGGGAGAGAAGAGAAGAAAAAAAAAAGGCAATATGAAATATGGAGGAGGAGAAGAGAAGGATAAAAAACTAATGAGGGGTATATTAAAAGGAAGAACATGGGAGGAGGAAAACCAAGTCAAGAAAGAGAAAAGGAGGAAAACCAAAGAGTAGAAAGAAAAAAACAGAAAAGAGTGGGAGAGAATAGGAAGAAGAAAGCAGGTAAAATGAAATAAAGGAGGAGAAGGAGGAGAGAAGACCTGGAGCAAATGGTGTGCCAGGGGCCGAGGAAATGATAATGAGAGTGGTAATGGTGGTAGTGAGGCAGAGAGAGAGAGAGAGAGGGGGGGGGAGGGGGGGAGGGGAGGGGGTGCTGAGAGAGAGGGGGCGTAATAGTGATACTGAGAGTGAGACAAAAACAGATGTGGTAATGGTGGGGCACAGCGAGAGAGAGAGAGAGAGAGAGGCTGAAATTCTCTTTCTACCACATATTTAGTATAGCCCTGAAAGAGGAGTGGGGAGGAAGTAAGAGAACATTATGAGAAGGAGAAGTAAACATTATGAGAAGCAAGAGCAAGATAGAGGAAATTAGAGGTGGAGAAATACTGGAAGATATTGGAAGAAGGGTTGGATAGTGAGGATATTGCAAGAAGTGAATAGTAATAATAGTATAATTTTTTTACCTGATGTGCTTCAATTGCTTTGAGGATATACGAAATAGTAACAGTAAGAAGAGAGAGAGAGAGAGAGAGAGAGAGAGAGAGAGAGAGAGAGAGAGAGAGAGAGAGAGAGAGAGAGAGAGAGAGAGAGAGAGAGAGAGAGAGGGAGAGAGAGAGAGAGAGAGAGAGAGAGAGAGAGAGAGAGAGAGAGAGGAAGAATATAAGGTAACAGAAAGGAGGGAGAGACGGTCGGGTCATTACAAGGGAGGAAGGAAGTCAGAAAAATTGTGAAACTAATGTAACAATAATGCTCTGTACAGCTCTGGGATATTGGAGTGGGGAGAGAGGGAAGAGGAGGAGGAGGAGGAGGAGAAGAAGAAGAAGATGAAGAAAAGAAGAAGAAGAAGAAGAAGAAGAAAAGAAGAAGAAGAAGAGAGGAGAGAGAGAGAGAGAGAGAGTGGAGACGAAGGAGGAGTTGAAGTAGAAGGAGAAAGATTAGAAGGAAGGAGAGAATGTGGAGGGGAAGGAGGGGTTGAAGAAGAAGGAGACAGAGTAGGAATGCTGAGAACATAGAGGGAGATATCTATCTATCTATCTATCTATCTATCTCTATTACATGTATGTATGTATATATTTATTTATTTATATATTTAATTAATGATTTATTATCAATCTATCTATTTATCTCTATCTATATATCTATCTATCTGTCTATCTATCTATCTATATATATTTGACTATCTATCTATCTATCTATCTATCTATCTATCTATCTATCCATCCATCTATCTATCTAAATATATATCTATATCTATCTATCTATCTATCTATCTATCTATCTATCTAGGAATAAAGAGAAACATTGTGGCAGGAAAACTATGAGTCATGATATACTGTATATAACATTTGTTTTATATTCGTCTGAGATATAGTGGAAAGATGAAAATATATAAAAATAAGCAACGGGAGGTAAACATGGAGGGGGATGAAGGAAGAAGAGGATAAATGCTGATATCCAATAGCGTAATTGTTGAAGGGGTGAAGGGTATACTTATTGATCGGTTTACTTAATTTATTATTTATTTAATTTCCTCCCTAGACCTCAATCAAGCTTATAAAAACATCCCCAAGATCCCACTTCGAGATGAATTTGTATATTTTTCTGTAGCAAAATGTGCCGGCCGAAATTACAGGCCCGCAATCGCTCGCCAGGATAAAATTGACACCTAAATGGCACACCCGGTGTTAATATCGACAAAAAACTGGGGTGAAGGGTCTTAGTATCGCGAAACTAATGGAGCGAACGTCTTAAAATATTAAAACTAATGGGGTTAAACATGAGGGAGAAGGGGTGCCATAAATAAATACTACCATCCCTCTTAATAAAGAGAACGAGGGATTGGGTAAGGATGAACACCAACAGAAGGAGAATGGAGCGGCGGTAGTCACAGGGAGAATTAAAGAGAGGCAGACCGTTTTTCTGGACCCCCTTCTCCCTAATGTTTAGCCCCACTAGTTTTGAGATTATAAGACGTTCGGCCCATTAGTTTGACGATTTTAACACCTTTCGCCCCATTTCGTTGTCAATTTTAAGACCTTTCGTGCCATTTAGGTGTCGATTTTTTCCTGGCGAGCGATAGAGAGCCTGCAATTTTAAGAGGAACCGGCCTTCGGCCGGGAAATTTTTCTACCGAAAAATGTAGGCTACACATTTATCTTGAAGGGGGGTCTAGGGGGTGTTTTTCTAAGCTTGATGGAGGTCTAGGGAGGAAACTAAACACAATATATGAATAAATGAATTAATAGACGAAACAAACGGTCAGTCTGCCCTTAAACGTAGGGCGAGGAATATAGGAAATATTACACGTCATAAAGGAGAGGGTAAGGCTATAGTCCATTCATAATGGATAGGCCAGAAATACTGAACCCTAACCACTGTAACTCAAAAAGGGCTGGAGCGAAAGGCTGCAAATTTCCACACCTTGTCCTTGTCGGACTCTTCCCAAATGAGAGAAATACTATAGTCTATTCGCTGTAAGTATGCGAGAAATCATGACCTTTATCCTCTGTAACTCCAAAAGGGCTAGAGCAAATTGGCTGTAAGCTTCCACATATATTCCTTGACTGACTCTTCCCAAATGGTAGAACTATTAGCTCGATTACTCTAGTAGTTTTGTAGTTACAGAGGTTAGAGGTCATGATTTCTCGCCTACTTACAGCGAATAGACTATAGCTCGTTCACTCTATTCATTTATGAGTTATAGAGGTGAGTGGTTAAGATAATTGGCCTAAGTGTACTGAACAGACTCTAGGAAGACTAGTAACGGTGGACAAGATAATGGTGAATTGACCACTTGAGAGTTTCAGGCTATAAGGAAGTTGGAGGTGTAGATATCGACATTTAGCAGAATTACCAGCTAATGTACGGTCATAATACATATATAAATACATAACACTAAATTGATCATACATTTTATCAATCAGAAACACGCGTTATTATTGTATTTCTCTTTGATATCGATGTTCAAGGCTCCAACTTCCTTATAGACTGGAACTCGCAAGTGGTCAATTGTTCTTGTAGTTGGCTATCATTAGACGATTTTATACAGCTTAGGAAGGAGTATTGGAGTGTATTCAGTTAAAATAATATCTCGGAAAAAATAAAGATATACCAGTTTGAGTCCCACAGTTCTCTCTTAACCCTCTCCGACATATGACGCGATTTTGAGCCTATTGGGGATACTTTAAAACCTTTGTTACCATCAGGGGTATTTAGAAACCTTTAGTTTAGTTACTTCAACCTCTGCAGTGGCCTTTGAGTTAGCTGTGGGCAAAAACAATATTTTGGAGAGGTAATTATAAGAGTGAGAGAACTCTATTTCTTGTTGCTAATCTGGCAACCTCTGCGTCACATGTGCGTGAAAGGGTTAAAGTGATTGAAATAATTTAATTTGTCCCAACAATAAATAAAACAAAGAAACCAGGCTAAATAAACATGATTAATCAGACTAAGTATTTTTGCTACTAACCTTCATAAGAAACGCACTAGCTATTTTTAGTTATATTTAAAAGCACATACATACACGACCGAAAAACATGGTACATTAATTATTAACTTTAATTAACAAATTATTCAGTTTGAGTTCAGGGGAGGTGCATGTTTTCGCGGAAGTTTAGTGTGCAAATATAATAACGTTCATTAATTCCATGACTGGTTACATTAAGGGCAGACTGGCCGTTTGTTTGATCTATTAATTAATTTATTCATATATTTTTTTAATTTCCTCCCTAGACCTCCATCAAGCTTAGAAAAACACCCCCTAGACCCCCCTTCAAGATAAATTTTTACATTTTTCGGTAGAAAAATGTCCCGGCCGAAGGCCGGTTCCTCTTAAAATTGCAGGCTCGCTATCGCTCGCCAGAAAATAATCAACACCTAAATGGCACGAAAGGTCTTAAAATTGACAACGAAATTGGGCGAAAGGTGTTAAAATCGCATACTAATGGGCCGAACGTCTTATAATCTCAAAACTAGTGGGGCTAAACATTAGGGAAAAGGGGGTCCAGAAAAACGGTCTGCCTCCCCTTAATATGATTAATGTATTTATAGAAACTTACATAATGTTTGGATGAATCACCTGGAAATTAGTCTCTTAAATTACAATGATTTATATTAAGTGTAGCTAAAGTCAGATCAAATAGATACTCAACTTAAAAGATATGATAAATGTGTTAATGCAGTTTAACCGTCTCCGACATATGACGCGATTTTGAGCCTATTGGGGATACTTTAAAGCCTTTGTTACCATCAGGGGTATTTAGAAACTTTTAGTTTAGTTACTTCAACCTCTGCAGTTGTCTTTGAGTTAGCTGTGGGCGAGTGAGAGAACTCTATTTCTTATTGCTAATCTGGCAACCTCTGCGTCATATGTGCGTGAAAGGGTTAAGGGATGGTTCACTTTTTGGTAGGTTTTTTTCATTCATTTATTATTATTATGTTTTTAGTTTCCTCCCTAGAGCTCCATCAAACTTTAAAAAACATCCATCAGATCCCCCTTCTCGATTAATTTGTACATTTTTCGGTAGAAAAATGTCCCGGCTGAAGGCCGGTCACTCTTAAGATTACAGGCTCGCTACCGCTCGCCAGGAAAAAATCGACACCTAATTGGCACGATAGGTCTTAAAATTGACAACGAAATGGGGCAAAAGGTATTCAAATCGCCAAACTAATGGGCCGAACGTCATACAATCTGAAAACTATTGGGGGTAAGCATGAGGAAGAAGGGTGGCCAGAAAAACAGCCCATGTCCCCTTAAGAAATGTGCATATTACCTCAGTGCTCCAAATGTAACACGATATAAATTATATAAATATATTGCAAAACAATTGTGTTGTTTATGATTGTTGGGTCATTTAATTACTCGCGTTGCATTGTTGCACAAGCACTACGGAATATTGCAATGCAGACTTTGTTCCTTGTAATGCAATAGACTTAATTAAATGTCCAACTTGCAGGATTTGCTACAGGAAATTATGAACGAATTGTCCAGAGAGAGAAAGAGAGAGAAAGAGAGAGAGAGAGAGAGAGAGAGAGAGAGAGAGAGAGAGAGAGAGAGAGAGAGAGAGAGAGAGAGAGAGAGAGAGAGAGAGAGAGAGAGAGAGAGAGAGAGAGAGAGAGAGGTGCATGTTAGTGATAGATTTAGAAACTACTAAATGTTTGCATCATATCAGCACGATGTTGTAATCATTGGTAATATAACTACAGTATGTTCAAAAATGTAAGTATTCAGTAATAAAAAAGTGTACATCACAATTTAAGCTAGTTTAAAGACAATTAATAAAACATATACAGTATACTAAGTCTATTGGTAAATACATCATATTACAGTTGTTACTAATATGTTTCAGTTGATATAAAGTGTTGTCAAATGAGTCAGATACTGAATATATAGTGTAAATATATAATTGTATGATACACGTCCCTTCATACTAACTACACCCCGTAAGCTATATGATGGGGACAATTAGTTTTTGGAATAGCATTTGATGTTGTGAAATGATATATTATTTGATCAACTCACAATCAGCCAAGAGATTAAGGGGAGTCACCGTTTTTGTTTTTTATCCTTCTCTCCTTGTCTTTCTTTCCCTGGCTTGTATCCATTCGGCCCCATTCAGCCTACTGTTTTAAGACGTTTATCCCCATCTAGGTGTCGATTTCTTCCTGGCGAGCGATAACGAGCCAGCATTGTATGGATAAATCCGGCTTCGCCGGAGAAATTTTTCTATCGAAAAATTTACAAATTTAGCTTGCTGTCAAAACAAAAATATATATATGCTGGGTCGCTACCGCTCGCCAGGAAAATATTGACACCTGGATGGGGTATAAACGTCTTAAAACAGTAGGCTGAATGGGGCCGAATGGATACAAGCCAAAGAGAGGGAGAGAAAGAGAAAAAAGTGAGGTGGGCTCCCTTAATGCTAACATATTATATTGGTGTTGTGCAATTGGCCAAATAAGTCGTGTCTCCGCTGTTATTACGTTTTGCCCGCAGTGTGCTGTATTAATGTCTGTCAGATGTTGAATAGGGTGTGAATAAATAAGAACATGGTTGTATATCTCACTCGAAACAATGAACTGAAGCTTAGATAGTGCTGATTCCAATTATTATTATTATTATTATTATTAATTTTTATTTTGCCAATCAAACATACAATATATGTTAATCTCTCTTAAAGGCACCTTGAATACAACTCGATGGTTATTTTACATACAGTAAGATTATTAAAACATATAATATTATATAATTATAGCTAATGAGGCACAGCCCCAGCCCCGCAGCCACAGCAAGAAGGGATTCGGAACAGTGGCCAGGTATAATTACCTAGCCACCACCCCGAACCACCCCCCACCCAGACCGCTGTGGGTAGAGCAAACCCCAGCCTTATATACAGTACGGTACCTACATATTGATCAACACCAGAACAGTATCTTAATTTGTTTCCGATATAAAGGTGATTGTAATTTAGGGTTGTGGCAGTTTTATTGTCAAATGTTAAGTAAGATTAATATTTAGACATTAGTGAAGATTTGAGTGATATTTTGAAACTAGGCAGAGTGGGTTTATTTTGTAAGTCAGGAGACAACTGATTCCAAACTTTCGCACCATGGTATTTTATTGATGTCTGGGATTGTCTAGAGGTCATTAGGGGAATATTTAAAGAATTTATATTTCTTAATGCATACCTTTCATTTTCACGATGTCTAAATAATTCCACATTGTTATAGCCATGTAATGCTTTGTATGTTGTGTGTGTGTAAGAGTGAGAGTCCGAGTGTAGGGGGTGACACAGTGAAACACGGGAACGAGGTGGCTTCAGAGATGGGGTCGTTTCAGGCCATGAGTGAGCACCGTGCCTCATGTGAAGGCAAGATGGCAGGTGCTCGTTGTACTCTACGTGCTTCACATGTCTCACTCCCTAGACTGGAACAAGACCTCACGGGCTTCACTGTTCATTGTAAAGCAGTAAATGTTAAGGCTCTCAGCCTATGCCCGAGAGGAAGTAAGTTGGAATATAGAACAAATAAAAATAAAAATAAAATACAAAGATAGCACTGCAATATATGTTAATATCTTCAAATTTTAAGAGATTAAGTTGTCGAAATAATTCATTGGTGTGAGCATATTTGGATCTAAATGTAATTGTTCGTATAACTTTTCTTTGTGCAACTTCAACAGGTTGTAATTTACTTTTACCCGTCGCTCCCCATACTGTATGACAGTATAAGAGAAATGGATAAATTACTGAATAATATAAAAGCTTTAGGGCATTTAAATCAAGACATTGGCGTGTTAACACCTTACGAGCGGCCTATGCGGTTTATTATATGTACCGCACAGCGGGGTGTTTTTAGCCAAAATAGGGCTGTTTACGTGATCATTTTCATGCCTAAATAAGACCCAGAACGTAAAACAAGTACCTATCCCTGAAAGGGCATAAACAGAGCTTTCGAATGACACCATAACGATCCTTGTATGATGGATAGTTTTCTTGCAATAACCGTGCAACGCGAGTGCAAAAAGCAGGTAATTCGGTACTTTCGGTACATAATTGAGTATGTAGCGAGTGAGAGAGGGAGGAGGGAGCTGAGATTTGTGTCAGTAGGTTCGCCGCGGTGGTCTGGAGCAGTCATACGCTCGCTAGTCTCCTGCCACCACTTGTCTCTCTCTCTCAGCCACATTACGTGCTGAAATTGCCACTCGACCTATGTCGAGCGCCGCCAAATAGTCCAGCTTTTTTTAACTCGACTTATGTTGCTCGCCGCTAATTAAGGGTGTACAGTATACCACATTGTTTATTTAGTTTATTTGTTACGTCCTTTATGTGTAAGATCCAAGACAGTTTTCTGTCCACCGTTATCCCCAGAAACTTAGCGTTCTCCACTTCTCTCACTGATTGATTACCAAATTTAATTGGTTGCATATCATTTGGAACGTTTTTGTTTCTGTGAAAGACTATAAAGTTAGTTTTATTAATATATAGTGTAAGTTTATTGGTAGTTCTCCAATTATGTACATTCTTAAGTTCATTGTTTATAGAAACAATAAGAGAGCGCAAGTCCCGGTGACTGGCGTATAGTTGATCGAAATATACTTGGTGCCGCGACATCACTTATGTGGCAGACTGTACAGTCAAATATATATATTCTTGGACCTTTTTTTCTGCAATTACAACTATGTGGATTGATTTGTGAATGGAATTTGCTTTACAATAAATAGTATATTCAGTTTTGTAGTTGATGCATATAGAATTATAAGCATAGATTCGTTTCCAGAGATATACTTCCATAATAAAATGGCGGCATTCCAGGCGAGGCTGCCTCTGGGTTCAGGTTCTTTACGTTGTGATCAGACCATTAAGAACCTGATCTCACGTCTTTCTAGGTCTACCCCTATGCGCATCATAGAGGTAACTATTATTTCCGTACTCGGAATGTTCAAATAATTATGAACCTTACAGATTTGTATACCGGTATATATATATATATATATATATATATATTACCCTCCTTCGGTTTCTATCCCTCCATCTGTGCCTTTGTCTCTAATTTCCTTTCCGGCCGTTCCATAGCCGCGGTTGTGGACGGCCATTGTTCACTTCCTCACCCTATAAACTCCGGTGTTCCTCAGGGCTCTGTCCTATCTCCTATTCTCTTTCTAATTTTTATAAATGATCTCCTTAACTGTACCTTAATTCCCATCCATTCATACGCAGACGACTCAACCTTACACTACTCCATTAATTTTTCAGAACGCCCCAGCCAGCAATCCCTCAACGACAAACGTAATGAAGCCATAGAACTCTTAAATTCTGATCTAAATACTATTTCCAATTGGGGCAGAGAAAACCTTGTTAACTTTAATGCTTCCAAAACCCAATTTCTCCATCTATCTACCCGTCAGGATCTCCCAGCGGACTATCCCTTATTCTTCAACAATACAAAAATCAACCCTTCATCTTCTCTCAATATTCTTGGTGTCTCTTTTTCTTCTGCTCTCATTTGGAAGGACCATATTACCAGTCTTGCTAAGGCAGCCTCCCAGAAGCTGGGTGTGCTCAACCGCCTTAGGGGGTTCTTTTCCCCTGCACAGCTTCTTGCTCTGTACAGGGGCATAGTGCGCCCTTGTATTGAGTATTGTTCACATGTGTGGGGAGGTTCCTCTCACACCGCTCTCCTAGACAAAGTTGAAAGGAAGGCCTTTCGTATCATTAACTCCCGTCCACTCACCAACTCTCTGCAATCTCTCTCTCTCCGCCGCAATGTTGCATCTCTCTCGCTATTCTATCGCTATAATAATCAGTGTTCCTCAGAGCTATCCCAGTGCATACCACCTCCTTTACGTAGGGCACGTGGTACCCGTCTTGCAACTCAATCCCACCCCTACTCTGTGCAACTCTCCAACCCAAGAGTGAAACGTTACTCTCAAACTTTCTTCTACTCAACAGCTGAGCTCTGGAACTCTCTCCCAGAATCAGTCTTTCCCTCTTCCTATGACTTAAATTGCTTCAAACTCCGTGTGTCCAGGCATTTTGGCTCGAACGTCCCTTGATTTTGGCCCTGTCACTCTTTCAACTATGGGGGAGGCACTCGCTATAGGCAGTTATGCCTTTTGCCTCCCTCAATCACATAGAAAAAAAAAATATATATATATATTTACATATTTTTCTATTTTATTTATTTATTTATTTATTATTATTATTATTATTATTATTAAAACAAACAAAAAATAGGAAAAGTGGGGATTGGGCCTGAGCATATAGATAGATAGATTATTTGTATTATTATTATTATTATTATTATTATTATTATTATATTTTGTTATTTTGAAGTATCCAATTTTTCCAGAGTAAGGTTATGCTGGAGGAAGATATATTAGGCGATCAAAAATATGGTATAATACACGGGTAGTGATTGATAGGGGTCAATATCTGGGGCCTAGGGATAATTGAGTGGGCAACATACTCATAAAGGGGCCCCCGATGGGCAGTTTTTATGGTCCCCCTTCTTCCTCATACTTAGCCCCATTGGTTTTCAGATTTTATGACGTTCGGCTCCTTAGTTTGGCGATTTTAAGACCTTTCATCCCATTTCTTTGTCAATATTAAGACTTCGCGTTATTTAGGTGTCTATTTTTTCACGGCGAGCGATAGCGAGCCTGTAATTTAAATGGAATCGGCCTTCGGCCGGGATTTTTTTTATGGAAAAATGTACAAATATATTTTGAAGGAGGGTCTCGGGGTGTTTCTTATTTTAGTTTAATGGATATCTAAAGGGAGGAAACTAGAACAATAATAAATAAATAAAAACTCGACCAAAAACAACCATATCCCCTCGAGGTTCCTCATATAAATTGTGTATATATTTTTATATATATATTTATATATTTATTTTTTATTTGATTCCTAGATCTCTATTAAGCTTGAGGTGGTAGGGTTTATTTATTTGTTTATCTATTTATTAAAGGGGATTTTTTTTTTCTGGACCCCCTTCTTCCTCATGTTTAGCTCCATTAGTTTTGAGATGTTAAGAAGTTTGCCCCAATAGTTTAGCGATTTTAGGATATTTCGCACCATTGCTTTGTCACGTACACACGAGTATGTGAGTGATTAAAACATGTAACTAACAAATTGTAATCCAAAATAATGATTACCCTAGAGAAAACAGGGAACAACTCTTACCCCTCGTTTTCTGTCAGGTAATTAGCTCGAAACACAATGGGTGACTCTTATTGTGTAGGTAACTCTCACTAAAATCGTGTATATAATAAATTGTAATCCAGAATAATGATTACCTGAGAGAAAACAGAGACCAACTATGACCCCTCGTTTTCTTCCACGGATTAGCGAGAAACACAATGGGGGACTCTTATTGCGTACGAAACCCTCACTAAAAAAATGTATATAACAAATTGTAATCCAGAAAAATATGGTTACCCGAGAGAAAACAGGGCACAACTTAGAGTGACCCTTTGTTTTCTTCCTGGTATTAGCTAAAAATACAATGGGGGACTCTTGTTGTGCAGGTAATCCTCACTAACGAAGGCTGCTTGTACAAAGATTACAAGGGGAGAATGATGGCTTGTGGATAGATAGATAGATAGATATGCCCGTGTGTGTGGATCTGTGTGTGTGTGTGTGTGTGTGTGTGTGTGTATGTGTGGATGTGTGTGTATGTAGCTGTGTATGTGTATGTGTGCGGTTATGTTTGCGTTGATGGTTCTACGTGCGTTTGCATGTATGGTTCTGTGTGCGGTTGCGTTTGTGTGTATGTCTCTGTATGCGCGGTTGCGTTTGCATGTATGGTTCTGTGTGCGGTTGCGTTTGCATGTATGATTCTGTGTGCGGTTGCGTTTGCATGTATGGTTCTGTGTGCGGTTGCGTTTGCATGTATGGTTCTGTATGCGGTTGCGTTTGCATGTATGATTCTGTGTGCGGTTGCGTTTGCATGTATGATTCTGTGTGTGGTTGCGTTTGCATGTATGGTTCTGTGTGCGGTTGCGTTTGCATGTATGATTCTGTGTGCGGTTGCGTTTGCATGTATGATTCTGTGTGCGGTTGCGTTTGCATGTATGGTTCTGTGTGCGGTTGCGTTTGCATGTATGGTTCTGTGTGCGTTTGCGTTTGCATGTATGGTTCTGTGTGCAGTTGCGTTTGCATGTATGGTTCTGTGTGCGGTTGCATTTGCATGTATGGTTTTGTGTGCGGTTGCGTTTGCATGTATGATTCTGTGTGTGGTTGCGTTTGCATGTATGGTTCTGTGTGCGGTTGCGTTTGCGTTTATGGTTCTGTGTGCGTTTGCGTTTATGGTTTTGTGTGCGGTTGCGTGTATGGTTCTGTGTGTGCGTGTGCGTGTGTGTATATGATTTTGTATGTATATTTGTATGGAAGCACTCACCCTAACAAGTTCAGTATGGCAGGGCCTAATATACGAGCAACCTTTATGGAATGCATAAACTATGTGGGGTTCGACCTAAATCCCCCCACCCCCTGCCGTCCCCCCTCTATCCCTCAATTTCAGGGGAGATGGGTCGTTTTTCTGGTCCCCCTTTTTTCCTCACGTTTAGCCCCATTAGTCTTCAGATTTTTAGACGTTCGGCTCATTAGTTTGACGATTTTTAAACCTTTTGCCCCATTTTTTTTGTCAATATTAAGACATTTGTGTTATTTAGGTGTCGATATTTTCCTGGCTAGCGATAGTGAGCCTGTATTTTAAGGGTAACTGGCCTTCGGCCGGGACATTTGTCTATAGAACAATTGTACACATTTATCTTGAAGGAGGGTCTTCGGTGGGTTGATTTCTTTTAAGCTTGATGGATGTCTAGGGAGGAAGCTAAACAAGTATTAAAAAGATACACATATGAGCAAATAAATACGCTCATCTCCTCTTAATGTACTGTATACAGGGGGGATACGGGGGATACGCTAATATGTTTTTCATTAGCTCATATTTTACCTGCACAGAGTACGATAATCCTAATTAATATTTGGTCACCGATATTTAAATGAAGTGCCTACGTGTGTGTGAGGGGGAAGGGGTGGGCCTCTCTTTCTTTCTCTCTCGCTCTCTCTCTCTCTCTCTCTCTCTCTCTCTCTCTCTCTCTCTCTCTCTCTCTCTCTTTCTCTTTCGCTGGTGTGTGTGTGTATGTGTGTGTGTGTCAGCGTGTTGCGTGTAAACCTTTGTGCATACATGTAAGTGTGCATATGTGTGTGTGTGTGTGTCGGTAGGTGCAGGAGTTCGTGTATGTAAGTGTGTGTGTGAGTATTTGCTTGTATAAATGAACAACGTTTATGTGCGTGTGTGTGTGTACTTGTATGTCTGTGTGCGTACGTGTGTACATCATATTGTTGTGAGTCTGCTGCCGTGGTTCATAAAATATATGTACCAGTGGCGAGGCAATTTAGTTAATTAATGATTATATCCGCTTCACTCGGGTTATTGATTAAATTATGTATGTATTTATAAATTATTATATATATGTATTTTTTAAAAAGTTATATTAATGTTTTTGAAGGGCAATGAATACAATGAGGTACACATCAAATAATATTAAGCAAATATCAGCGCATTTCAGATTAATTTCATAAGTTTGGTACTGATACAAAGAGAAAATAATTATATAAAATAAGGTTACGCTAATTATTGGTACACGAATTGTCATAATAATTTAACATAGTCTATATATAACATCTGAGGTGAAGACATTGATAGCTGGGGATGATGAGTGATTGGTGCTTCTGAATGCTTGTGTGTTTGATTTGTGTATGCGAACTGTTATGTTCTTCTCCTGGCACCTCTTCTTCCTTTCTTTAGTCTCTTGCTGATCCTCCCTACCCTTTATGGGAGTAAGGGTTAGCTACTGACTGACTGACTATATTTCCAAGCCTATGATATGCTAATATAACCTAGCTTAGCCTAACCCAACCTACCTCCTTCAGTGTAACTTAATCTAACCTAGTCTAACCTAGCCTAACCTAACCTAGCCTACCCCATTTGTACTTGTAAGATATGTTATATTTGAAAGTTGTAAATTACCGGCATTTCAGGATAATTATGAGTTGACGTAATGTGTTTACTGCATTACACAATCTTCCTGTTACCATCTATGTGTTCCTACTATACCCTGTTCCAATGAAGTGTGCCAAAACTCCTGAGTATTAACCTCTATAACTCACAAACGACTAGGGTAATCGAGCTAATACTTCTACCATTTGGAATGGATCAGCTAGGGGATAGGTGTGGAAATGTACAGTCCATTTGCTCTGGCCCTTTTTGAGTTCCAGAGGTTAGAGTTCACGATTTCTGGACTATTTACTTCTCTAGCCAATTTGGAGTCACAGAGGTTAGGGGTCATGTTTTCTGGCCTACCTGTCATAAATGGACTATAGCACCTAAGGAATGCCAGCCAGGTAAACAAAGATCTCTATACAACCTGGCCAGTAGGAACCACCCAGATTTTAAGGTGAACTGTAGCGCGCTTTAAGGAGGGATGGCTAGTTGTTCTAGTCTCCCTTCTCTCTTATGTTTAGCCCCATTAGTTTTAAGATTTTACAACGTTTTGCCAATTATGTTGGCGATATAAAATATGTTCACCACATTTCTTTGTCAATATTAAGACCTTTCGTACCATTTAGGTGTCGTTTTTTTCCTGGCAAGCGATAGCGAGCCTGTATTTTAGGAGGAACCGGCTTTCGACAGTGACATATTCTACCGAAAAGTGTACAAATCTATCTAGAAGAGGGATCTTGGGTATGTTTTCTTAAACTTGATGGAGGTCTAGGGAGGAACCGTAAAGAATAACAAATAATTGAATATGTCTACCATTAAATAAACCCTCCCCATTAACAAACTATAAATATTTCTACCATTAAATATTTCTACCAATAAATATTTCTATCATTAAATATTTCTACCATTAAATAAACCCTCCCCCTTAACAAACTATAAACCCTAATATTCGGTTTAAAAAAATCGAAGCGATGTTAAAACTTTTTAATTGGTTTGCCCTCTGATAATACGCTTATATGTGGGCTCATGTTTTGGTTGGGTCATTATGCGTTGCGAAATTCAGCAAAATGGAGTTCAGTCAGAGTAAAAAATCGAATACTTCCTTCATAGCTCCGAGTAAAGGGTTATCAAATGAAACGTGTAATATAGTCAGGTATAGATAAATGAGATTAATTAATTAATAGATTTTGATAATTAGTTGATATATATACAGATATATATATATATATATATATACTGTATAATATACAGTATATGATGTATATATATATATATATATATATATATATATATATATATATATATATATATATATATATATATATATTATTATACAGTATATATATAAAGACAATTAGCGTAATATACTTATGTGTTAGATAAGTACATATCAATAAATAAGATAAAACAGGTAAATAAATGTTTGATGAATAAATACATTAATGAAAATAATGCTTACCGACGGGCTTCGAACTCCAGACTTTCAAATGATACGTTTTTTTGTTTTGTTTTTTTGTTTTTTTTCCCCCAATCTGACAGAGTGTATAGGTTCATTTATCTCCAGAAAAAAAGGCAAAGAAACCAAATCAAACCAAACGAATGAAACAAAACTTCACAATTCATCTTAAGAAAATGTTGATACTCAAGGGTCTATGTTTGGTGTGGTGGTGAAATGAATAAAATATATATGTTAAGGAGATTTGTTTCGTTTACTCCCTAGAACTCTATTAACCTTAAAAACAACACCCCAAGACTTCCTTTTGAGATAAATTGATAAATATTTAATTAGAAAAATATCAAGGCAGGAGGCCGGTTCCTCCTAAAATATTATGCTCGGTATCGTCCGCTAAGACAAGATCGTAATATATATTGCACTATATCTCACAAATAAGATTGTCATCTAAATTGCAGTAACAGTCTTAAAATTGACAACAAATGGGACGAAAGATCCTAAAATCGCCAAACTAATGAGACGAACGTCTGAAAATCTCAGTACTAATGAGGTTAAGTATAAGAAAGAAGGGGGTCCAGAAAAATTACCTGAAGGTTTCCAAAAAAAAATAAACTTCGTTATATGATGGGTATGTTTGACTCTTGTCCAAATTGTACAGTCGGACACCATAGACTCTCTTGCCCACTCATAAGAATTGGAGACCCCCTATGTGTTTCTTTATGCAAGTATAACTATCTGGATTTATTTTTGGATAGAACTTTCTTTTCAATAAATAGTGTACCGGGTATATCATTTTGTAGTTGATTTATAGAAAATTATATTGATAAGTTGGTTTCCAGAGATATACTTCCATAGTTAGAAATAGGTGAAGTCCACGAATATTTATGAGTGGGCTAGAGACTATGGCACCCGAGTGTACAGTTGTAGACGAATGAAGCATACACATTTTTGCAGAAGCACTAAGTCACATATTCTCAACACTTGAAGCTAACGTCCTTTTCATTATGTTCTGGCGACTAATAGATGATTGTATTAAGTTTAGGAAGGACCTTTAATCTATTTTGTATTAATTTCACCACACCACCAAACACCTCCAATGAAATTAATGAAAGCATATATGTGATCCACCGGGATTCGAACCTGGGTTATCACACACAGATTTTTAGACACCTTAACCATTACACCACCAAGACGGTTGAAAGACATTGAAATGGCTTCAAACTATCTCAATTAATCCTTTTAGCAAACACAGATTCTTCTAAAGCTGAATATCGTCTAACGCTTGCCAGAATGTGATGAAAAGGACGTCATCGGTTAAATATCAGCTTCAGTTAAGGGGGGTCACCGGCTCTCCCTTTCTCTCTTTCCCTGGCTTGTATCCATTCAGCCCCATTCAGCCAACAGTTTTAAGACTTTTATCCCCATCCAGGTGTCGATTTATTCCTAGCGAGCGATAGCGAGCCAGTATTGTATGGAGAAATCCGGCTTTGCCGGAGAAATTTTTCTATCGAAAAATGTACAAATTTAGCTTGCTGTCATAACAAATAAATATATGCTGGCTCGCTACCGCTCGCCAGGAAAATATTGACACCTGGATGGGGGTAAACGTCTTAAAACAATAGGCTGAATGGGGCCGAATGGATACAAGCCAAAGAGAGTGAAAAGAAAGAGAAACAAAACGAGGTGGGCACCCTTAACAGCTGCGCTTGATGTTGCCATACTTTTTTTCTGTAACGTTTTAGGTGCCGTTATTTTTAGTATTGTGTGTATATTGTTATTATACCTGTATTTCATTTGGTATTGTTATTTGCTGATGGTGTTACTTTATTAACTCCTTCTGTACCGGCAACGTCTTTATTAACTCCTTCTGTACCGGCAACGTCTTTATTAACTCCTTCTGTACCGGCAACGTCTTTATTAACTCCTTCTGTACCGGCAACGTCTTTATTAACTCCTGTACCGACAACGTCTTTATTAGCTCCTTCTGTACCGGCAACGTCTTTATTAACTCCTTCTGTACCGGCAACGTCTTTATTAACTCCTTCTGTACCGGCAACGTCTTTATTAACTCCTTCTGTACCGGCAACGTCTTTATTAACTCCTTCTGTACCGGCAACGTCTTTATTAACTCCTTCTGTACCGGCAACGTCTTTATTAACTCCTTCTGTACCGGCAACGTCTTTATTAACTCCTTCTGTACCGGCAACGTCTTTATTAACTCCTTCTGTACCGGCAACGTCTTTATTAACTCCTTCTGTACCGGCAACGTCTTTATTAACTCCTTCTGTACCGGCAACGTCTTTATTAACTCCTTCTGTACCGGCAACGTCTTTATTAACTCCTTCTGTACCGGCAACGTCTTTATTAACTCCTTCTGTACCGGCAACGTCTTTATTAACTCCTTCTGTACCGGCAACGTCTTTATTAACTCCTTCTGTACCGGCAACGTCTTTATTAACTCCTTCTGTACCGGCAACGTCTTTATTAACTCCTTCTGTACCGGCAACGTCTTTATTAACTCCTTCTGTACCGGCACTGTCTTTATTAACTCCTTCTGTACCGGCAACGTCTTTATTAACTCCTTCTGTACCGGCAACGTCTTTATTAACTCCTTCTGTACCGGCAACGTCTTTATTAACTCCTTCTGTACCGGCAACGTCTTTATTAACTCCTTCTGTACCGGCAACGTCTTTATTAACTCCTTCTGTACCGGCAACGTCTTTATTAACTCCTTCTGTACCGGCAACGTCTTTATTAACTCCTTCTGTACCTGCAACGTCTTTATTAACTCCTTCTGTACCGGCAACGTCTTTATTAACTCCTTCTGTACCGGCACTGTCTTTATTAACTCCTTCTGTACCGGCAACGTCTTTATTAACTCCTTCTGTACCGGCAACGTCTTTATTAACTCCTTCTGTACCGGCAACGTCTTTATTAACTCCTTCTGTACCGGCAACGTCTTTATTAACTCCTTCTGTACCGGCAACGTCTTTATTAACTCCTTCTGTACCGGCAACGTCTTTATTAACTCCTTCTGTACCGGCAACGTCTTTATTAACTCCTTCTGTACCGGCAACGTCTTTATTAACTCCTTCTGTACCGGCAACGTCTTTATTAACTCCTTCTGTACCGGCAACGTCTTTATTAACTCCTTCTGTACCGGCAACGTCTTTATTAACTCCTTCTGTACCGGCAACGTCTTTATTAACTCCTTCTGTACCGGCAACGTCTTTATTAACTCCTTCTGTACCGGCAACGTCTTTATTAACTCCTTCTGTACCGGCAACGTCTCGTTAACTTTATTCTGGCTACTATCAGACAATTTTATTCAGTTTAAAAAGGGCCTCCAGCTTTGGATATGGATACAAGCCAGGGAAAGTGAGAAAGATAAAAATAAAAGCCGGTGACCCCCCTTAATCTGTGTGCTTGCTGCTGCAGTTATTAATTAGTTTGATGTTGTTGTTGTTGTTTTACGTTGATGTAGTTGTTGGTGTTGTTAATGTCGTATATTAATTAGTCTAGTAAATTATGTAATAACACGCAACTACGAACATGAATCTAACTAACTGAGTTATACACTACAAGTATTTAACATTCATCGGCAGCATATATGGTAAAATGAATAATGTTGCATATTAATCAGTTGATACTGTTGTTCAAATGGGAGCGTGTAGAACTAACTAAACCCTCCTTTGTGTATATAAACGTGTGTGCTGCAACACAAATCATGAATATCATATATATAATTATCCTAACAATCGTTGACATTGATTTCGGTAGCTGTAAGCGAGCCTTCTCAGAAATCCTCAAGGCAAATAGAATAATAAATATATAGATAACGTTAAGTAAAATACAAATAATAATAATAATAATAATAATAATAATAATATTAATAATAATAATTCTTGCTAACTACAATCCACTACGTACGCTCGGATTTAAAATACCCTTTACAGCGATAGTTAGTGGAAGCCTGATGACGGTGAATTGCATTGTTATATATCCCTGGATTAAATAATGCGGGATATATTACAAATGCCTTTATAATGGAAAGTAAAAATGTGGAGTTCTGGGTATGCGAGTGTTGTTCAAAGCACCGGTCTTCATACAGGATAAATATTATGATATATTTTCATAGCATTTTTATTCTGAGTTTTAATTAATTTGTTTATTTTCTTATTTCTTCACTCATTTATATATTTAACTATTATTTTTGCCAGCCTACTGGAAACCACATATAAGTACTTCTCAGAGAATCTGTAATCCATGATTCTAATGTAATGGTTAGAGTGCTTAAGATCAGTATTTGTTTTCTTCTATGTAAGTGAGGGAGACACAAGGCAGAACTGCCTGTATCGAGTGCCTCCCTCAGAGTTGAAAGAGTGACAGGGCCAAAATCAAGGGACGTTCGAGCCAAAATGCCTGGACACGGAGTTTGAAGCAATTTAAGTCATAGGAAGAGGGAAAGACTGCTTCTGGGAGAGAGTTCCAGAGCGCAGCAGTTGAATTAATAATTTGTGTCATGCCCCAGCCAGGTTTCGAACCCAGGCCAGTTGTGCAGCACTCCAGCACCTAAACCACTAGACCACCGAGGAGCTTAAAAGTAATGGCTTCATTTGGAATTATATCCCATCCACCACCACCCGCTCCGACTCGTGATCACGTAGCTAGATACCATACACACAAACATCTCACACACAAACACTAGTAACTAAGTACTAGAGAAGGATACAAGTAATCTGGGGAACATTGAAGGCCTCACTGATAAACAAGTAGAGCCCTAATAAATTAATATTTTGTGTCATGCCCCAGCCAGGTTTCGAACCCAGGCCAGGAGTGCAGCAGCACCTAAACCACTAAACCACCGAGAATACCGTTTCACTCTTGGGTTGGAGAGTTGCATATGGTATCCCAGGTTCCAATCCCGAGAGGAACATATAACTTTTATTAATTTCATTGGGAGGTACATGTTTGGTGTTGGGAGTGAAATTAATTTATTATTATTTCCGTATGGATAG
Source organism: Paralithodes platypus (assembly GCA_032716605.1). Lineage (NCBI taxonomy): Eukaryota > Metazoa > Arthropoda > Malacostraca > Decapoda > Lithodidae > Paralithodes > Paralithodes platypus. Next base: position 17,327,157 of record CM064510.1, on the reverse strand, counting down.
GACTCGTCAACCTCGGTCGGCAACCCATCTAGGGGAGGCAACCTTATACAAATCCGGTTGGATAGGACTCGTCAGCCTTGGTTGGCAACCGATTTAGGGGAGACAACTTTAAATACATCCTTACTGCTTATCTAAGGGTGAATCAGGTTGGTGGATGAACTAGCCGCCCATTACTGTAGAAAATGTGCTAAAAGTACATAGAAAGTACATAGAAAGCCTCTGAGTCGGAGCGATCCTGTAACTTAATTTACTCATAATGAAACCTCAATGTTATGTGGTTAAGAAATACATTTAACTAATTATTAAATATATATCTAACATTTTATGTGACTTTGATATTAATCCTGTTGATAATAATAATATAATACTATTAACGTAAGACAAGAACCAAGAATAATAACTACATTAAATATAAATAAAAGGACATAAGAAAACTATCTATTCATTTCAAAAAGGGTAAGAGACAGAAATATTCTTACTTTAATATTTATCTTGAAAGACTTTTTATAGAATTAATAGTCCTTCTTTAGATATAACTTATTCGGTTCATAACCATAGCCTACTAAGCTGCGGTTAAATAATAATTCTTTATAAATACTACACGACTTTAATTAGTTTCAGTATTTGTTCATAATTAAAGAGTATCAGTCAATAAAGGATACCAAGTCCTAAGATCCAAAAGGAAAGGAAGCAACAACAGGAAATAATTTTATTAGATTTTACGTTTGTTTTGCCTTCAGCTGACTGATACCTTAATATATATCTCTGTGCTATCTAGATTCATCAAGTTAACCACTTGAGGATCAAGATACGTAACAGAAGAGTGGCTAAGTTGAGTGTTTAGTTCTGTAAGTCCTTCTTAAACTGGCACGAATTGTCCTCATGAGGAATAGGTCCACTTGGGGAGTTTTGTGTATGGCCACCCTCAACGGGAGTTAGGTGTCGGCCAATAGATAGATAGATTAATTTTATATCTTTAAGTTCAACATGACATAATTTGACATTTTCCTACGTCAATATAATGTAGTATTGTATAATGCATGTATTTAAGGGGAGGAAGTTGCTGATTTTTTGTTTTCTCTTTGTCTATTAATCACTGTATTCATTGATTCTGTATTTTCCTCGCTAGGCCTCCCTCAAACTTAGAATAACACCCCCTAGACTCCCTCTCAAGATGAATTTGTAAATTTTTCAGTAGAAACACATCCCGACCGAAGGTCGGTTCCTCTTATAATTACAGGCTCGCTATCGCTCGCCAGGGGAAAAAACGACACCTAAGTGGCACAATAGGTCTTAAAATTGGCAACAAAATGGTGCTAAAGGTGTTAAAATCGCCGAACTAATGACCCGAACGTCTTAAAATGTCAAAACTAATGGGGCTAAGCACGAGGGAGAAAGGGGTCCAGAAATACGACACATCTCCCCTTAAGTTGAATATACAATTACTCGATATTATCTTACGCCAGTGAGATGTAGTATTTCATAAACCACATCTCAAAATTTAACATGAAATTTTTCAACATTTTGTTACGTCAATAAAATATAGTGTTGTTTGTATTATATCTCTAATTTTACCACAACATTATGCAACATTTTCTTACGTTGATTATAGTATTGCTAAAAACATATCTCTAAATTCAGCGTGAAAGTCTTCGACATTTTGGTACGTGAATATAGTATAGTATTGTACAAACCATATCATAAAGTTGAACATTTCATTATTCGACATTTGTTTACGTCAATAATAAACATTGTATAAACCATGAAATTGTCGACATTTTCCTCCCACATTCCATTTTCCGATATAATAACTCGGTCAGTAACCCTCGCCTGTCAGCTGTGCACACAATACTTTCTCACATTAAACAATATAAGTCACGGAAGCTATGATCCTGGCATTTGCTTAAGGGGACGTTACTTGTTTATATATATATATATACATATATATATATATATATATATATATATATATATATATATATATATATATATATATATATATATATATTATATAGTATATGTTTTTATTATTATTATTATTACCGGTATATACACTATATTTGTTCTAGTTTGCTCCCTAGTCTTCTATCAAACTTATATAAAATCACCCATAAGACCCCCCGTTTAGATAAATATGTAAAGTTTTTTGGTAGACAACTTTCCAGATTACAGGCTCGCTATCGCTCATTATCGCTCGCCAGGAACAAAATCGACACCTACATGATACGAAGAGATGGCAAAGAAATGGCGAAAGTCTAAAAATGTGAAAACTAATGGGGTTAAACATGAAGGAGAAGGGGGTTTATAATAAAACAAATACTTCCCCTTAACCCTTTCAGTACCGGTGCCATCCTTTTAACTTTGCTCTGGCTACTATTAAACGATTTTATTCATTTAAAAATAGGGCCTCCAGCAGCTTCGATCGATCGCACGGAACCCCTTTTTACTACCACAGATCCTTCTTAATCTGCACAAAATCGTGTAAATATAGCTGGAATAGAATACAAAATACGTCGGTGGTACGAAAGAGGTTAAGCGATTCAGGTTTAGCAGCTTTGAATTAAATTTGTATAAGAAATCCCCCACAGACACATAACTAATAAAAAAGTAAGTATATAAATATATATATATATATATATATATATATATATATATCGGTAAATATATATATCAATAGGTAAATAAATAAATAGATAAATAACTAAATATATACAAAGTAAATATAATCAAATCAACTACATTCAGCCTAATTTCCGACAGTAATATACAGGAGTCCAAAACTTTCACAGCTAAATTACGAACGGGACATACAGCCTGCAATTTCCCTCCTCTCACTCAGTCCAAGTCACATTAAGGGAGCCCACCTCGCTTTTTGTTATCTTTCTCTCCCTCTCTCTTTGGCTTGTATCCATTCGGCCTCATTCACCCTACTGTTTTAAGACGTTTACCCCCATCCAGGTGTCAATATTTTCCTGGCGAGCTGTAGCAAGCCAGCATATATACCTGTACATATTTGTTTTGACATCAAGCTAAATTTGTACATGTTTCGATAGAAAAATGTCTCCGGCGAAGCCGGATTTCTCCATACAATGCTGGCTCGCTTTCGCTCGCCAGGAAGAAATCGACACCTGGATGGGGATAAACGTCTTAAAACAGTTGGCTGAATGGGGCCGAATGGATACAAGCCAGGGAAAGAGAGAAAAGGAGAGACAGATAAAACAAGCCGGTGACCCCCCTTAATGGTGCTCACCTCATATTTTTTTCTCTCTCCCTCTCTCTCTGGGTTGTCTTTTAATTGTCTTGGTGGTGTAATGGTTAGTGTTTACAATCTGTGTGTGATAACCCAGGTTCGTATCCCGGTGGATCACATATATGCTTTCATTAATTTCATTGGGGGTGTTCGGTGTTGGGGTGAAATTAATAAAATAAAGATTGTATCTATTCGGCCCCATTCAGCCTACTGTTTTAAACGTTTGTCCCCATCCATGTGTTGATGTTTTCCTGGCGAGCGACAGCGAGCCAGCATATTTAATGTTTTTATAAATGTTTTTGACAGGAGGCTAAATTTGTACATTTTCCGATAGAAAAATGTCTGGCGAAGCCGGATTTCTCCATACAATGATGACTCGCTATCGCTTGCCATGAAGAAATCGACACCTGGATGGGGATAAACGTCTTAACACAGTAGGCTGAATGGAGCCGAATGGATACAACCCAGAGAAAGAGAGAAAAGGAGAAAAAACCCCAGGTCATCCCCCTTAGATAATAAGCAAAAGCGCGTTTCTATGGGCAGCCTCGCACTGCGGGAGAAGAATTATAATAGGATAAGGAGTTTCAGAGATAGTATAATTGTGTGAGAAGAATTATAATAGGATAAGGAGTTTCAGAGATAGTATAATTGTGTGAGAAGAATTATAATAGGATAAGGAGTTTCAGAGATAGTATAATTGTGTGAGAAGAATTATAATAGGATAAGGAGTTTCAGAGATAGTATAATTGTTTGTTAGGATACAGTTTGTAGATTATTCCATGCCTAATGATATATTTAATGTATCGTTTTGATCATCTTTATCTCACTTCACTAAGCGTCCAGAAAGGAGCATAGAATAATGATTAATGTCGGGTTTCTTGTGTGTGTGTGTGTGTCTGTGATGCGTGTGTGTGTGTGTATGTGTGTGTGTGATGCGTGTGTTTGTGTGAGTGTGTGTGTGTGTGTAATGCGTGTGTGTGTGTGTATGTGTGTGTGTGATGCGTGTGTTTGTGTGAGTGTGTGTGATGCGTGTACTTACTCTAGTTGTACTTACTCTAGTTGTATTGCGGGAGTGAGCATGCTCGTTATTTCCCGCCTCCTATATGTGTAGGTGTTATATGTATCGTTGGAATGGCTGTGGATGTGTGTGTAGTCTGTATTTTTAGCCAATTGGCGACATCGGAAACGAAGGCTTAGGGTGGATCTGTATGGTACCATTTTCACTATAGACGGTACCGTCTCGCCCGAAGGCTTAGGTAGCCATCAGCTTAGGTGAACCATATGATACCCATCTCGCCTTGTACCATTTTTGTGTTTGTGTGTGTGTGTGTTTGAGTGTGTGTGTGTGTGTGTGTGTGTGTGTGTGTGTGTGTAATGCGTGTGTGTGTGTGTTTGTGTATGTATGTACGTAAACAATTGATTACAGTCTTCCCCTTCACTCCCACTGCATCGCTCCCAGTAATTGTTCTCAGGTAGCCATTAAAGACAAGAATCTCTCTCTCTCTCTCGCTCTTTCTCCCGCTGTGTGTATATATGAACCAGCTTTTGCGAACTCATATCGATTAAAAATCAAAGTTGAACGAACTAATTTCTAATATCGGATTATATCATTAAAAGTTTAAATGTAAATATGACATTGCGCAAGTACCGTACACAAACATTAGATATATCATAATTTTGTCCTTTTACATGGAGGTGACGATAAGGTCCTTTAATATATTTGTGTAAGTATTAACAGTCGTATGATGAAACACACACCGTCAAGGAGTAGTGATAATACCAATTTAAGTATCAATAACCAAATAGCCGAAGATATAGCACCATATCTACATTATCATTATTGTTATTACACTATCAATAACTAAACATCATTATGGTTATTACACTCTCAATAACCAAATACCCAGAGTTATACCACCATACCTATATTATTATGGTTAATACACTACGGATATTGCTCCAGGTCTACTAACTTGGTAATCAAATTCCTCCCGATATCTTCCTTGTATCGAGTTTAATCTCAAGTAGGCTTACCAATCCAATTCTCCTTGAATACCTTTAGTCCTCTCTTGAACCTCCTCTCTCTCTCTCTCTCTCTCTACCCCCTACCTACCTACCTCCCTCCCTCCCACCCTACCTGTATCTCTCACACCAGTCTCCTCCTTCCCTCCCTACCTACCTACCTACCTACCTTCCTCCCTCCCTACCTACCTTCCTCCTTACCTACCTACCTTCCTCCTTACCTACCTACCTTCCTCCTTACCTACCTCCCTACCTCCCTACCTACCTACCTACCTTCCTCCTTACCTACCTACCTACCTACCTCCCTACCTACCTCACTACCTACCTACCTACCTACCTACTTACCTACCTACCTACCTACCACCACTCTCCTCCTCCCCTATCTCTCCTCATAAGCTGACTTTCGTACACTTTACCGGTGAATCGTAAACTCCATTTAAGGGGGCAGTGGCTACTTTTTGGTCGATTTAAATCATTCATGTATTTTATAGTAACCTCGTTAGAACTCCATCAAGCTTAAAATCATACCCCCTAGACCCTCTTTTAAGATAAATTCGTACATTTTTCGGTAGAAAAATGTCCTGGCCGAAGGCCGGTCCCTCCTAAAATTACAGGGTCGCTATCGCTCGCCAGGAAAAAAATTGACACCTAAATAGCACGAAAAGCACGAGCAATGGGGCGAAAGGTAATTCAATCGCCAAACTAATGGAACGAACGTCTGATGTGACGGCGTCTACGCCGTGGGGCCACCTCCAGAGGCTGCCAACCCTCCACGGCCGAAGACAAAATCAACGACCAGTGGAGGAAAACCGGATGCCGGCCGCGGGGAGAAGTTTCGGGAGCCAAACCGTCACAACCATCCCCTTCCCCCTCCCTGGGGGCACGGGTCCTTGGAGCGGCTTCGGTCGCGCCGGGAATTTCCACACCTCTCACACCACACACACATCACACAGTTTTTCCTACACCGAGAAATGACTCTCCGGCTGTCATTTCTCGAAGACTTCTTCTAGCCGGAGACATTGAGAGCAACCCAGGACCCACGTACACATACATATGTCCAACTTGCTCAAAACCCATCACTTCGAGTCGCCATACTAAGGGTTCAGTTCTCTGCAATTCATGCGGGAACTGGACCCACTTCACCTGCACAACACTTGCCTCCAAGAAACACTACACAAACACCTGGACCTGTTCCTCATGCCCCTCCCTCTCCCAGTCAAATCCCTCACCTAAAACCCGTCCACCTCTCCTCCCCAACCCACCTAACCTTCCCATATCATCCACTCCCCCCCCCTAAAACCCGTCCACCTCTCCTCCCTAACCCACCTAACCTTCCCATACCATCCACATCCTCAACTCAACACACCACACCCCATCCTAATCCATTCCAACCCCCATCTCCTGCTCCCCAATCCCCACCCCCACCTCACCCATCCCATCCCAACCCCCAGCCCCTCCCTCACCCCCACCCCCACCCCCCCCCCTCACCCCACCCCCCCCCCCTCCTCGTGCCGCAGCACCCAACATAGGTCGTGCACATAACATTAACATTCTTCAACTGAACATAGATGGCATCAACACAAAGAAACACGAACTCTCACACTTCATCAAACAACACAACATACACATTGCCATCTTACAAGAAACAAAATTCCGCACAACACAAAAAACACCCACATTTCATAATTTCACCACCATCAGACAAGACCGGGCTGTCGGCGGGGGCGGTGGACTCATCACCCTGGTACACAAAGAAATATCATACATAGTAACCAGTGTACAAACCAAATCCCTCCTCTCCCCCAAATGATAACACAACAGAAATACAGTCAATTAAAATACGCACTGGCAACAACTCCAACATAACCATCATAAACACATACATCCCTCCCCAAACATCCCCTACAGTACCAAATGAATACAGACCACACTTACAACACATCACAAACACACCCCCACACACCCCACACATCATCCTGGGTGGTGACTTCAACGCCAAGACGTCGGCCTGGTTTGTCGACAACCCCGACACAGACAGAGGGCTGGTACTACAAAACCAAACCGATAACCTCATCATCCTTAACGACATCCATCAACATACCCATATTCCTCACCAAGCCCTCTATAACCCATCATCTCCAGACATCACCTTTTGCTCCCCAGAACTCGCCCCCACAACATTCTGGAGGGTGGTCAGAACCTTAGGCTCTGACCACCTCCCGATCATTATCACCACCAAAACCAGACTCACCCCAGCTAGCCACAAACACACATACACCAATTATAAAAGAGCTAACTGGGAAGCATTCACAAATGAGACAGAACAACACTTCACAACTCTAAACAGTACACCCATCACTAACATCAACAATGCTGTACACATACTCAATAAAACTATCCAAAACGCTGACAAGAAACACATTCCAAGAGGTAACAGAAAAAGACACAACCCCAACTTCACACCAGAAATTCAAAACCTCATCAGACAACGCGACATACTGAAACACTCCCCAGCACCCCACACACAAGACATCACACAACAAATTCAAGCACTCAACACCCAAACTAACAACAAAATACAAGAACAACAAAAACTAAATTGGAATAACTTCCTACAAACACTTGATCACAAAACAAACCCCAAAAAACTCTACAAAACACTAAACAGCATCACACTTTCCAACAGCAACACAACACAATCACATGCTGCAATCACAACAACAGACTCTACTCCTTCCTGTAAACAACAAGCAAACACTCTCATCAATCACTTCTCACATGTCAGCCACCTAAAACCTCACAAAGACGACTGACGTGTCATCCGACGTAAGAGACAATTCCCCACAGACCCTGACTATACACCCTTCACCAATCACCAGACAAAGCATATCATCAATAATCTCAAGCACTCACCCGCCTGTGGCCTAGACAACATAAGCAACATACACCTCAGACACCTGAGACCACAAGGCATACAAGCACTCACTAACATATCAAACTACAGCTATTCACACAACACAATACCAGACATTTGGAAGCATGGTATCATCATCACATTCCCCAAACCCAACAAAGACCCACGCTACCCTCCTCGCACCGCCCCATCACACTCCTTTGCTCCCCCTCCAAAGTCATGGAACGCCTAGTATTACAACTAATTACACCTGACCTACCCCTAGCTCCAACACAACATGGCTTTAGGCCACTGCACTCCACAAACACTCTTCTCACAGACCTTACACAAAGAGCTTTCGACGGCATCAACTCAGCTAGACCACCACACAGATCACTATTAGCCACACTCGACATTAGTAAAGCCTTCGATGCCATCCCCCGCCACAACCTAACAAACAACATCTACAACACAAACATGCACAACAACACAAAAAGGTGGCTTGCCAAATTCCTTGCAGGCAGATGTGCACACGTATCTTTTGCCGGTCAGTCATCTAAAATCAGAAACTTTCCAAACGGAGTCCCACAAGGATCCGTCCTATCGCCCGCACTCTTCAATCTGTACATGCACGATATAACTACACCCAATACGCCCCAAATAAACTTAGCCTCCTATGCAGATCACCTGCCACGGACATTAGTTCTAGGGCAGTAGTTCCCTTTCCAATGTTCCCTTACCCACTCTAAACCACTGTTTGGACACTTGATCCTCAGTGTTTTGGAGGACAAGCAGCCTAGAAGGGTCACTAGATCTGTTGTTGCTTGATTTCCTTTGTACTCCTTTGTACATAACACTCACATGCACACACCATGACCCAAAAAGAGCAACAGATCTCCTTCAACCCTATCTCAACACACTACATGGCTGGTGCACTACAAACAGACTTAATCTAGCCCCAGCCAAATCCACCGCAACCCTGCTCACAAGTTGGACAGGAGAACACGAATACATCCCTCAACTCACCATAAACAACACACCCCTAACACATACACACACCCAAAATCCTAAGGAGTAACATATGATACTCATATGACATTCAAACAGCACACCACAAACATTAAAAAGAAACTGACACCCAGACTTAACGCCCTCAGGTCACTTGCTCACACAAAATTTGGACACAACAAAGAAACTACCACCACAGTATATAAACAATACATAAGATCAGTGATGGAATATGCAAGCCCAGCCTGGGCTTCTAACCTAGCTGAAACACATCATAAGACCTTACAGACTATTCAAACAAAGCCCTGAAGATCATTACAGGCTGCACAGCTACTGCACCCACAGATCACCTACATCAAGAAACCAAATCCTCAAAGTCAAAGACCATCTGGACATGAGAGGCACTCAATTCCTGACAGCAGCCTCCACGAACCAAGACCACCCACTAAACTACATGGCAACACATCCACAGACACCAAGAAATATCAAAACAACACCCAGCACACGGTATCACACACAATTATTGTCCTCTCTCCCTCCCTGCCCACCCCGAACCAACTTCCAGAAGCATATCCATACTCATATCTCTCACCGATCCATCCACTCACTCACAGACAACACGAGTGCATGCACGACCTCCCGAAATCCATCCTTCCGAATCCTCCCTTCCTCGCGAGGACAGAGTCCACCTGGCCAGGCTGAGATGCGGACACCATCCAGCTCTCCTGAGCTATCAGAAGAGACTGGATGACTCCATTGTCAACGCCTGCCCGGGATGTAACACAGCACCCCATACCATTAAACACATCATAGAAGACTGCATTTCACACAACCACTTACGCCAACAACACAATCTACACTCAATGAGAGCTCTGTGGGAAAGCCCGATCGTGGCCATGGCTTTTCTCAGGGACTCGGGGCTGTTCGGCCAGGCAGCTTAGGGAACAACAACAACAAAGTCTTAAAATCTAAAAACTAATGGGGCTAAACATGAGGAAGAAGAGGGACCAGAAAAACGGCCCATCTCCCCTTAATCCAATTTGGGTGCAAAGGGGGGCGCCTCTCTCTCTCTCTCCCCCCCCCCCCCTCTCTCTCATAACTCTGCTCTCCAGGTAGTTTTATTCGTGGTGGAGCCTTGGAGCGCCTTACCTATGTCGGGTTGCCTAAGATTTATCTTGCCTTTTGTTTATCTTGTTTTCTTGTTTGTATTAATCCTCTGTTGTTTCTTTTGTTTGTATCTTTGTTTTTATTTTCCTGCCTTTTCTTTTGTTAGTCTATTGTTTTCATTATTTTCTTGCCCTCTCTTTTTTTTTTAGTCTCTTGTGTGTATTATTCTCCTGTAATTTCTTTTGTTTATCTAATTTTTGTTTTACTTCTGCTTTTCGTTCTTTCTCCTGTTCTCTTGTTTGTTGTTTTCTCCTACCCTTTCTTTTGTTTGTCTCTTCTTTGTTGTATTCTCCTGCTCTTTCTTTTATTGGTCTCTTGTTTGTTGTTTTCTTCTACCCTTTCTTTTGTTTGTCTCTTCTTTGTTATATTCTCCTGTTTTCTTTTATTGGTCTCTCTTGTTCTCTTTGTTCTCTTGTTCTTTGTATTTTCTTTGTCTCTTGTTTGCATTATTTTCTTGGCCTTTGTTGTCTTTGTCTCTTGTTTGTATTAATCTCCTAACCTTTCTATTGTTTGCCTATTGTTTTTATTGTTTTCTTGCCCTTTGTTCTCTTGGTCTCTTGTTTGCATTATTTTCCTGTCTATTGTTCTTTTGTTAGTCTCTTGTTATTATTATTATTCTCCTGTCCTTTCTTCTCTTGTATATATTCGTCTTCTGCCCTTTCTATTGTTTATTTCTTTTTTGTACTATTCCTCTCTCTCTCTGTATGAGTGTGTCCTTTTTTTATGTATGCATGTATAATTATACTCAGGTACATAGTTACATACCCCATTGCTGGAGGTGGCCGACACAAGACAGTGCCCGAACAGAAACAACATTTAAATTTCCTATTCTCGGGGTCCGGGATCACTTTCGCGTTCCCTCGCCCGTTTCTCTGTCTCGTCGAGTAGGATTATGATACAAGGGGAAGAGGATTCCTAGCCCCCTGCCTTTATACATTTCCAGAATTAGTTGTCCCCCACTTTTTCTCTGAGCATCGCCTGTAATTTATGTACTTCAAAATAGTCCCATTAACCCCTTCGGTACCGGCGACGTCTTTTGCCTATGTTCTGGCTACTATTAGATGATTTTATTAAGTTTAAAAATGGCCTCCAGCAATTACCAGGCTTCGAACTATGTCATTTAACTCTTTTTACTACCACAGATCCTTCTTAAACTGCTCAAAATCGTCTAACTATAACTAGAGTAAAAACCAAAACACGTCGCCGGTACAGAAGGAGTTAAACTTTTTGGACAAGTAAAGGAAGGTAACTCAAAAATATTCACTTAGTTCTTATTTTAGAGGTCGTGGATCTTAAAGGGGGGATGGGTTTTTTCTGGCCCCCCTTCTCCCTCATGTTTAGCCCCATTACCTATTTTTCAAATGTTTAGACGTTCAGTCCATTAGTCTGGCGAATTAATAACCTTTCTTTCCATTTCTTTGTCAATATTAAGACCATTCTAGCCATATAGTTGTTGATTTCTTTCCTAGCGATCGATAGCGAGCCTTTAATTTATTCTGTACCGGCCTTTGTCTGGGAAATTTCTATCGAAAAATGTACACATTTATCTAGAAAGGGAATCTTGGGGATGTTATTTTAAGCTTGTTGGAAAACAAGGGAGGAATCTAGAAACTAAAAAATAAATGAATATATATATACTGTATATATATATATATATATATATATATATATATATATATATATATATATATACTATATATATATATATATATATATATATATATATATATATATATATATATATATATATATATATATATAGAGAGAGAGAGAGAGTGAGAGTGAGAGAGAGAGACCAATAAATATACCCTTGCCCCTTTATCAGAAGCTCATTTAATTCCACTTGTTGCCAGAAACTTAACCCCTTGAGGATTATGATATAAGGATATGATATTAAACTGTGGAAGCCTCTCTGGGAATCAAAGGGGTAAGGTATATATCAATTAACTTTCAATTATCCCTCCTAAACTGAATACAATCGTCTAATGATACCCTGAATAAAATACCAGAACGGGTCATAATCCTCAAGGAGTTAATTAAAGACGAGGTTGCATTAATCATGCCGTCGTGTCTAGTATTTCTTCCGTAATCTGATACATGAGGCGAAACCTTGTTATAAACTCGAATATTCCTTTTTGAGCTGGAAAATTACTGTACTTTAAAACAACTATAAAACGATAGCGTGCTTGAGTGCATATGAGAAAAAGAACACCTATTCTAAAATATAAAAAGGTTATATATACAGTATATATATATATATATATAACCTGAATGTTCTTAGTATCACTTAAAAACATGATGATTGCTAAGGTCTGTTTTTTCTTCTATTTTTAATGTTTATAAATTTCGGTTTTAATCGCTCATTATCAAGATAAGGAGATGGCACAGAAGCGCTTTTTCCGTCAATTTATATAGCAATCGTAGTCTGGCAGCTTTGAAATTTAAGTTTTATTATATTTTAGCCACCTAACAAAATCTACCTTCAGTCTAGTTTCCGATGTCAACGCGAAATCGCCTCAAAATATTACGAGAAAACACTTCCTCATCGAAAATTGCCGGAAAAAGTGCTCGTGTGACACCGACTTAAATATTATATTTATATAGTATTTTGCTTTCTTTCATTATGAGATATACTGTATACCTTGATTTCCGACTTGTGACTTGAAGAGGCGTTTTAAATTGAATATAGCTTTAATTGAATATAGCTTTAATTGAATATAGCTTTAATTGAATATAGCTTTAATTGAATATAGCTTTAATTGAGTAATTTATTAATCTTAGTTTCTCCCTTGACCTCCACCAAACTTAAATAAGATACACCTAAGAACCCCCTTCGAAATAAATGTGTGCATTTTTCGGTAAAAATATGCCCCGGCCGACAACTGATTACTCTTCAATTGCACGCTCGTTATCACTTGCCAGGAAAAAAAGGTCTTAAAATTGACAAAGAAATAGGACAAAAGATTATAAAATCGCCAATCTAATGAGGTGAACGTCTTAAAATCTCCAAACTTATGGGGCTAAACTTGAGGGAAAACGGGGTCCAGAAAAACACTCCCCCTTAAAGCACAGTCATTCGAGAGTTTTATTTCCGGGATTTTGTTATTGGTACCATTGTTTGCATACATACATACATACATACTGTACATACATACATACATACATACATACATATAAATGGTTCCATGCCATCTGAACCAGTAGACCATTTCAACCAATAGCTCTCAACCAGTGCCAAATTAACCCAAACCAACCATACCAGTGCCAAAATATAGTACTAACCTAACCTAACCGTATTGGTTGATTTGGAACTGGTTGAGAGCTACTGGTTGAAATGGTGTACTGGTTGAGTTGACCGGTCACCGCATACAAATATACATACATATAATTATACATACATACATATATATATATATATATATATATATATACATACACACACACATTCATACATACATACATATATACATACATGCATACATACATACATATATACATACACACATACATTCATACATACATACAATTATATACATACACACATACATACATACCATTGTTTATGTAGTGATAATTTGGAGTTGTATTGATGTTGTTGGGTATTTTATTTGATATGTTGCATCATTTGGTCTATTTAATTTGTTTATAATAACCGCTTCAGTACGATGCCGTATTTTTATAGCTTATTCTGGTTAAAATTAGACGATTTTTTTGCAGTTTGACAATATTTTTTTTTTTTTGGGGGGGGTATAATATTTACCCCTTTGAGTCCTTTAGGTAGAATATGAGTGGGTAGATATCACATACTCTATAAACCGATTTTCATAACATTTGGTGGGAAGATGGGATAAGTGCCAAGGAAATAGTGATTCAATTTAGTAGGCGATCCGGAGATTTCCACGAACTTTTGTGGTCAGATAGGAAACATCAACAGTTATACTTTTAAAGCCCAGTTAATAACCTGGACATATGTCATTAACCCCTTCATTACTGGTGCTCACGTCCTTTTGACTTTATTATGGCTACTATTAAACGATTGTATTCAGTTTAAATAGGGCCTCCAGTAATTAACAGGCTTCAAACCATCCCACTTAACCCTTTTTACTACCACAGCTCCTTCCTAAACTGCATTAAATTGCTTACATATAGCTAACATATAATTAAAAAGCCGTCGCCGGTACAGAAGAGGTTAACCTTTACTTCCTTGGCCATCCTCTTTCCAGACCATCAGCCACCCTAGCCATTTTTACCTCAGGTGTTAATTTGTCTCTCCCAATTCCCCCTGTTGTTCGTTTGGTCTGTTATTTAGGCAACTATTGTTTTGGTTTCACTTTTCCCGTGCTTGCTGATTTGGTGCTATATTTTGCAGATTCACGTGTATTTAGTTGTCTTTGTTTTGGCTTACTTGTGTGTGTGTGTGTGTTTCTATTCTCATATTTTGTCTTCATTCTATGTCAAATTTTGAACATCTCCCTTCTTGGTACTTTGTTATTCCGATGCTATTTTACCTTCGTATTAGCAACCTGTTCTATATCCTGTACCTTCTCTGCTAGTCTACTGCTTTATTATTAATTGTCTTGTACAACGTTCATCTGATTGTTTCTTTACTTATCTTTGTTCTCTAATAAGCTATACATTTTCACTGGACTGGTAATCTAATGGACCCGGGTTCGAATCCAAATATGTCAATGGGAAGATATTATTGGGATGGAATTTGTGCTGTACCTAGTTTCAGTGCATTACCACAGCACACCGAAATGCCAAAACAAAATACCCTCATTGTTCCCTGATTAAATAGCACTGTATGAATATTCCCATATTCAAAATATGCTACAGGGGGGCAATGCCTAGTGAGTTAATTGTTCAATAGGTGGCGTTCTGAGAGTGAGGGTCCGAGCCTGGGGAGTGAGACTGTGAAGCGCAGAGGCGAAGCAGCTTCAGAGATGGAGTTGGGTTCGAGCCGTGAATAGGTGCTTCGCATGTCTCACTCCCTAGACTGGAACAAGACCTTACGGGCCTCACCGTGTTCAGCGGTAGAGTGTAACGGCTATCAGCCTATGCCCGAGAGGGAGTAGTTGGAATATAAAAAAAAAAAAAAAAAAAAAAAAATATATATATTATATTTTACGTTTCTTTTTGTTTATCATGATAGCTTACCTTATAATCTCTCCCGAACTTACTATTATTATTCAATCCTCATATATTATGCATTTCCCTATTTATTTACCTTAGTTTAACCCGTTCAGCAAAATGACGTAATTTACAGCATATTCCAGATACCATTACACGATTAGTTTAGCTGAAAATCTATCTCTAGGACGTAAAGGGGTGAAGGCAATCTCAATAAACTCTCGGAATAACACAGGAGGTCCTTCTAAAGCCGCATAAATGTGTTTAAGTTTAGACAGAATCATACGTAAAATGACGTCATCGTGCTGAAGGTGTTTTACACATATGATATATAACTGTATTAAGGGGATATGAGCGTATTGTTTTGCTCATATATATATTTTTATATTAGTTCATTAGTTTCCTCCCTAGACCTCCATCAAGCTTAAACAAACATCCATTAGATCCACCTTCTAGATTTATTTGTACATTTTTGGGTAAAAATTGTCCCGGCCGAAGGCCCGGTTCTTCCAAAATAACAGGCTCACTATCGTTCGCCAGGAAAACAATCGACACCTAAATAGCACGAAAGATCTTAATATTGACAAATAAATGGGCAAAAGGTCTTAAAATCGATAAACTAATGGGGCAAACATCTTAAAATCTGAAAACTTATGGGGCTAAACACGAGGGAGAAGTGGGCCAGAAAAACGGCCCATCTCCCTTTAATACAACAATTATATACAGTATAGCTGTATTCAATGTGTTATTATTTTATATCGTCGTCCCGTTAACCCTCATTATAATTTGTCCTTCTAATGTCTGTCCACTTTCCTTACTTTTCATACAAGTTTGATTGATTCTTAGCTTGATTAATTCTCAGTATCGGCGTAATTTATGTTTTCCGTTTGTCCCATTCCTTTGTAAGAACTTTGTCAACATCCTTCTCTCTCTCTCTCTCTCTCTCTCTCTCTCTCTCTCTCTCTCTCTCTCTCTCTCTCTCTCTCTCCACCTATTTTTCCTTAAGATGATTGCAGCGGTCCTTCTTGTTCCCACAGATCAAAGGGGAGGACGGGGGGGGGGGGGTGCAATTAACCTTTGACTATAGTTCTCAGTGTTCTGTATATACCCTTTTCTCTCTTTCTCTTCTTTTTCTCTTTTTATTTTTTGTTCTACTTAATCTGATAGTCTCTTGAACAAACGGCTCTTCTCTCACTGACTCGCTCTCTCTCTCACACACCCACTCTTACACGCACTCACACACACACACATATATACAGCCCGTAGCCTAGCCCGTAGCCTAGTAGGTAGAGCTCTCGTCTCACACACGAGGGGTCGGGGGTTCAATCCCCGGCCGGGCGGAGACAAATTGGGCTTGTCTCCTTTCATGTGTTAGCCTCAGTTCACCTAGCTGTAAATAGGTACCTGGAATAAGTGGACGACGTTGTGACGTCCCATCTGGGGTTGGCAAAAATGGTACAAGGCGAGATGGGTATCATATGGTTCACCTAAGCTGATGGCTACCTAAGCCTTCGGGCGAGACGGTACCGTCTATAGTGAGAATGGTACCATACAGATCCACCCTAAGCCTTCGTTTCCGATGTCGCCAATTGGCTAAAAATACAGACTACACACACATCCACAGCCATTCCAACGATACATATAACACCTACACATATAGGAGGCGGGAAATAACGAGCATGCTCACTCCCGCAATACAACTAGAGTAAGAGTAAGTACACACGCGCACACACATACATACATTTACACACTCACACTCTCTCACTCGCTCTCTTAATTGGTTTGTGTTGCCCAAACTTGCAACCATGCTCGTACTACAGCAATTATGTTGGTGAATCATACAGTTGAAATTCACAATGTTTTAATGTTTAACCACTTGAGGATAGTGACGCACTTTGATTATTTATTCTGGCTAACCTTAGATAGATCTGTACAGCTTAGGAAGGGTCTGTGAGAATGAAAAGGGCATATTTAACCATCTTCCATCCATCCATATGCTCAGGCCCAATCCCCACTTTTTCTTATCTTAATCATCTTGACTTCAATAAATCCTTCCTAATCTAAATATAACCGTCTATTAATAATCAGAAAATAGAAACGAGACGTGTTTATGTATCCTAAAAGAGTTAATAAAATATTGATGATTATTACCAAGCTATATATTTTCACGACACAATTATTAGGTACGTTATTCATTGTTGCAGCATATATATTCATTGTTGCAGCATATATATTGAATTACTGTTAACATATTTTATTCCATTAATATTATATAATTTTCAAAAAGGGCATGCCATTTGTTGATGTGTATGGCGAGGACGTACTGTACATTTCCTAGATATATTCACTGACTTTGGTAGTCATATGTTTAATCCGTTCAGTACCGGTCCCTTCCTTCCTTCCTTCTTCCCCCTTTCTTCCTCCCTCCCTCCCTCCCTCCCTCCCTCCCTTACTCTCTCCACCCTCCCTTCCTCCCTTCCTTCCTTCCTTCCTTCCTTCCTTCTTTTTTCCTTCCTTCCTTTCTCCATCCCATCCTTCCTTCCTTCTTCCCTTCCTTCCTTCCGTCTTTCCTTTCTTCCTCTCTCCCTCCTTCCCTCCCTCCCTGCCTGCCTGCCTGCCTGCCTCCCTCCCTTCCTTCCTTCCTTCCTTCCTTCCTTCCTTCCTTCCTTCCTTCCTTCCTTCCTCCTATCCCTCCCTCCCTTCCTTCCTTCCTTCCTTCCTTCCTTCCCTGCCTCCTACTTCAGCTCCCTCATAAACTCTTGTCTGGTGCATTCATTATCACATTACACATTCCTCCCTCTCCCTCTCTCCTTCCCCGTATTTCCATATCTTTATTTTGCCTCTGCCCATTTCTCTATGTATTTGTTGTTGAGAAATTGAGTGTCTATGCTGGTATATATATATATATATATATATATACTTTATATATAAGCATACAAACATCAATTAATGTCCTATCCACGCTCGATTAAAAAGAGAAAATATAGAACATGAAAGAACGCGATAAGGGCCTGAAATAATAGTGAAACAAATACATAGAGAGAGAGAGAGAGAGAGAGAGAGAGCGGGCAGAGGAGGGGAGGGGGGAATTGGTGAGAAGCAGGGAGGAACCTAAAGTATTCCTAATTGAAGACTAGGAATCTCTCTCTCTCTCTCTCTCTCTCTCTCTCTCTCTCTCTCTCTCTCTCTCTCTCTCTCTGTGATGTCTCGCTATGTTGACTCTAAGTAAAAGATGAAACGTCAATTAAGGTATAAGAGAGCATTAGAGAGAGAGAGAGAGAGAGAGAGAGAGAGAGAGAGAGAGAGAGAGAGAGAGAGACCCAACCATGACTATTATAAAGCATACATGTTGTTGATAGGAAAAACAAAAGTATATCGAAATGTTTTGCTCAACCATGTTCTTAAATGAAAAATAAAAACAAAAAAGAAAATGCAAGTTAAAACATACTATAGAGCATACCAGACACACTAATTAGTATCACGTTATGTCAAATACGAACCGGCATATAATATACTGTAATATAACCAGGAACACCAGAACGAATATTGCAGAACAAAATATGCAGAGAAAATAATACAGAATCATATGGGCTTATTGTAATGGTAGTTTAATTTCGTGGGTTATCAAAGCGTAGATTATTTATTGTCAAATATTCTAAGCGAACGAAAATAATTTGCTCCATGATCAGTTGGGGCGAAATGCAGTATAATATATTGCCCGAATCGGGTTGGAATATTAAGATACATTGACTGGCATGAGGCGATAGCTCAGTGGATAGAGTGGTGGAATGTGGAGTAAATGGACCTCAGTTCGAGTCCACGCAGAACGTCAGGGATTTTTCTGAGGTGATCTCAGGGCCTCGCAAGAAAAACAGGGTACAATCTTGAGGTTGAAGAAAAGAGAGGAGGGCCTGAGTGATTGATCCATATCAATATCAATAACAATCACACCTATTGCACTCTTCGAGAACCGAATTGACGACTTGCGATATGATTGGATCGCCTTCTAAATTAAATCACTTCTGCCTTGGTACATATCCTATCTGCCCACCAAATTTCGTGCAAATTGGTTCATAACTTTGTGAGATATCGTGTTTACAGACAAGCAAACAATCAGATCTCCGTCCAACTTCACCGGCAGATATACTAAATCAAATAAGAGATCGCCATAGAACTTAAAACTGTCTTGGTGGTGTAATGGTTAAAGCGTGTAAGTTCTGTATTAGATATCCTTGGTTCGAATCCTGGGAGAATCACATGCTTTCATTAATTTAATTTAGGGATTATTGGTGTTAAGAACGATATTAAAAATATATACAAATATAGTAATTAAAACAAAATACAAAATAATGGCAACAAGATACAATTTATTCCGAATTTGTGGGTTGGTAAGCGGCGCATGCAAGTTTTCCATTAACCAGCTTAAATAGGGTTTTTAGTTTGCTCCCTAGACCTCAATCAATTTACCCCTCCCCCCCTCCACCACCCCCACGAGCCCATGTTCTATATAAATTTGTACACAAATGTCCCGGTTGAAGACCAGTTCTTCCTAAATTATAGGCTTGCTATCTCTCGCCAGGAAAAACTTGACACCTAAGTGGCACAAAAAGCCTAAAATTGACAAAGAAAGGGGGGCAAAACGTATTATAATTCTAAAGCTAATGGGCTGGAAGTTTATATAATTGCCACACTAATGGGGCGAACGTCTCACAAGCTAGAATAAAACCTTAATGGGGCTAAACATTAGGGAGCAGGGGGTCCAACAAAAAACAAACCTAATCCCCTTCGAATCCCCGTACTCCCTGCCCCACAACCCAGCCCATGCTACAAGCCATGAGTGTTGGGGGATAAATTTCACGCCAGCTTTGAGGTCAATGGTCCGTGTGGGTCGGTAGGCAGAGCATGCAAGTTTTACTTTACAAAACCAACCTTAATGGATGCAATAAACACTTGATGTTTACAGAAATTTCAGTGTTTTTATACTTTTACTATAGATACAGAAACAAAGTCATGAACAATGTAAAGGACTTGGTCAGTCAGTCAGTAGCCAAACCCGCACTCCCTTAAAGGGGTTGGGAGGATCCGCAAAAGCAGGCTTACTGATCCCTTAGTGGGAGTATATTCTGGAGGTGGGATTCCTAGTCCCAACCTCCAGGGGCTATCTGAGCCACAAAAGTGACGGGCGGTGGGGTCGCCACATCCCTACCCCATCAAGGACTAGGTGCTTACACATTTTAGATATTAAGTTTCAATTCTCCCACCATATAAACAAATTCAATATCTTAACCCATGAACTGCTAAAACCTATGCAAAATATGAGGTCAAATTTAGGGAGGGTTTGGGGGTGGGGCATTAACCCTCTCCTACATATGACGCGATTTTGAGCCTATTAGGGATACTTTAACCCTCTCCGACATATGACGCGATTTTTGAGCCTATTAGGGATACTTTAAAACCTCTGTTACCATTTAGAAACCTTTAGTTTAGTAACTTCAATCTCTGCAGTTGTCTTTGAGTTAGCTGTGGGCAGAAAACTAATTTTGGAGAGGTAATTATAAGAGTGAGAGAACTCTATTTCTTATTGCTAATCTGGCAACCACTGCGTCATATGAGTCATAAGGGGTTAAAGCCTTTGTTACCATCAGGGGTATTTAGAAACCTTTAGTTTAATTACTTCAACCTCTGCAGTTGTCTTTGTGTTAGCTGTGGGCAGAAAAATAATTTTGGAGAGGTAATTAATAGAGTGAGAGAACTCTATTTCTTATTGCTAAACTGGCAACCTCTGCGTCATATGTGCGTGAAAGGGTTAAGGGGCAGAGGGGTGGAGGATGTGGTATGGAGAGAAGCCACTACTTCCTAGTGTCACACAATTTTGAGACATTTCCGAGCACTGGCACGGTATTATTTTTATGCATTCGATTGTTGGAGGTGTTATTCCAGGGGATGGGATAGTGGCGAGTAGATTAATATTATATAACTAACTAGACTAACGGCGCCTGGCTGCCTATCCCCTCTACCCCTTCTATCATCACCATAATTGTATTTTGCTATCCTCTATTCTTCCACCACCACCACAAATGTTAATGTCCTCTCTAACTCCTCCACTTTACCATTCACTACCACTTCACCTCCACTTTACCTCGTCACCACCACTTTATCTCTTCACCACCACTTTACCACCTCATCACCTCCGCCACATTACCACTTCACCACCACTTTACTCCAACTCAACCACCACTTTACCACCTCTTTACCACTTCACCTTCACTTTACTCTCAGTTTACCACTTCATCACCACTTTACCACCTCACCACCACTTTACCACTTCACAACCACTATACCACTTTACCACCACTTTACTACTTGACCACCACTTCACTACTTTACCACCAATTTACCACTTCACCACCATTTCACCACTTCGCCACTTGCCACCTTTGTCCTGAAGTGGATGGGTCTTGGTTGACTTATCGGAAAACAATATTGAGAATATAATTTAGGCAGTTTGAACGAGGTGGTGGTGGTGGAGGAGGTGGTGCTGGTGGAAGAAGAGAGAGTAACAGTGGTGGTAGTGGTGGTGGTCGTCGTGGTAAAGGTGGTGGTGGTGGTGGTGGTCGTGGTAAAGGTGGTGGTGGTGGTGGTGGTCGTGGTAGTGGTGGTGGTGGTGGTGGTGGTGGTGGTCGTGGTAGTGGTGGTGGTGGTGGTGGTGTTGGTGGTCATCGTGGTAGTGGTGGTGGTGGTGGTGGTGGTCGTCGTCGTGGTAGTGGTGGTGGTGGTGGTGGTCGCCGTGGTAGTGGTCGTGGTAGGTGTGGTGGTGGTGGTGGTCGTGGTAGGTGTGGTGGTGGTGGTGGTGATCGTCGTCGTCGTCGTCGTGGTGGTAGTGGTGGTGGTCGTCGTCGTCATGGTAGTGGTCGTGGTAGGTGTGGTGGTGGTGGTGGTCGTCGTCGTGGTGGTGGTCGTCATGGTAGTGGTGGTGGTGGTCGTCGTCGTCGTGGTAGTGGTGGTGGTGGTCGTCATGGTGGTGGTCGTCGTCGTGGTGGTGGTCGTCCTGGTGGTGGTGGTGGTCGTCGTCGTAGTGGTGGTGGTGGTAGTGGTGGTCGTCATGGTAGTGGTCGTGGTAGGTGTGGTGGTGGTGGTGGTGGTGGTCGTCATGGTAGTGGGTGTGGTGGTGGTGGTGGTGGTGAATGAGGAGAAATATAAGGTTTTATGATGATGAGAGCCTTCCGAAGCTGAGTAAAAGCGTCTAATGTTAGCAGGAACAGTATGATAAACAGGACAAGTGATGGTGCTTAAGGGGGGGGGGGGGATGGGTGTATACAGTATATTTGCTATTATATGTATCCTTTTACTATTTTTTTTTAGATTCCTCCGTCGACCTCCATCAAGCTTATAAACACATCCGCCCATGACCGTACTTCTAGATAAATTTGTAAATTTATCGATAGAAATCGTCCCGGCCGAAGGCAGGTTCCTTTTTAATACAGGCTCGCTATCGCTCGCCAGGAAAAAAATTGACACCTAAATGACACGAAAAGTCTGAATATTGACAAAGAAATGGGACGAAGGGTCTTAAAATCGCCAAACTAATGGACCGAACATCTAAAAATCTGAAAACTAATGGGACTAAATATGAAGAAGAAGGGGGAGCACAAAAACGACCATCTCCCCTTAAGAAACTCTTGAATGACATCCTCTATGCATTCTCCCTTATACTTCTAGAACATCTCCTTTGAATGGACCGCAAGATCATTGACATACTAATTATTCCCTGTTTAGCACTCACTATCACTAGAGAGTGGTTGGGTAGTAGAGGGAATGAAGATTTGGAGAATCAGAAACGAGCGAGGTACGTGGAGAGAAAAAGAGTGGTAAAGAGAGTAGTGAAGGAAAGTAAGAGAAGAGTAGATGAGGAATTTGGAAGGAATCTGAGTATAAAATGGAGGGAGTGTAAGAAACTGCCGAGATAAAAGATATGCCGAGTATTTTGAATCTTTGTTAAATACAAGAGATGGAAGAGAAGCAGTGATTGAAGCAGAGGTGGATGGAGATAGGTTACCCAGGCCACCCAGGTGGCAGGGAATGAATGAAAGGATTGAGAAAAATGAGGTGAAAGAAGCAGTGAAATAAATGAGAGCGGGAAAAGCAGAAGGTTTGGATGGTATTGCTGTGGAGTGTATACAGAAGGGTGGAGATGTGATAATAGATTGGTTGGTGAGACTTTTCAATGTGTGCTTTGCTGTGTCAATGGTACCAATAGACTGGAAGAGTGCATGTATTGTGCCGTTGTACAAGGGGAAGGGAGATCGGCAGGAGTGTTCAAGTTATAGAGGTATTAGTTTATTGTCAGTGGTTGGAAAGCTGTATGGCAGGGTGTTGATAGAGAGGATAATAAAGTGTACGGAAGTTGCAATAGGAGAAGAACAGTGCGGTTTTAGGAGGGGAAGAGGGTGCGTGGATCAGATGTTTGCAGTAAGACAGTTATGCGAGAAGTATTTAGAGAAGCATAAGGAGATATTTTGGGCTTTTATGGACTTGGAAAAAGCGTATGATCGTGTGGACCGTGAAGCAATGTGGAAGGTGTTAAGGATTTATGAAATAGGAGGAAATTTGTTAGAAGCAGTTAAGAGTTTTTATGAAGGGAGCAGAGCATGTGTGAGAGTAGGAAATGGTGAGTTGAGTGAATGGTTTGAGGTAAAGGTAGGTTTGCGACAGGGTTGTGTAATGTCACCATGGCTGTTTAATATGTTTATGGATGGTGTGGTGACGGAGGTGAAAAGGAGAACTATGGGAAGAGGATTGGGTTTAGTAGGAAAGAATGGTAGAGATTGGGTGTTGAATCAGTTGCTGTTCGCTGATGACACGGTGGCGGATTCTGATGAGAAACTGCAGCGGGTAGTCAAAGAGTTTGGTGTGGTTTGTGGAAGGAGGAAACTGAAGGTGAACGTCAATAAAAGTAAAGTAATGGTGTGTAATAGGGGAGAGCATAGGGTGAATCTAGATGTGAGGCTGGATGGGGAAATATTGGAACAAGTAGAGTGTTTTAAATATCTAGGAGGAACAATATGCAGGAGTGGAGGTATGGAAATGGAGGTAAAACAGAGAGTGTGTGAAGGAAGGAAGGTTTTCGTAGCAATGGGAAGTATGTGGAAGACGAGAAATCTCGGAGTGAAAGTAAAAAGTGCACTGTATCAAGGAATTGTTGTGCCAACAGTGATGTATGGGGCTGAGACATGGGCTCTGAAGAAAAAGGAGAAAAGAGGGCTGGATGTGATGGAGATGAGCTGCTTGAGGAGTATGTGTGGAGTTACTCGTAGAGACAGATTGAGGAATGAAGAGATACGTAGGAGAGTGGGGCAGCAGGAACATTTGTCAGCCAGAGTGGACAGAAGGGTGCTGAGCTGGTATGGTCATGTTGAACGAATGGGAGATGAAAGGCTTACAAAGAGAATATGTGAGTCAGGTACAAGGGGAGATAGAAGGGCAGGAAGACCCCCATTGAGATGGAGAGACTGTGTAAGAAAGGCTTTGGATGATAGAGGAATGACTATAGATCAGGCAGGGGAAGTGGTGGTGGACAGGAGTGAATGGACAATGCTTGTGAATAGTTGAGTGAACACGTGGTCATTTGGAGTAAGGGGTCGGGCGCAAGTTGGACTAGATAATAGTCCATCAGGCGCCTGGCCCGGGGAGACGATTAATATGAAGGGTGCGCCTGGAAGTGTGGTGGGAGGGCTTGTGGCTTTGGCTCCGCTGCATGTCTACCTGCCGAGATCGGAACCTCTCCGGGTGGTCGGGGGCCGGGGGAGTGCTGGAGCGACCTTTGTGACCCTGGTCTCTGGGTCTTCTCCTGGGTGACCTGGATGTGTGTGAGTTTGTGCTTTTTATCTGTGTTTATTTGTTGTTTTATGTTGTTTTTGTGTTTTCCCTGTTCTTGCTCTGTCTTGAGTTGGCTACCCCCAAAATGGGGATTGGGCCTGAGCATATAGATAGATAGATAGATAGATAGATAGTAAGAAACTGTTTTGGAAAGAAGTCAAGAAAGTTAGGGTAGGTAGCAAGGGAAACAGTAAGGGTGTGAAAGATAAGAATGGGAGAATGCTAGTCGAGAAGCAAGAGAGAGTCGAAAGATGGAGGGAGTACTTCAACGAGTTGCTAAATGTAAGGAATGAAGAGCCAGCAAACATAGTTGGATATGGTATGGGAGGGAGAAGAAGAGAAGTAGTGGAGGAGGAAGTGGGGATCAGGAGGTCAGAAGTGTGGGAAGCCATGAAAAGAGTGAAGTTGGGGAAAGCACCAGGAACAGATGGAGTATGTGGGGAAATGTTGAGGTATGGTGGTGAGATAGTGATCGAATGGGTATGGAAAATGTGCAAACAAGCATGGGAGAAGGGGAGTGCACCCGATGACTGGAAGACTGGCATAATAGTTCCCCTATATAAGGGCAAAGGGGAAAGAGGAGTGTGTGGTAACCACCGAGGAATAAGTCTTCTAAGCGTAGTAGGGAAGGTGTACAGTAGGGTAGTGATTGAGAGAGTGAGAGTGAGAACGGAGAAATGGATAGGCGACGAGCAGGGAGGTTTTAGGAAGGGAAGAGGATGTGTAGATCAGGATTTTACCCTGAATTGTGTTGTGGAGAAATATCTGGAGAAGCAACAAAAGGTGTATGTTGCCTTTATGGGCTTGGAGAAGGTCTATGACAGAGTGGATAGAGAAGGTATGTGGAAAGTACTTAGAATATACGGAGTAGATGGCAAGTTGCTGAAAGCAGTGAAGAGCATGTATGAGGGTGCAAAGGCGGCAGTATATGTGGAGAATGAGCAGAGCGAGTTCTTTGACCTGAGTGTTGGGTTGAAACAGGGGTGTGTGATGTCCCTGTGGTTGTTTACTGTATATATGGATGGAGTCATGAAAGAAATACTAGGAAGAGCAGTGGATGTTGGTGTATCGCTGAAAAGGGAGGGAAATGAGTGGAAGCTGCCTATACTGCTGTTTGCGGATGATACAGTTCTGATGAGTGATAATGAATGGGAGTTGCAGGGTCTGGTTAATGAGTTTGGAACAGTGTGCGAAAAAGTGAATTTGAATGTAAATGTGGGGAAGAGCAAGGTTATGGTCTTCGAAAGGGGTGAAGTCATAAGCGTGTGAGGTGAATTTGAATGGTCAGGCTATGGAGATCGTCAACTCTTTTAAGTATCTGGGCAGTGTGTTGAGTAAAGATGGGACTATGGATGAAGAAGTGCAGGAGAGGGTACAACAGGGGAAGAGGGTTGTAGGAATGCTGAAAGCAGTAACAAGAAATAGGGTGGTCAGTATGGAAGTGAAGAAGTCCTTGCATGACAGTGTGGTAATCCCGACACTGACTTACGGAAACGAAGCATGGACGTTGGTTGAGAGACTCAGACCAAGAGTGAGAGCGGTGGAAATGAGTTACTTAAGAAGTACGTGCGGAGTTACATGGAGGGATAGACAGACGAATGAGGAAGTAAGAAGAAGGTGTGGTGTGGAGGTAGATGTGCTGGAAAGTGTGAAAAGGAATAACTTGAGATTGGTCGGCCATATGGAACGTATGGAAAGCGAGAGAATGACTAAGAGGGTGTACGAGAGCGAGGTGGAAGGACAGAGAGGGAGGGTAGACCGAAGGACAGGTGGAAGGATGGAGTGAGGAAGTATATGGATGAAGGCGGTGCTGGTTGGGAGGAGGGGTGTCGACTGGCTGGGGACAGAGGTGCATGGGGATGGCTCGTTCGTGGCCATCCCTTCGGGGATCACGGCGTCGGGCAATAGATAGATAGATCACTCTCTCACACACACAATCTCTCTCTCTCTCTCTCTCTGCCTTAAAACCTCCCAAAGTGGACTAGAAAGGAGAGGTGATAGGAAAGTGGGCTTAAGTGTAGTTTTAAACCGATTATGGGGGAATATGGAAAGGCTTTGTGAGCTGATAGATGGATGGATAAATCGAAGGATAGAAAGTTGTGTAGATAGGGTGTTAGTTAAGTACTAGAAAATTGAAGACTCCGATACTGTCGCTGATAAAACTATCCGTGTGACGCCTTTATATAACACTTAAGGGGAGATTTCCACTGGAGTGATTTTTTTCTGGACCCCTTTCTCTCTCATGTTTAGCCCCAGTGCTTTTGAGATCTAAAGACCTTCGCCCCGTTAGTTTGGCGATTTTAAGAACTTTTTCCCTATTTCTTTCAATTTAAAGACCTTTCGTGCCATTTAGGTATCGATTTTTCTTGGCGAGCGATAGCGAGCCTTTAATTTAAGAGGAACCGGCCCTTGGCCGGGAAATTTTTCAATCGAAAAATGTACAAATTTATCTAGAAAGGGGGTCTAGGGGGTGTATATTTAAGTTTGATGAAGGTCTAGGGAACCAACTAAAAACCTCCCCTTAACGTGTATCGGATTCTGGTTTCAGCATTGAGTAATCTGAGAATTTGAAGAGACTTGAACTTCTTAAGCCGGTGTCACACGAGCGATTTTTCCGGCAATTTCTTCAGGCAACTGTGGCCATGCATTGTTAAAAATAAAGTTGTATATTATTTCGGTCTCTTAAGATCATATACATTCAGTCTAGGTGTCAATTACAATACCAAAAACTAGTATGAGACAAAAGTTCCTTATCGAAAATTGACGGAAAAATCGCTCGTGTAACATTGCTTTTAGCCATAATTTGAACTAATTGTGCGTTGCTAATAGATTTTTTCCTTTGAAGATTATGACGCATTTCGACAGTATAATTGGACTAGCTATCATTAGACGATGCTATACAGTTTAGGAAGGATCTGGGAGAATCATAAGGGTAAAGACTCTCAATTACTCCTCTGACTTTCCCATACCCTTAGTCCCTTACGAATCTGAGTATAATCGTCGAATAACAGCCAGCATACAGAACAACAATGCGTCATCGTATCTTGAAAGGGATAATCTCCGTTGTGAAAGTAATCAGATACTAACATGTTCGTCCCATTAGTTTGGCGATTTTAAGAACTTTCGCCCCATTTTTGTATATGTTAAAACCTTTCGTGTTATTTAGGTGTCGATTTTTTCGTGGCGAGCGATAGCGAGCATATAATTTAAGAGGAACCGGGACATTTTTCTACCGAAAAATGTACAAATTTATCCTGAAAAGGGGTCTAGGGGGTGTATTTTTAAGTTTGATGGAGATCTAGGGAACAAACGAAAAACCTCCCCTTAAGGGGGGTGACCTGCTAGTTTTCTCTCCTTTTCTCTCATTCTCTGGCTTTTATCCATTTGGCCCCATTCAGCCTACTGTTTTAAGACGTTTATCCCCACCCAGGTTTCGATTTCTTCCTGGCGAGCGATAGCGAGCCAGCATTGTATGGAGGACTTTGCCGGAGACATTTTCCTATTGAAAAATGTACAAATTAAGCCTGCTGTCAAAACAATGTTTATAGACTACGCTGGCTCGCTACTGATCGCCAGGAAAACATCGACACCTGGATGGGGATAAACGTCTTAACACAGTAGGCTGAATGGGGCCAAATGGATACAACCCTGACAGAGAGAAAAAAGCAGGTGACCCCCCTTAAACATTCACCACCCATGAACGCTTCCACCACCACCACTATCTCCCCCCCCTCCACCCCCCCCCCCCTCTTTCCACCACCACCACCACTCTGATTGTAATTAATGACATGCAGGTCGTAATGAGATAGTTCCACCGAGGTAATGAATGGGTCTTAATTAAGAAGTCGGGAGACTGAGGTGGACGATTGGGTAGACTTATGTAATACTTAAATAGTTAACCATTTATGACAGTCATTTGCATATAGTATATCATAATCTTGAAGAATAGAACAAAAACTAGAATTAATAACACTCATTCTTTAAGATTAATTAACCCGATAACTCATAATGGATCTAGCCTCACAAATTATCCTCCACTGCTGTACTATATTTCGTTATAGTCTACGTGATCGATGATAAGGGGAAATTTTGTATTAATCTACAGTATATTTATTGGTTGATATATTTATTCATCAATGTATCATTATTAGTTTCCTCCTAAGACCTCCATCATGCTTTAAGAAATGCCCACAAGACCCCTCCTTCGAGATTAATGTGTACACTTAGTCGTACCTCGTGAATTACAGGCTCGCTGTCGCTTACCAGCAAAACATCGACACCTAAATGTAAAAAAAAGGGTCTTAAAATCACTAAACTAATGGGGCTAAACATGAGGAAGAAGTGGGACCAGAAAAAGGACCCATCTCCCCTTAAACACCCACTTGACAACGCGGTCCCGTGTCTCCAGAATCAGTAATGGTGGTGACCTTATATAGTTATATACTGTATAACAGAGGTAAGGTCAATATACAATAATTACGTTTAGCGATAATATTGTATGTCATCGTGGGAGGCAAGATAGTGGAGTCCCCGTATCAGGTGTGTGTGTGTGTGTGGGTGTGGGTGTGTGTGTGTGTGTGTGTGTGTGTGTGTGTGTGTGTGTGTGTGTGTGTTACCATTGAAACTCTGATGAGGAGAGCAATCCGATAACGTTTATAGGCATTTATGTCATTGTGTTAACTAACTCTTGTGTACTGTTATTTGAAGTCTCACATATATGCTTTCATTAATTTCAATGGAGGAGTTTGGTGTTGTGGTGAAATTAATAAAATATAGATTGTTTCATATAGGGGGAAGGTGTTTTGTTATTAACTTTTGGAAGATTATGACGCACTTTGACAGTATATTCTGGCAATTATGACGCACTTTGACAGTATATTCTGGCAATTATGACGCACTTTGACAGTATATTCTGGCAATTATGACGCACTTTGACAGTATATTCTGGCAATTATGACGCACTTTGACAGTATATTCTGGCAATTATTATATTATTCTATACAGTTCAGGATGGATCTGTGGGAATTATAAGGGTACATACTGGTTAACTTTTTGGCCGATTTTTGCATGTATTCATTATTTTTCTAGTTTCCTCCCTAGACCTCCATCAAATTAAAAAATACATCCATTAGATCCCCCTTCTAGATTAATTTGTAAATTTTTCGGTAGAAAAATGTCCCGGCCGAAGGCCGGTTCTTCCAACATTACAGGCTCACTATCGTTCGCCAGGGAAAAAATCGACTCCTAAATAGCACGAAAGACCTAAATATTGACGAAGAAATGGGTCGAAGTGTGTTAAAATCGCCAAACTAATGGGCCGAACATCTTAAAATCTCGAAACTAATGGGGCTAAACATGAGGGAGAAAGTGGTCCAGAAAACCGGCTCATGTCCCCTTAACCCTCTAACTTCCATTTACCCTACATAACCTGAATAAAATCGTCAAGCCAAGAAAGCAGAATCGAAATGCGTGATCGGATAATGAAAGGGTTGATTTACATAATTATTAGGACGTACAGGCGCTCACACAAGTAAGGATTTGGAAGAGGATGAATAAGAAGTCTGGATCAAATAAAACTATATTCTAATTCTCTTTTAAGGGGAGGTTTCTAGTTTGGTCTCTAGATATCCATCAAGCTTAAGATTACACCCCTTTGAGCCCCTTTCAAGATAAATTTGTAAATTTTTCGGTAGAAAAATTTCCCGGCTGAAAGCCGGTTCCTCTTAAATTACAGGCTCGCTATCGCTCGCCAGGATAAAATCGACACTTAAATGGCACGAAAGGTTTTAAAATTGACAGAAATGGGTCGAAGGTTCTTACAATCGTCAAAATAATGGGGCGAACGTCTTAAAATTAGAAAAGCAATGGGGCTAAACATGAGGGAGAAAGGAGTCAAGAAAAAAATCCCTCAAGTGGAGACGTCCCCTTAATACAATATCTTTAAAAGTATGGAGCAGTGGTGGCTATGAGTCCTGATATTGGCTCACTATTTTTTTTTTTTTTTTTTTTTTTTTTTTTATTCCAACTTACTTCCTCTCGGGCATAGGCTGAGAGCCTTAACATTCACCGCTTTACAATGAACAGTGAAGCCCGTGAGGTCTTGTTCCAGTCTAGGGAGTGAGACATGTGAAGCACGTAGAGTACAACGAGCACCTGCCATCTTGCCTTCACATGAGGCACGGTGCTCTCTCATGGCCCGAAACGACCCCATCTCTGAAGCCACCTCGTTCCCGTGTGTCACTGTCTCACCCCCTACACTCGGACTCTCACACTTACACACACAACGCCACCTGTTGAGCAGATAACTCACCAGGCATTGCACCCCTATAGCATATTTTGAATATGGGAATATTCATACAGTGCTATTTAATCAGGGAACAATGAGGGTATTTTATTGACGTTTCGGTGGGCTTGTGGTAATGCACTGATACCAGGTACAGCACAAATTCCATCCCAATAATATCTTCCCATAGATACATCGGGATTTGAACCCGGGACCTTTGGATTACCAGGCCAGTGGCAAGACCACTCCACCACACCTCCCCTATATTCATCAAGGCAGGACATACTACACCATATTAAACCAAATATTAAACAAAATGCAAACGATTACCCCCTTGAGGATTATGATGCGTTTTGGTAGTGCATTCTGGCTATCATTAGACGATTTTATTAACCCTTTCAAGCTCCAATACGCGTTTCTGTTCTGTTTTCTGGCTACTATTAGACGAATTTATTCAGATTAGTAACGGTATATGGAAGTCAGAGGGTTGATTGAGATAGCATTTACCCTTTTAAAACCCACACATCCTTCCTAAGCTGCATAAAATCATCTAATGATAGCCAACATAAACTGCTACAACGCGTCAGAGCTTCAAGGGGTTAAGTTTAGGAACGATATTTTGAAAGTCAGAGGGTTAATGGATATATATTTTGAAAGTCAGAGGGTTAATGGATATATATTTTGAAAGTCAGAGGGTTAATGGATATATATTTTGAAAGTCAGAGGGTTAATGGATATATATTTTGAAAGTCAGAGGGTTAATGGATATATATTTTGAAAGTCAGAGGGTTAATGGATATATATTTTGAAAGTCAGAGGGTTAATGGATATATATTTTGAAAGTCAGAGGGTTAATGGATATATATTTTGAAAGTCAGAGGGTTAATGGATATATATTTTGAAAGTCAGAGGGTTAATGGATATATATTTTGAAAGTCAGAGGGTTAATGGATATATATTTTGAAAGTCAGAAGGTTAATGGATATATATTTTGAAAGTCAGAGGGTTAATGGATATATATTTTGAAAGTCAGAAGGTTAATGGATATATATTTTGAAAGTCAGAGGGTTAATGGATATATATTTTGAAAGTCAGAGGGTTAATGGATATATATTTTGAAAGTCAGAGGGTTAATGGATATATATTTTGAAAGTCAGAAGGTTAATGGATATATATTTTGAAAGTCAGAGGGTTAATGGATATATATTTTGAAAGTAAGAGGGTTAATGGATATATATTTTGAAAGTCAGAGGGTTAATGGATATATATTTTGAAAGTCAGAGGGTTAATGGATATATATTTTGAAAGTCAGAGGGTTAATGGATATATATTTTGAAAGTCAGAGGGTTAATGGATATATATTTTGAAAGTCAGAGGGTTAATGGATACATATTTTGACCCTCCGATTCCTAGAGAGGATTTCAAAGTTGAGTAAAATCTTCTAATGCTCGCCAGAATAAACTGTCATAACGCGTCATGATCTTCAGAGGGATAATAGCATAAATAAATAATAAGCACTCGTTTGTTCTCATTAAGGGGAGGCAGACCGTTTTTCTGGACCCCCTTCTCCCTAACAACGTTTAGCCCCACTAGTTTTGAGATTATAAGACGTTCGGCCCATTAGTTTGCCGATTTTAACACCTTTCGCCCCATTTCGTTGCCAATTTTAAGACCTTTCAAGCCATTCAGGTGTCGATTTTTTCCTGGCGAGCGATAGCGGGCCTGTAATTTTAAGAGGAACCGGCCTTTGGCCGGGAAATTTTTCTACCGAAAAATTTACAAATTAATCTTGAAGGGGGGTCTAGGGGGTGTTTTTCTAAGCTTGATGGAGGTCTAGGGAGGAAAATAAAAAAAATATATGAATAAATGAATTAATAGACCAAACAAACGGTCAGTCTCCCCTTAATCTAACGTTCCGCAGTGCAGGGATTATAATTTTAATACATGCAATAGATAACCTAATATAATATCATAACAGACACGAGGCAGGTACACACAATATGTCAGCATCGAGGAAGGTGATGGAATATCGGAGAGAGAGACAGAGAGAGAGAGAGAGAGAGAGAGAGAGAGAGTGTAATGGAGTGTATTATAACAGTGTCTGGAAGCCCGTTGTCAAGATAGATGCCTACACAAATACACACACGCACAAACACACACCTACACACTCACCAGCTACCACGCACATGAATACACAGCAGACAACCACACACAGCCACAAACGTACACACATACACACATTATTCTCTGGGTGTCAACAATATCATATATATACAGTATATATCGTCCACCAGTCTCGTATCTCTCCCTTGTTGGCTATTATTCAGCTCTTAGTCCTTGTTTCACTTGTTTCTTTGTTTCTTGTTTCACTTGATTGTTTGTTTTGATATGTCTTACTTATTTTATCTCTTGTGTCTTTCTATGTTTTTACCACCGCGCATACATACCTCACCAATACACACACACACACACATCTCACCAACACACACAGGCATACACCTACACACAAACCCGCTACTACACACCAGACAACCACACACAGCCACGAACACACATACATACCTCACCAATACACACACACACACACATCTCACCAACACACACAGGCACACACCTACACACAAACCCGCTACTACACACCAGACATCCACACACAGCCACACACACACATACATACACACATTATTCTCTGGGTATCAACAATATTATATATAGATATATATATATCGCCCACCTAGCTGTCTGCTTTCTCCCTTGCTGGATATTATTTATCTCTTAGTTCTTGTTTCTCTTGTGTGTTTGTTTCTTGTTTCTCTTGATAGTTTGTTTTGTTATTTATCTTACTTCTTTTCTTACTCCTTGCTTATCTTATTGGATTGTTTCTTGTTTCTCTTGTTATTTGTCTTACTTTTTTTCTTACTCCTTGCTTATCTTATTGGATTGTTTCTTGTTTCTCTTGTGTGTTTGTTTTGTTATTTGTCTTACTTCTTTTCTTACTCCTTGTTTATCTTATTGGTTTGTTTCTTGTTTCTCTTGTTATTTGTCTTACTTCTTTTCTTACTCCTTGCTTATCTTATTGGATTGCTTCTTGTTTCTCTTGTGTGTTTGTTTTGTTATTTGTCTTACTTCTTCTCTTACTCCTTGCTTATCTTATTGGATTGTTTCTCGTTTCTCTTGTTGGTTTGTTTTGTTATTTGTCTTACTTCTTTTCTCTTTTGTGTCTTTGTTTTTCTACCACCACACATACATACAGTACATTCGACCAAAAACAATCTTTACACTGGTGAGCTGTAAATAATCTAGTGTGAACGGAATGAATCGGGTGAAACATACGTCCGTGAAGTATTATCGTAAGAGTTCGATCGACCCACTTCCAGAATGTTTAGAGCGTTAGTGTAATTTTTTTTTTTTGGTCGAGTGTACATGACCAACACACACACACACACACATACACCACACCAACACACACCTCACCAACACACACAGGCATATACCTACGCATAAGCCCGCTGCTACACACCAGACAACCACACACAGCCACAAACACACACACAGACACACATTATTATCTGGGTGTCAACAATATCATATATAGATATAGATATATATCACTCACCAGTCTCCTCTCTCCCTTGGTGGATATGATTCAGCTCTTAGTCCTTGTTTCACTTGTTTGTTTTGTTGTATCTTTCTTATTTCTTGCCCCTTGCTTGTTCGTTTGTTTTCTTATTTGTCTTACTTCTTTTCTCTCTTGTATCTTTCTTTGTCATCACCTCTTGTTTTCCTCTTATTAGCTAGTTTTCTTGTTTGCACTAATTATTTTCTCTCTTGTTGTATCATTCTTGCTATATTTAGTTGAATGTATTTGTTTATACATGTGTTAGTCCCCGTTTCTTGTTTCCTACTACTTGTCTAACCTATGTGTCATTAATTTACTTCAATGTTGTCACCAGTTACAGAGGTAACTATATATTTCCAAACATTTCAGTTCATAGAGGGCATCATGTTGATAAAGAAACTCACAAGAATTCATAGCTAGAGACACAAAAACTGCACTAATCCTTTACATAACATTTAATTTTGTATACCATGAATTAGATATGATTCGCACCCCCCCCCCTCTCTCTCTTTTACACACACACACACAGACGCACACACACACACTCAATCTCACTCAAACTCTCACTCTCTC
Organism: Paralithodes platypus; assembly: GCA_032716605.1. Lineage (NCBI taxonomy): Eukaryota > Metazoa > Arthropoda > Malacostraca > Decapoda > Lithodidae > Paralithodes > Paralithodes platypus. Next base: position 17,291,336 of record CM064510.1, on the reverse strand, counting down.
TCACACACACACACACACTCAATCTAACTCTCTCTCTCTCTCTCTCTCTCCCCCCCCCCCTTAAAATGTCAACTGGTACACAATAGCCTCGGCGTGGGCAACCTTGATAAGAAAGTAATATCACCACAGAAAGGCACCGAAACCCGTAATAGAAGTTTGAGGGGGGTCCGGGGAATACATTTCTTAGAAGTTGAATGTGTCGTCGTAAAAAATTGGAAAAGACGCTCATAAAGTTGGTTTACATAATAAGTATGCATAACGTTTCTTTGATATATATACAGTACAGTATATATCATTGTAATTATTATTATTATGGTTGTTATAATAATAATAATAATAGTAATAATAATAATAATTATTATTAATATTATTTTAATTATTGTTATTACTATTATTATTTATGTTAGTAAATAATTTATCATTTGCAACATTATGCATTTTAAATAATTCCATAATTATAATTTCAATACATTCAATCATCGTATTTTTTGTCTATTGTCCATTATACACTGATTAAAGGGAGGGTTTTCGCTTGTTCCCTAGACCTCCATCAAACTTAAAATTACACCCCTTAGACCCCCTTTCAAGATAAATTTGTAAATTTTTCGGTAGAAACATTTCTCGACCGAAGGCCGGTTCCTCTTAAATTACAGGTTGGGTATCGCTCGCTAGGAAAAACTCGACACCTAAATGGCACGAAAGGTCTTACAATTGACAGAAATGGTGCGAAAGTTCTTAAGATCACCAAAGTAAGGGGGCGAACTTCTTAGCATCTCAAAGCAACTGGGACTAAACATAAGGGAGCATGGGGTACGGAAAAAACTCTCCTAAGTGCAAAATAATCTCCCCTTAATTATTTCACCTTCACCTTTCCTTGTATTATGTTATCATGAATATTCTGTTTGTTTGCTTCTGCCAGAGTGCATCATCATTACTGGGTCTTTGTTCTCTCTCTCGCCCCCATACCCCCCCCCCCCTCTCTCTCTCTCTCTCACATGCACACATACACACACAGACATAAATATAAACACAATCTGTTAAATAGATTGTAGCATGTATAATAATGTTTTAATTAGTGCTATTAACATTTGAGGAATATGCTACAGTGACAATCAGACACTTTATTAAGGGGAGTTATGTCTCTTTATTAACCCTTCTTCTTATGCTTAGCCCCATTAATTTTGAGATTTGAAGACGTTGGCCCCATTAGTTTGGCGATGCTATGACCTGTCGCCCCCTTTCGTGTCATTTAGGTGTAATGTTTTCCTGGCGAGAGATAGCGAGCCTGTCATTTTAGGAGAAACCAACCTTCGGTCGGGACATTTTGCTATCGTAAAATGCCAAATTATCTTAAAGGGGGGTCTTGGGGGTGTTTTTAAAAGCTAGATAAAGGTCTGTCGAGGAAACTAAAAAATAAATATATACATAAACAAAAAGACCAAACCTTAAGCCCTATCCCCCTTAATAACATTTTAATCTCGGTAAGATAAATATTTGTATTCCTAGAATTATAGCAACTCTTTGTATCCTATTGAGTCAGGATATTGCTTGTTGTTCCTACATTTCCTACTGCTACTTCATTATTTATTTATTTTCATTATTGGTATTATCTTTTTTTTTTTGGGGGGGGGATTATACAGCATTTTCCTCCTTCTTCTCCTTCTTCTTCTCCCTCCTCTTCCTCCATCCCCCCCTTCTCCATTCCTCCCCCCCCCCCCTTTCTCCCTCGTATTTACCTACATCATATATATACGTTTTACCAAGTACACAGCAACTTCGGCTTGGGCAAAGTTGGCGGAGAGGAAAATTGTGGTTTTACTCCAACATGGAAACTATGTTGACAAAATTAAACCTTTTTCAGAAGCGACCTCAAGGGGGTACGAGCGAGAGAGAGAGAGAGAGAGCGAGAGATTATGTGGAAGTGCTTGTGTGTGAGAGAGAGAGAGAGTAGACAATATTACAGGTTGTTCCTTATCTCAATTGTAAAAACACTCTCACTATCTCTCTCATCTAGAATAGGTGCTTCGCATGTCTCACTCCCTAGACTGGAACAAGACCTCACGGGCCTCACCGTGTTCAGCGGTAGAGTGTAAAGGCTATCAGCCTATGCCCGAGAGGGAGTAGTTGGAATATAGAAAAGAAAAAAAATCTATCTATCTATCTATCTATCTGTCTGTCTGTCTGTCTGTCTGTCTGTCTGTCTGTCTGTCTGTCTGTCTGTCTGTCTGTCTGTCTGTCTGTCTGTCTGTCTGTCTGTCTGTCTACAATTGTGTATATGTTGCCCCTATGTTGTTTGTTTATATAGACACATAGTCTGGTCCGTATGTCTGTCTCTACCCAGACAACCCTGACGCGATATGGAATATTTCAGCAATACTTTAAAACATATATGATAGGGATCGGTCAGGTACACTCTGACATTCTCTCTCTCTCTCTCCCTCAACCTCTGTCTAACTTATCTATCTCTTTATATGTCTGCCTTGCTGTCAGTTTATGCAGATAATATATTGATATTGCTATAAATCTATAAGTGATCAAATAACGGCAGTAACTAGCATATGGATGCCGATATATATATATAATTATATACAAGGTGATTCAGAATTGCATGCATTAAATTGGAGGACGAAGTCTTTGGATAATTTTAATCAACAATGTATCTATGGTAAAATGTCGAAATATACATAGTTTGGCTGTTACAGTACATTTACGATGTTGTATTAAAGAGGGTGGAAAGTGAAGGGAAACCTGCCTAGATTTGTGTACACATTTATTAACAGATCTCGACGATGTGTTCCTCTTTGCTAAAGGATAAGGAACATGTTCAAAGTGGCCCTCATGTGCCTGCAACACACTGTACTCCTGTACTCAAGACGTGTGAAAAATATATTCGGAAATCTACGCTGGTTTCCCTTCACTTTCCACCGTCATTAATACAACATCGTAAATGTACTGTAACAGCCAAACTATGTATAATTCAACATTTTACCATAGATACAATGTTGATTAAAATTATCCAAGGAAGTTGTCCTCCAATTTAATGCATGCAATCCTGAATCACCCTGTATAATATATAATTATACCGGTATATATATATATATATATATATATATATATATATATATATATATATATATATATATATATTTATTTACTTATGTAATTATTTATTTGTATAGGGAGTTAGATAGATAGATTATGTTCGTTTTTCAACTGTTCTTATAAACTCTATACTAAAATTCCACATTTCACACATTGTATTATATATAATCGTCTATGTGTTACATATAACTATAGTTATACAGTATAGTTCATGCAGCTAGATGAGGAATAACCTTAAATTTTATCACCTTTGACGTAATTAGATAAGTGTAATTACATTAAAAATATAGGGAATTTTTAATGCAACTATATCCATTGGGATTTGTGTATGCAAAAAATTTGTTTTGAAATTAATTATATACATGGCTTCATATTAATGTATACAGTATATATATTTTATATTACAATTTACATACACGTAGTTGCACACTGAAAAGTTCCCTGTAATTTTTTAGATAACATACCCTGTTAAGGGGGCCCACCTCGCTTTTTTCTCTTTCTCTCCCTCTCTCATTGGCTTGTATCCATTCGGCCCCATTCAGCCTACTGCTTTAAGACGTTTATCCCCCTCCAGGTGTCAATATTTTCCTGGTGAGCGGTAGCGAGCCCGCATATATATATATTTTTGTTTTGACAGCAAGCTAAATTTGTAATTGTTTTCGATTGAAAAAAGTCTCCGGCGAAGCCGGATGTCTCCATAAATTGCTGGCTCGCTACCGTTCGCCAAGAATAAATCGACACCTGGATGGGGATAAACGTCTTAAAACAGTTGGCTGAATGGGGCCGAATGGATACAAGACAGGGAAAGAGAGAAAAGAAGAGAAAGATAAATAATCCGGTGACCCCCCTTAATCGATGAGGGGGGTTGCATACGCTGCACCGTATACCATGGGGTTCCTTGTTTCTTGAGGGAAGGGCGTGCGAAAGAATACAATGGTGGTTGTACAAGTCTTATAGGTTATTATATTAATACAAGTTACAGAGAGTAAATAACATGGATTATTACTATTACATACAAATGGTAAAACACAAGTACATCATATACAATAAGATACAAAGAGTTATACGGTATCTAGAGACGGTAGGTATAAATAAGTACAGAATTTATATATATATATATATATATATAATATATGTGGGGGGACAAAAGGTTGATTCTAGTGTACCGTGTGTGTATCAGGCAGAGTGAGATGCCTCCTGCTGGTCCTGCTGTTCTATTATCTCGGTTTTTGTTGGCGCCAGGCTCCGTTGTGTTGCGTGGAAAGAGGGCACGGCGATGGGAGGTCTTAGTGGGGCTTGTAGGTCCTTCTCGCCATGGGGTTGTTGGTATAGGAGTGAGGAGAGGTAGCGCCCGCAGGATACGCTGCTGCCGTACTCTCTCCAGGGACCAATCCGGTGAGGCGTTGACTCGTGACGTCATCGCTCTGGCGGATGGTGGTAAAGCGGCAGTCTCTTCCGGCTGAGTTGCCGGGCATGGATTATTGGGTGGAGGGGAAGTGGCTTTTGGTTTGGCTGGTTGGTTAGCTATTCAATTGTGAGGGGGAGCTGTGCTATTTTGTAGCCATGGGTGATGGGAGAGTGATCCTCGAGGGGGCGCTGCTATATTATGTGGTATAAAATTTTTTATGAATGAAAGCATGACACATTTTGTTAATCTCTGTTGTTTTCTATGGGGTTGTCACGAAGGTATGAAAGGGGGTAACCAGGTGGTGGGGAGATTTACATAGATCTACATAGATACACTGACAACACAGACCTTACGATCCCAGTGAGGTGGTCAGAACTTAATTCTAGTAGATATAGCTAACCCCTGAGTAAAGGAAAGTGGAAGGAAAGTATAGCAAAGAAGGAGAGAGAGAGAGAGAGAGCGTGCGCGAGAGCGAGTGAGAGAGAGCGTGAGAGTGTGTGAAAGAGAGAGAGAGAGAAAGGAAGGAAGGGAGAGCGCTAGGTAATAAATCCCCCACCAAAGAGATTTAATGTCCGGTGAGGGATTTAGGGGCAGTGCAAAAAAAACAAAAAAAACATGCATAGAATATTCTGAATTTACTTGGTTCTAGGCATCAATTTTCTAGCGTTGGTTCTGTAATCCCCCTAGTCATATATTCGAGTTAAAATATTTCGAATTTCATGTTGAATGTATTGGAAATATATATTGTAGTAACGATTTTGTAAAGAGCCAACTGCACATTTATATCCATTTACGAGCTTTTGTGTGGCAACTTTTGATATTAAATTATACCTTGTCCATTATAGGTAGGCCAGAAATCGTGACCCCTAACCTCTGGAACTGAAAATGGGCTAGAGCAAATGGATTGTAAATTTCCACACTTATTCCCTGGCCGACTCTTCCGAAATGGTAGATATATTAGCTCGATTACTCCTGTCGTGTTTGAGTTATAGAGGCTAGTGGTCAAAATTCTTCGCCTAATAATAACCAATAAACTATGATATATTGACAAGATGGTAGAGTATCATAGGGGGCGACATTCATTAAGGGGAGATGGGTCGTTTTTAAGGTCCCCTTCCTCCCTCGTGTTAAGCCCCATTTGTTTTGAGATTATATAGACGTTCGGCCCATTAGTGCGGTGATCTTAATACCGTTCGCCCCATTCCGTTGTCAATTTTAAGACCTTTCGTGCCATTTAGGAGTCGATTTATCCTGGCGAGCGATAGCGAGCCTGAAATTTTAATAGGAACCGGCCTTCGGCTGGGACATTTTCTACCGAAAAATTTACAAATTTAACTGGGTCTAGGGGGTGTTTTTCTATGCTTGATGGAGGTCTGGCACGTGAGGAAACTAAACACATAAGGAATACATGAATTAATTAATAGACCAAACAATATGGCTCATCTCTCCTTAAACGTTAGATCAAAATCTATACACATTGAATGCAAAGGCCATATACTGTATACATGCTCTGTAAGTCTGTCTGTCTGTCTGTCTGTCTGTCTGTCTGTCTGTCTGTCTGTCTGGCTTTCTAGAATCTAAATAGAGCTAGAATACAATTAGAAAGACTTCGCTGGTACAGAGGACATTAATAAATGAGAACTAGATTAGCAGCAAGGGAGAGATAACCAGGATTAATATGAGATGAGGTGATACTGAACATAAATAGTCCTAGTGGATTATAACACGGAGAGAGAGAGAGAGAGAGAGAGAGAGAGAGAGAGAGAGAGAGAGAGAGAGAGAGAGAGAGAGAGAGAGAGAGAGAGAGAGAGAGTTAAAATGTAGATAAATAGCCAATACATATTTTGATACGGAGAGAGAGAGAGAGAGAGAGAGAGAGAGAGAGAGAGAGAGAGAGAGGACAGTCAGGAACCCTCACTTATTATTCTCATTATTTTTGCGTTGTACTTCTTTTGTTTGTTTACCGAGTTAAGTCAGTGCTGTGAATACAATTAAGATAATTTGTGTTTGACGTCCATCATCCCTCAAAGAAAAAAAATAAAAAAAATAAAATAAAATGCCCCAACACACACGCACATTGCACACTCACTCACTCGCTCTCTCTCTCTCTCTCTCTCTCTCTATGTAAATATATATGTAAGTCTATGTAAATCTTTCTCTCTCTAAGATTCTTCACATAATCAGACATACATTTATATTTTACTATACATCCATCCTTAACCCCTTCTGTACCAGCGCCATCTTTTTACTTTTATTCTAGCTATATTTAGAAGACTTTGTGCAATTTAAGAATGATCTGTGGTAGTAAAAAGGGTTGAGATAGTTCAAAGCCTGTTAATTTGTTGCTGTAGGCCCTTTTTAAACTGAATAAAATCGATCATAAGTAGCCAGAGTAAAGTAAAAAAGATGTCGCCGGTACAGATGGGGTTATAATCTTAACGGTGCAGCTTGAAAATATATGGCTAGAGTGATTGCAAAACCAACCACCCAAATATTTTCACTTACACCAAACTAAAATCTGAATATTACAAGTATTTTGTTATTAATATTTCATTTGTTTATTTTCTTTATTTTATTTTAACTTATCTTATTTACGTATTTTTATTTATATATATATATATATATATATATATATATGTTTCTAATCTCTCAGTGGGGATCGAACCGTCGACCATCAGGACGATAGCCGACGCTTTAATCAATTACACCACGGCAGACTGCCGTGACTGTCAATTAGACTGCCGTGGTGTAATTGATTAAAGCGTCGGCTATCGTCCTGATGGTCGACGGTTCGATCCCCACTGAGAGATTAGAAACATTTAGTGGCTCACGTGTATTTGTGATATATTCTCAATATATTATATATATATATAGTATATATATATATATATATATATATATATACCGATATATATATATACCGGTATATATACAGTATATATATATATATATATATATATATATATATATATATATATATATATATATATATATATATGTATATATATATATATATATATATATATGCGTGCGTGTGTGTGTGTGTACGTGGATTCATAGATAGATTTATAGCATGAAACTATATCAGGTATACAAAATAATGAAAAGGTTCGATTCTGGTCGGGATAGATTCGAAAAGTTAGGCCCGAACTTATGTCGTTGAGCACTATCGACGACTAAAGTTCGTGCCCCCCAAGCTTCCACTGTGTGAATCCGAAACATCTGGTGGTCGAAAAACAAAGCATTTGATATGTGTAAATTGCACTTCATTCAGATGCTTCGTTATCGACCCCCAGGTGCTTCGTATTCACACAGTGGCTGGTTGGGGGAACGAACTTTTGTTGTTGATAGTACACTCAACAACATAAGTTAGGGCCTAAGGTTTCGAAGCTATCCCGAACAGAATCGATACTTCTCATCAATCTACTTACCTGATATTTACATTTCCGAGGTTCATTTTTCAGTTTTGAGTTTTAGGTTAGACTATGATCATAAGCAAAGAGTTAGGTTATTGTTATATTAGGGTAAGGTTAGCTTAGATTGTTAAGATAGATCAGATACTGGCAAATCCTAGTCGAATTAACGGCGGGCGAATGTTCTTGTATAAGCGCAATGCCCTTCTCACTCTCTCTCTCTCTCTCTCTCTCTCTATATATATATATATATATATATATATATATATATATATATATGTATCTTGTGATAGTGTAGCGCATACGAAGGACTAAATAACCAGTTTCGTAAATTTGATCAGGTTTCACGACCGCGAGTAACTGCTCTGCCAGACAGCTGAGCCTGGTTGAAGTCAGAAAACGCCAGTGTCAACGTGACTGCCGAGAAGGTAGGGTGTAGCTCTAATGCTCTGCCTCTCCCTGACGTCACGGCAAACCTCTGTAAACTCGCTCGTTGGCAGGGCAAACAAATTCAACTGACATTACCTCTCGAACCTCATAAATCATCTCGATAAAATTTACAACTTAAAACTATGTTATCCTTATACATTCATCGTGCACAGGTGAATTGTTTAAAGGGAAAGAGTGACATGTTAAGTGACGTGTGGGGTGGGTGGAGTCTATCCCATAGTGAACGAAAATATTGGAACTGAGTGTTGATCAATGAAGAGAACTTGAAATCACCGTTTCTTAGAGATAGCAATTTATCTCGTCTCCTTTGGTTCATTAAGGTGTGGGATTAGATGGTGATAAGGTTTAAGAATACGGCCATTAGTTTGCTTACACACATAATACCGGTATGTTTAACGCCAAAGCACAACTTGTGTAGTTTAGAGACAATTTATTAAAAGTTAAACGACAGAACATTACAAATAAGCCATTCCCTGGATGCGTAACATTCGTGATGTAATGAATGGTTGTCAGTCAGTCAGTCAGTAACCAACCCTTACTCCCACAAGACGTAGGGAGGATCAACAAGAGACATGAGGAAGGGAAAAAGAGGTGAATGATTGTAAAAAGTGCAATGACAGCTTGATGAAATATGATATACGTCAATTATAAATTACTATATACTATATGAATACATTTATATCCACCATAGAACCTATATGGAATATATAATTCCTACAAATGTCGACATATTATATAAAGTAGTTCAGTAAAATTAGAAGAGAACATGAGAAGGAACATGAAATGGAACCGAACAATATAAAGACAAAACAACTTATCAAAATCACTATGTGGAAATAACACATTAAACATTTAACAAAAACAATACTGTGAAATAAAAAAAGAACAAAAACCACCACGTAGAATGTGCATCACTATATGAACAAATATATGAACAAATATATGAACAAATATATGAATAAATATATGAATATATAAATACATAAATAAATAAATAAATAAAATGAAAAATACCAATGGAGATATATTAAAGTGTTAGAAAGTAGTTGAAGTGTTACAAGAAATTAAAAAACACCCCGTTCTTAATATCAATCCTCCATTACAACCACAATGTACTTGAATTAATTAATGAAAGCATATGATCGTCTCGGGATTCGACCTCTGGACACCACACCCAGAACATAAACACCTAAACCACAACACACAGGATGAGGAGCACTGTCGTGTGTGTGTTGGTCACTGTCTTCTACTGTCCTATTGGTAAGTATCATACTGGTACCGTACAGTAGTTTAAGGGTAGTTAACCTGGTAGAAATTGGTAACATTGCTTTTCTAGACATTTGTATAGCCAATATAACTATACTCGGTTTGTATAGGTTTGCCATACCCTATACTTCATTGCTATAGGCTATATGTCATTACCGGGGCAAATGCACAGACTAAAGAGACAATATTTACTGTACAGTCAGAAACGGCAGTTTCTGAGACACCTGGATAAGGCCCGGACATTGGGAGCGTATTGTTTTTGGGCTACAGCCCACTTTAACTATCACAAGGCCGCACACGTACGAACACACGTTTCGAACCAATAGATGCTTCACTCAGTCTGCCATATAAAATGATTGTGCTGTTATGCTACGATACGATTCATGCTACAGAATCTGATACATAAATTACAAAATACCATTGTTTGTTATTCCCTCCTGTATCTACATTAAACACGGATAGCTATTAAATAATTAAGAATGTAAAGAAACACTACCAAACCGCAGTGAATGGACTGGCTTTCTTTGTGTGTGTGTGTGTGTGTGTGTGATTCATCAGACGTCATCCATAGTAGTTACTATTAAACACATACCGGTACTCACCTATAATTCATCTTATATCATGCTATTAACCTTGTTGCACTGTGTAAACATTGCAATATATCAGCTACTATAATACTAACATCGAAAAGGTATCTATAGCCATTGCTAAACGTAATATCATGATACGATGCTTATATAGCCTTTACCCTTTAGAGTGTTACATACATTTTTAACTAAATTAATACCGAATATATAAACCTATCAGCGTCCGAAGCTTAACTTTGTATGGTATTACATAATACCCCCCATATATCATTACTGATAACTCATTGCCGTTTCACACCTGAATTTCATAACCAGATGATAACATGTAATATTACATTGCATAGTTCGTTGTGTTGTATGTCATGAAGCAGACACTTCTGTTTTCAGTGTTTGACACCTACTGTAGAGCATTATGTCTATTACAACACACATCGGTTCACTTATACACACACATTCGAATAATCGAAACTAGCAAGTCACGTCATAATTGCCATCGTTACTTTACACAACTGTTTATTACACACCAATGCAAGGTAAACATTTACACTGTAATACTGGACATTCTCCTCTTCAAAATTAATACGAGTATGCATAACGTGGTCACTGAGAACACGGAAATGAAGACAGCTCACTGGGGAGTGGGAGACGAGAGAGTGAACCTAAACTACCAAATTTCGTAACAGCCAATGAAACGTTTAAGGTTGGAACCCAAGCCATTCTCGTGGGGTAGCAATTTGGAAGTATTTATTTTCATTTTTATTTTCTTAAAACCTATGGTAATATTCGTATCCGTATTTACTGTAGATACGTAAGGGAATGTAATCCAATTATTTTTGTCATTTGTATATCCATAAATATATTCGTGCGGATCATAGCATAGCAGCATTATAATTTTACATGACAGACTGAGTGAAGCATCTATTGTTTCTAAACGTGTGTGTTCATAGGTATGCGGCCTTGTGATAGTTAAATTGGGCTGTCGTCCAGAAACGATGCGCTCCACATGACCGGGCCCTATCAAAGTGTCTCAGAAATTGCGGTTTCTGACTGTACATACATGTATATATAAAGTATATATATATATATATATATATATATATATATATATATATATACATATAATAGGGTGGTCAGTATGGAAGTGAAGAAGTCCTTGCATGACAGTGTGGTAATCCCGGGAAATGAGTTACTTGAGAAGTGCGTAAGGAGTTACATGGAGGGATAGACAGACACATGAGGAAGTAAGAAGGTGTGGTGTGGAGGTAGATGTGCTGGAAAGTGTGAAAAGGAACACCTTGAGATGGTTCGGCCATATGAAACGTATGGGAAGCGAGAGAATGACTAAGAGAGTGTACGAGAGCGAGGTGGAAGGACAGAGAGGGAGAGGTAAACCGAAAGAGAGGTGGAAGGATGGAGTGAGGAAGTATATGGATGAAAGCGGTGCTGGTTAGGAGGAGGGGCGTCGACTGACTAGGGACAGAGGTACATGGGGGGGCGGTTCGTTCGTGGTCACCCCTATGGGGATCACGGCGTCAGGCAATAAATAGATAGATATATATATATATATATATATATATATATATATACGGTATATATATTTAATTATATACCTGTATATATATGTGTGTGTGTGTGAGTGTGACCGAAACTAGATAGGCCTATCAATCTTTAACCCTTTCTGTACCGGCGATGTATTTACTACCGTATATTTTAATCTTGCTATAATTAGACGATTTTGTCCAGTTCAAGAAAAATAGTAAAAGGGGTTAAGCGAGATAATTCGCAGCCTGTGAAATTAGCCATAGTCCCTTTTTAAACATGAACGACATGGTTTAATAGTCGCCCAAATATAGTTTAAAGGACAGCACCGGTATTGAAAGCGTAACTAATACACCAAAAGAAAGAGACTCGCTGGGGATGGGTTCTTTTTTTCTGGTTCCCCTTCTTCCTCATGTTTAGCCCCATTCGTTTTCAGATTTTAAGACGTTCGGCTCATTAATTTGGCGATTTTAAGACCTTTCGCCCCATTTATTTGTCAATTTAAAAACAATCGTGCCAGTTAGGTATCGATTTTTTCCTGGCGAGCAATAGCGAGTCTGTAATTTAACGGGAACCGGTCTTCGGTCGGGATATTTTTCTATCGAAAGAATTACAAATTTATCTTGTAGGAGGATCTTGGGAATTATTTTGTATTAAGCTTGATGGGGGTCGTGGGAGGAAACTAAAAAGGCTAATAATATATAATAATAAGCTACGTACTAAATACGCCCATCCACTCTTTAGTATTGGGTTTCAGTTATCTCACGTTTATCAGTTAGCTTGGAAAGGTGTAATTGAGAAGTACAGGGTATAAATTACTCCTTTTCTCACCTTTCCTACTATATGTCAAGTCAGCCCCCCCCCCCTCTCTCTCTCTCTCTCTCTCTCTCTCTATCTATTTATCTATCTATCTATCTCAAATAAAACTTGTAACTAGTAATTTTTTGCGGGTGGATAGGACTCGTTAGCCTTGGTCGGCAAACCATCTAGGGCATACAACCTTATAAAAATCCGGATGGATGATACTCGTCAGCCTTGGTCAGCAACCTGTCTAGGGGAGTAAACCTGATACAATTCCGTACTGCTTATCTAAGTGTAAGGCAGGTTAGTGAATGGATTAGCCGAACTCCACTGTAGCAAAATAGTGCTAATAAGATACATAGAGGGCCTGGAAGTCGGACGGATCCTAAACTGAGTGGTCAATCCTGCAAGTCCTTCAGTAAACTGGCTCGGGTTGTCCCTCTTACAGGGAATAGGTCTACTTGGGGGGCCTTCTGTGTATGGCCACCCTCATTAAAGGGAGTAAGGCGTCCGGCAATAGATAGATAGATAGATAATTATTATTATTAGTATTAATATTATTATAATTACTACTACTATTATTATTCTTATATATATTATTATCTTCATGATAAAATAACACGATAATAAATAGTTTAAATTTGCAAGAAAAAAAATATCTGCATGTTAAGGAAGTCTCATATGGATAGCGTACCGGTACATGCAAGCAGAACAAAAATATACAATATTTTATTTGTGGGGTAAGGATCAATTCTCAGGGGAAGTCACGAAGGGTCACATGCACACAAACACACGCACACGAGTAAAACATACAAGCCAAGACACACACACACACAAACAGACACAGACACACACACACGCACACGCACACAGCCACACACACACACACAGACACATACTTAACTGCAACTATGGTTCATGTGCATGGTATAGGTACCGGTATTTTGAGTTAAGCCACTTTCACACATTCACGATGTTGGTCCCGATGCACCCCGAGGTACACAAATTGGTACATCGGCAGAGACAGTGATACGATGTACGTACGCGTTTGACGACGAAGCCTCGACGGAGACACGTCGTAGCCACGACGGGCCAGATGGTACCACGGTTGCAACACGAGGGCGCCACGTCAATGCCCTAACGGTCCAAATTCCGGTCAAACCCGTACCCCGACCGGTCAAAACCGTACTCCGACGTGGCACGAGGGGAAGACGACGAGGGGGGATGAACTTACGATGGTGTTACGAGCGTGACATGACTAACACGACGCCACAACGACAAACGGGGTGACAGACACAATAGGGGCCGGTTCTGGTACCTGTACCTCACTCTACACACCTCCCAAGCCACGTCCACACGTCAGCACCACTCGCCCTACCCTACACCATGGATGAACTCGAGGTCCTGCAGCTGCAGGTAGATCTGGCAGCACATCAGGCAAGATTAGATGTTGCCCTGTACAGAGCCATGCAGAATATGCAGGATGCCCAGGGGCCACCCAGGATACGGAGAAGGCAGGTCTGGACCCATAGAGCATAATTATAATAACATTTATTGCATACCGTGTGTCAGTGGCGGTCGATATAGGCACACAAGAATAAGAACACACACACACGCACACACACTCACTCGACAATTAATCTCCACAGGTAGGCTACACACGTGTTTCGGTAATCATACCGGTACACTGATTTTTCCTTTGAACTTATTAACTCGTTTGATATAAGTTGATTATGATATATTATATACGCTATAGGCCAATACCATATTAGGTATTTATTTATTAATCATTTGCGTATTTATAGTGTTGTCATACGCACATGATGAATAAATAAAGACCTGATATGGTATAGGCCTATACCGTATATACCGTATATAATATTCCATAATCAACTTATATCAAACGAGTTAATAAGTTCAAAGGAAAAATCAGTGTACCGGTATGATTACCGAAACACGAAGTGTAGCCTACCTGTGGAGATTAAACGCAATGTTATATTATATACTATATGAGATATACCGGTACCGGTATATCGTTTTTTTATCGTTATTTTTATTTTCATACTAAATCACAGCAATTTTTTCTGCTGAACATGATGGCGGTGTTTAGAATATGCTATCATCAATATTGGATTTTATAGAAATTTATAACGATAGTTTTTTGTTTTTATAGAATCCCAGCCGCACCAAAATATTCGCTCTCAATTGGCTTTCACCCATAATAATTGTTTTTTTTATTTTATTTTGTTTTTATGAACGGCAAGAGGAAAGGTTATTATATAAGATTTAAAAAAAAAATAAAATAAAAATAATAATATGTGGAATTTCACCGTAGGTGAAGGTTATACTGTTCAGTCCGCCCATACTTTCCCTCTCAATCTCAGTTGGTTTTCATCAGTATTTATCGGGTGTATATATGGTAATGACGGGGTGGCACTGATATATAGCCTAGGCCTATTAAGACGATTGCACATGTTAAACAAGGGCGAGTGAGGCAGAGGCCTTCCTCGGGGCTGGCTTTATGGCCGCGTCTGGGGCTCGTGGATGCAGCGTGGGCCTCGTGAGTACAGCGGTGGGGGGGGTTGCACGGCATGCTCCGTGGGCCTGTCTTGGTGGGTGTGGGGGATTTGAAAATGGCCCTTTATCTTTCACGACGTACCCCGACGCCACCACGTCGATGCCGATGGGGACACGCCAGACCCACGTCAAACCCACGTCATCGACAGGATGTACCCAATGGTACCACGCCAAAAGTCCATCGTGCAAAATTTTTGAACAAATCCAAAACTTTGGTGGCCAAGCCCGATTTGCCACGTCCCGCACCGCGGGTAACACGATGCTCCCCGACGACCCCGACACACGTTGGGGATTGCACCACGTTGTGTCCCGATATTCAAATCGGGGTACATCGGGACCAACATCGTGAATGTGTGAAAGTGGCTTTAGGCTAAATTTGTTTGAACATGAATTTATTAACTCTGCGAAGCAGAGCGGTATCGTACACACAGGTCCCGCCCGTATACTGTGCACCACAATTCAGCTTGTCCGTCGTCGTCCGTCGTCCGTCGGGAAACTCCTCCTAGACCGTTCGATGGATTTTCACCAAATTTCACAGGTATATTCATTTGGCCAATGCGAAGGTCAGTCGAAAAGAAATTTTCAATTTAACTTAAAGGTTAAGGTCAAAGGTCAAGGTTAAAAATAAGGTAAATATTTCATGTGTCTTAGTTTTTACTCAAATTTCTTCATTTTTACAATACAAATTACTAGCAACCTCGATATCCTATTGACCAAATTTTAGATAAATATTCTGAAGGGTAAAGTCAAAGGTCAAAATATTTGTTTTACTAGTATTTCTTATATTAACTGTTAGATTCTCACTAAACTTACCATGTATATGCGGAATACTTAGGGCAAGATAATACAAGAAACTAAACAATTCCATATGAAAGGTCAAGTTCACAGGTCAAGGTCAAATAAGAGGTAAATAAGAGGTCAATATTCTAATTTCATTACTTTTCATGCAAACTTCACAAAATTTGGCAATATAGTTGCACTTGAAATGAAAAGGAAAATAATAAATTTTGAGACACATATCATGAAGGTCAAGGTCAACTACTCTATAAATACATATGAAACTAACTGATGGGTTTTAATGAAATTAGTCATGCTTATTTGATTTTCCTGGGCAATGTCAATGAAAACTATGTTTTACTCTTACATAAAGGTCAAGGTCACAGGTCATGGTGAAAGGTCAACTTATACAATTTATTTTTAGTTTTATTCAAATGTCTTCATTTTCAGTTTACAAGTTACTGGTAACATTGACATCGTATTTCACAAATTTTAGATAATTATTCTAAAGGGTAAGCTCAAAGTTCAAGGTCAAAGGTCAAAATAGTATTTTTACTAGTATTTCTCATACTAACTGTTAGATTCTCACTAGGCTTGCCATGTATATTCGGAATACCTAGGCCAAGGTCATACAATAAACTATTCTATTCCATATGAAAGGTCAAGGTCACAGGTCAAGGTCAAATAAAAGGTCAATATGCTATTTTCTTTACTTTTCCTGCAAACTTCACAACATTTGGTGAGATAGCTGCACTTTAAGTGAAAAGGAAATTAATAAATGTTGAGACATATAAAGGTCAAGATAAAGGTCAAAGGTCAAGGTCAACTATTCTCATAATATATATGAAACTAACTGATGTGTTTTAATGAAATAAGGCATGTGTATTTGATGTGCATGGGCAATGTCAATGCAAACAAAAATGAACTACATAAAGATCACAGGTCAAGGTCAAAGGTCAACTTTTATTATTTATTAAAACAGAATACTCAAATATTAAAAAACTGGCTGTGTTATGGCTTATTACTTAAATATGGCCTAATATATATCAAATTTCACATAAATATTGTAATAGTTAAGGTCAGAGGTCAAGGTCAAGATAAGAGTATTTGTCATTTTCCCTAAACTCCTCCTTGACTGTTTAATGTATCGTCATAAAATTATACAGGCAAATTCAGTTGGTCAATGCGACGACCATCCAAATGTATGTATTTTACTTTTAGTCAAAGGTCAAAGGTCAAGGTCACAGTATATGATCACTATTTGTAATCAATAAGTTTTATACGAATTAGGCTACACCATATTCATAATGCTAGTTAATACGAACATTGCTGTTAAGCTAACTAAATCCTTGATAAGAAATTCTAATGTAGAAATTCAAAGGTCAAGGTTAAAGGTCGATATATGATTTTTACTAGTATTTCTTATTTAATGTAGGATTCTCATTAGGCATATCATGCATATTCGGAATGCCTAGAGCAAGGTCATACAAGAATAAGCATAATTCCATTTGATAGGTCAAGTTCACAGGTCAACGTCATATATAAAGTCAATATGCTAATTTCTTTACTATTCATGTAAACTTCAGAACATTCGTTCAGACAGTTGTGCATTAAGGGAAAATTAAAATGTTAAATTTTCAGACATCATGAATGTCAAGATGAATGTCAAAGGTCAAGATCAACTATTCCTTTAATACCTCTGAAACTAACTGATGATCTTTAATGAAATTTGACACACTTATTTGATATTCTAGTTAAATCAAAGCAAACAACAATATAATTCTGCATAAAGGTCAAGGTCACAGGCCAAGGTCATAAGTTAACCTTCATCATAAACAAAAAATCGATAAGCTGACGACTGTTAGTTGCATTTTACTTAAAGCACATATAATTCAATCATATATATATATATATATATATATATATATATATATATATATATTATAATACTTAAGGTTAAAGGTCAAGGTAAAAGAACAAAAGAAGAGTGTTGATAATTGTCTTTACACTCTTCCTAGACTGTTTAACCCGTTGTGTACCGGTGACGTCTTTTTCATTGTATTCTAGCTATAATTAGACGATTTTGTGGAGCTTATGAAGGATATGTGGTAGTAAAAAGGGTTAAGATAGTTGAAAGCCTGCTATTTTTATTGAGGTCCTTCATAAACTAAATAAAATCGTCTTAGTATCCAGTATGAAATGAAACCGACAGAACTGTACTGAACGGGTTACGTATCGTCACCAAATTTTGCTGGCAAATTTGGTTGGTCAATGCAACGATTGTCCATTTTGTTTTTTTGTTATTCAAAGGTCAAGGTGAATGGTAAAGGTCACAGATTATGGTCACTATTTCTTTCTTATATATATTATATATATATATATATTATATATATACCGTATATACTGTATATAAACCTATTTTACCTAAGAGATTCAATACTACTTGCAAAATTATAGGTCGCAGAGTTGCGTATGCATTTTTTTTTTTGGGGGACAATGCGAAAACTGCACACCTACTTTATTATAGGACACACACACACACACACGCGCGCGCGCTTAAGTATACCCTATGTATATGAAAAATTTCCATTTAATAAAATCTAAGCATCCTTCAATATATATTTAGAATAGGCCTAGTGCACACACACACACACACACACACACACACACACACACACACAGATAGTGAGAGTTAGTGTGAGAGTGAAAGAGATGCAATTACAGCCATGGTAGATAATAGTCGTACGGTGCAGGTTAGCCACTATCCTGTACAGAACGAGAGAACCAATGCAATTCACACAACCTGATACAACCAAATGCAATAATTCCCTCCCAGCAAAACATTGTCACAACACGTTACCGGTACATACATACGCTCGTGCATACATACCATATTATTTTTAACCATGTCTAAGCTATATATTTGTTTTCTATATATGTACTGGTTTGTACTATATATGTATATATAATTATATACACACACACATAAACACAGGCATGTATGTGTGCAGGAGGCTACAATTTCAAGCCCTCTTTCCGAAAGTGGTGGAACTCTTTAAGGCAAAAGAGGTTTGATATTTATTTCAGCACGTTTCTTACTATCTTTATTCTAGGCTCATGTCGTTATATTGTGGGTATGTATAGTGGAGTGGTCTTGATACTGAGCTGGTAATGCTTAACCATTTATGTACGGTACCAGCGACGTCTGTTATATCCTATTGTAGCTATATTTAGACAATTAGGATCTGTGGTACCGGTACTTAAAAGGGGTGATTGAGATACGGTAATTCGAAGCCATATGATTGCTGGACGTCCTTCCTAAACTGAAGAAAATCGATTAGTAGTAGCCCGAATACAATACAAAGGATATCGCCAGCACAGAAAGGGTTAGGCTCCAAGTTCAAATCCCGATGTGTCATGGGAAGATATTATTGGTATAGAATGTAGGCTGTGCCGATCATTACCACACACAGCAGGAGTGGTACCGTAGCTATGTTGCAGGGGTAGAAACGCCATGAAAAACACCCTTGTCCTTTCCAATGCTTTAGTATGAATATTTCTATATAATAGGATACAATTAGAATAATAGAGATAGGCCTATAAGCCTCAGGTAACGCATAAGGAGAGGACATCTTTGATAGTCTATTGGCTTACAATTTGCAGAAAACCAACATAGGTCTAGGTAACCAGAAAACCGCTATTTTTCACCAAAGTTCTAAATATTTCAGCTAATTTGGGAGACAGAGATGACCAATCATTGTGTAGACGATGGTACTACCTGAATTAACCCGACGTCTACCAACACCCATCGTACTCAACCATTCTTAAATGTTTGTATTTTGGTCTATTTGAAATACCCAAAATCAAGAAAAGCAGTCAAATTTGTATATGCCCAAATTCGTGAAGATTTGGCCCTGTAAAAACTTCTCTTGGGGCTTAATGGCATGGGTATAGGTGACCACTGTATACTTTGTTTTGTCTGACTCAATTTGTTCTTGTTCTGATCCAATTAAGGATGATTAGGTGTGTCAGTCATGTTTTATGATTGTGGTGGAGACCAATAAATGACCCCCTCCCATACCTTCCATAAATTCTCCAACTCCATTCATACTCTCCATAAATTATCCTGTCCCCCCTCCCCCTAAATATATCTGTTCACATGTTTTGAAGAAATTGTTGTGAATAAATTAAATGATAGCACTGGCACTAGACTATTTACATTAGGTTACAATGAGTAAGTAGGGTATCACTTGTTATTTGTTTGTGCACAATAGTATATTTTTTCATTGTTTCTTTATGTTATGAAATAGGCTCATCCCCACAGTATATTTACAAACACACACTCTCTTGACTGCGTGATGCATGCGATGGATGTGGTGCCAAGTTTTACATCAATCGATCAATCTAACTGTGTGGTGCGGTGGTGCGGTCAGGGCATAGCCAGGGTATTGTTCTGTGAGACGCCTATTAACATTGATTTTGACGAATTCCACTTTAGACCATACCTCAGTGAAGAATTCTTGAACTCTATAGAGGAGTCCCAGTATATTAGAGGCATTTTTAGCAATGGATCAAACATAAGGTGTCCAGCTTAGGATAGCCTTCAATGTTACACCGAGGATGTCAATACTGGAGTAATGGGAATATCTACATCATCAACAATTATGTGGGAATCAGAGAGATTATGTCTGTCAGAAACTTCTGAAGTTTGTCTGAAAGAACTCGAGTGTGGAGTAAAATACAGCACACCTTACAGAGAGGCTAACTACATTGTACAGTTGCCCAAATACAGCACACCTTACGGGGAGGCTAACTACATTGTACAGTTGCCCAAATAAATTTTGTTCTTCGTATTGATCTTATGCATGAAGGTAAAATAGTATGAATTAATTGCGATTGCGGTTTATTTGAATTATCAGTTAACTAATAAAATGAGTTAATAATTGCATAAGAAACTACACTCTTAATTCAATCATGCGCATTAGGTTTCTATGTACAAGATCACCGAGAGGAACAGAACATGTGTGGGCAATTGTACATTATATGTGTATTAGTATAGGTAATTAAGCTGCTATACGTTTAGTATATTTTTTGGAGCCAGTCAAAAATGTCCTAATTTAATGGGCTCAACCATATATTATGTTATTTTGTTTTTATTTTATTTTTATTTTTTGTGGTGGTGCTATAATGGTTTAGGTGCTTATGTTCTGGGTGTGGTGTCCCAAGTTCGAATCTCGGGAAGATAATAATGCTTTCATTAATGTATTCAAGTACATTGGGGGTTATAATGGAGGATTAATGTTAAGAACGGGGTGTTCCTTAATATGCTTATCATGGCTAATACAACAATTTGGACTTTGACTTTGACATTCCAAAAGGGTTTCGAACTCTCTTATCTTACTTGATATACCATTTCGACCTATCTCTCTATATGCACCATAGGCTATTCGCTGTAAGTAGGCGAGCACTCGTGACCTCTAACCTCTGAAACTCAAAAACGACTAGAATAATCGAGCTAATATTTCTACCATTTGGGAAGAGTCAGTCAAGAAATATATGTGGAAATTTACAGCCAATTTGCTCTAGCCCTTTATGAGTTACAGAGGATAGAGGTAATGATTTCTCGCCTACTTACAGCGAATTGACTATAGCCTCTGCCTTTGTTCTGTGCCACTTCCCCCACTCTAACTTTCATAAATATTTTTGTGCATTGCCTTTTTTCCGTACCGGTACGTTACATGTACTTTTACAATGCCACCTTTGTGTACCATATGTGGCAGAGAGAGAGAGAGATTTTGATTTTGCCCCGAGGGGCGAGTTTATTGAGCAGCGCCCCCCATCCTGTGAGGGGACAACCACTAGTAAGGCGATACATACTGCTCAAAGAGCCATTATTCCACTGAAACAACAGCATCGTCGTCTGGTTACATTCATATTTGTGTTTATAAATCAGGTTGGCATTATTCAGATGTGTTATTATAGTTCCTCATTTAATTGTCACATGGTCTGTATATACGTATCTCAAAAAAAAAAAAAAAAAAAAAAAAAAAAAAAAAAAAAAAAGCAAGCTTCTAGTGACTGAATTATTAATTGACAGGTTGTAAATAATAGCACTACAGAACTAGTGCAATCGTATGAGGAGACTATTCATATTTTCATTACATCAATGGTTATTGAGATCATAGTTAGCTGAATACAATTATTGTCAAGAATTGATTAAACACCGAATGAAGCTTCAAATAATGCACTCGTTTCCAGGGACTACCACTCGGAGAGAACATTGAAGTCAAACGGTCGTCAACCAACACTTAATATGCTGAACATAAACTGTGTGTTTGTTTGTTTATTTTCTTTTTTCCCTCCCTGTTCTTTTTTCCTCTTTTTTCCTTTAATAAATTGGCTGTGGTTCATCTTCTGTGTTTATTTTATTTAGACTGCTTTTAAACCAGTTGTTGAATCTTAAATTTGGTTGTTGTGCATAATATTCCTTAATTTTCTCTAGAGTTGGGTCTTGTGATAGTTCTAGTTTGTGCCATATTTGTGTTGCTTGTCTATGGAGTCGGACATTTAATGGTAGTGTGTTTGTGTATTCGTGTATTTGTTGTGTCGTCATTGTATAGGGGTATCTTTGGTTTGTGTCGAATCTTAGGTTTTTTTTTTTTTTTTTTTTTTTTTTTTTTCAAGCATGTGATTGTGAGATTGAATATACTTAGTGGGTATTTCAAGAATGTCAGGGGGTAAGGAAATGTGATTTGTATATTAGAAGACTGTGATTAACGAGACGTGTAACATGTGGAGGGAGGTGGTAGAAAGAGAGGGATCTCGTTGGGGGTGGAAGTTTCGCTCCCAGGAATTTTTGTTCCTGTGGTATTTCAATAATAATAATAAAATAATAATAATAATAAGGGGACAACCACTGGTAAGGCAATACATACTGCTCAAAGAACCATTATTCTATTGTAATAACAGTATCGTCGTCTGGTGTTATTATAGTTTCCTCATTTGATTGCCACATGTACTGTACAGTATATAGGCCAACGTGCTCATGAAAAAAATAAAAAATAAAATAAAAGAAAAAAAAAATTACTGAATTATTAATTGACAGGTAAATAATAGCACTACAAAACTAGTGCAATCATATGAGGAGGCCATTCATGTTTTCTTACATCAATGGTTATTGAGATCATAGTTAGCTGAATACAAATATTACATACATGATGTGACTAATATTTCGAACTACATAAATTATTATGCAATAATAGTACCACAAATATATTACAATCATATGAGGGACACTTCACATTCTTCATTACATCAACGGTTATTGAGGCCATAGTTAGCTGAATACAAGAGTCACATACATATGTGACTAATATTACCAACTACCGAAGTTATAATGGAATTATAGTAATACAAATA
Source organism: Paralithodes platypus (assembly GCA_032716605.1). Classification (NCBI taxonomy): domain Eukaryota; kingdom Metazoa; phylum Arthropoda; class Malacostraca; order Decapoda; family Lithodidae; genus Paralithodes; species Paralithodes platypus. The sequence goes on along the minus strand of CM064510.1, from coordinate 17,267,997 downwards.
TTTTACAAACATGAGTTACATGGTTCAAATTCTTATTACAATAATGGTTATTGAGGGGATAGTTGGCGCAATATGACCAGTGGAGAAGTTTACATGCCGATAGTAATATAATATTTAGTAGGGTGTGTGGTTATGGGAGAGAGGGAGGGGGGTTGTAGGAGGTAGAGGAATGGGTGGGAGAGGAGGAGGGGTAGGGGGGAGGGGGAGGAGGAGGAGGTAAGGTACTCCAGGGAGGAGGAAAGTGTGAAAGGGGAGGTGTGTGTGTGTGTGTATGTGTTGGGGAGGGTGGGACATACTACATATAAATAAGTTGTTTAAGGCCAGCCATAGTACTGAAGATAAAAAAAAAAAAAAAAAAAATATGGTAGTTTGTATTTCAACGCAAGTCTACAGATATCAGCAGTATCGCTTCATCGTACCTGACACAACATATCAATAAGTAAAGAAGGAAACTGTATACATGCAAAGATCAAGATTCAATTATGTTTAGTAGCAAAACAATATTCAGAAGGAAGATACTAATAGTCCTCCGGGAGGGATATGCCGCATATCCGAAGGTACTTAATTGTAGGTCAAACCATTAGCCGAGAATATTGAGGACAATTATGTTGCTTACATATGCAAGGGTCATGTATATTGGCTTGCAAAAGGATATGAATTGGCACTTAACAGATTATTTAAATAAATACTGTGTTAGAGGCTCAGAGGGATATGTATATACTGTACATTGTCAATCTATTAAATGAGAATAGCAGTGATAAGTAAAGAAATACTGACTGGTATTATAAGTGTGACATGATCAATGAAAATATGAAATCATGTAGAGGGCGTTACAAAGGGTTTAAGTGTGACCTTGTAAGAAAGAAGAGATGTGTGGAGGGCAAGGGGTGCATACTTATAAGGTTCATGTTCATGTTTACAGTACATATTATTGTGGAGGGGCAAAGTTCTTGTGTTTTTTTAGTATGTTATTGATTACGTTATTCTTTAGCATGTATATTGCTTGATCCTCAATTGTGGTTAACTGATTATTCCTGTATTCCCTAATCATTGGGCATTCCAGGATATAGTGCTCGAGAGAGTGTTTGTTGGGAGCTCTGCAAACCCTACATTGCCTGTGCTCTTCTTCTACCTGCCAATTCAGCTGCCATGGATAACAATAGCCAAGCCTTATTCTTGCATGTACTGAGTCTACCCACCTACTCGTTGTACGTTTACCATAGGTGTATTTGGTCGTAAATGCTACTTTATTGTAGTAGTTTATAGATCGGCTGGTATTATGATGTCTAGCTCTGTCTTCATCCACTCTTTCTTCTTGTGTCTTTTTAATTATAGTTCTCATTTGTTTCAATGACAGTTCAAGAATATGATCAGGTTCTTCTTTCTCTGTGCCGTCCTTGGCAAGCTTATCTGCCCTTTCATTGCCCGGGATGCCTACATGTGAAGGAATCCAGGCAAATTTGACCCCTAGCCCCTTCTCCCCTACACATTTTATCCCCCGTCTGATATCTTGTACAAGGAAAGGATAGGTGGGTTGGGGGCTAGAGATAGCTTCCAAGGCCGCCCTGCTGTCAGATAGGATAAGAATATTCTTTCCCCTTCGAAAGATACTCCCAATTCCCATCGCTATTGCCACCAGCTCAGTTTGAGTGGAGGAGGCCCAGTCCTGTAGCCTGGATAGTTCATCGTCTTCCTGAGCAAAGTTGCCACCACTCATAATAGTGATGGCAGCTCCTGCCCTCCCAGTTACGGTGTTAAGTGAGCCGTCACAGTATACCTGATCAGTGTTCTCATCTGTCATATCTTCTATTAGTGACATAAAGTTTGTCTTCAGAGCGTAGGACGGGATCTCAGACTTTTTTGTGTCGAGTTGTGTCACTATAATCTCAATAGTGGCCTCTTCCCAGGGCGGAAGGGGGACACTCAATTGCCGGTCATCTGGATGGTAGTCTGTAAGCTGGGTGGGCGGGGTGGGGTCAGTCAGTTGCCAGTCACCGATATAGTAGTCTGTAAGCTGGTAGTCAAGAATGTCAGCAGCAGTTACATGTGGCCAGTCCCTGCCTTTTAAGTCATCTATTCTAAGTAGCTCCATTAGTGCAGTCTTAGGTCGTGTTTCTCTGTCGTCTCTCAGTGTTCGTATGCCTATTATCATATTTGTTTCTTTTATTCTATCAGTGATGGACGATAGATTTAACTCATATCTAAGATTTTTTACCTTGACCATTTCCCGGACATCCAAAATAAGTCTCATGGCTTCATTTTGCAGTTTGTCAAGTTTTTCGATCTGATTAGCAGGTAGACAGGATAGAGCAGGTGCATGGTAGTCAATTACTGATCTAATATAGGCAATGTACATGGTCCTGAGGATAGTGATGGAGGCACCCAAGCCTTTCCATGACATTACTTTAACTTAGTCGTCTTTTACAGGTGGTCATTACATGATTAAATTCAGCATTATTACCCTGTGGTCCCCCAACATACACTCCCAGATATTTATAATAGTCTACCCTCTCCAGTACATTACCATGAAGATGTAGAGGCTTGTTACGATTCCAACCTTTTGTTATGGCTTTTGTTTTGTTTGTTGATATTACCAGGCCTAATTGGTCACAAGCTTCTCCTACCAAGTCTAGGGCACGTTGCATGCCCGTGTGACTATCGGCCTGGATCAAAATATCATCAGCATAGCTTTCACAGATCACTCCTCTGGGAAATTTGAGTCTAACAATAATGTGCATTAATATGTTGAATAGTATTGGACTTAATACTCCCCCCTGTGGTGTACCCAGCTCAAGCTTACGTACTTCTGACTTTTTACCTTGAAAGACGACATATGCACTTCTATTGCTGAGGTATTCCTTGATCCAGCCCAATAGTTTACCTTTTACACCCATTTTCGCCAACCTCGCAAAGTATTACATCCCTGTTTGCTACATCAAATGCACCCTTTAAATCTAAAAATACAGTAAAGTTACACCTATGGTTAGAGAGATATGATGTGATACAGGACATTGTACTTCTGCCTTTGATGTAGACATTCAACTGCGGGCTCAATTGTGACACTATTTTGTGCAGTAGCCTATTAAGGACAATCCT
>CM064510.1:17204530-17264801 GCA_032716605.1 Paralithodes platypus | reverse complement strand
ACCGATGCTATCTTCATAGTCAGGCAGATACAGGAAAGATACTTACTAAAAGGCAGGGATCTTTACTTTGTGTTTGTGGACCTGGGAGAAGGCCTTTGATAGGGTACCTAGAGATGTTGTACAGTGGGCTATGAGGAAACTTGGTGTGGAAGAGTGGCTGGTGCGTGTGATAATGAAGATGTATGAGGATTCGCGAAGTTCGGTGAGGGTGAAGGGTGTACTGAGTGATGAGTTCGCAGTCCGTGTTGGAGTCCATCAGGGTTCAGTGTTAAGCCCCGTCCTCTTTATTATGGTCTTGGAGGCGCTGTCTAGAGCTTTTAGAGGCGGACTCCCGTTGGAACTGTTTTATGCAGACGATTTAGTCCTAATAGCTGACAGTATGCAGGATGCTGAGGCCAAATTCAGAGAGTGGAGAGAGGGCATGGCGAGCAAGGGTTTAAGAGTCAATATTAACAAAACCAAGGTTATGCATTGTAGTTTGAGACTAGGTAATGTGGAAAAAGAGCGGTGCATACCCTTGTGCAGTGTGTGGAAAGGGAGTGGGCGTTAACTCAATTCAATGTAGCATCTGTCGATGTTGGGTACACCATGGGAGTAAGCGCTGTAGTAGAATAAAGGGGCCCCTGCCGAAGGATAAGTCAGAAATAGTGAAATTTGAGTGCGTAGTGTGCAAAGACTAGCTTGTTTTAAGTGATGATCCTGTGGCTTGTGAATTTTGGAAATGAGTCTTTGGAGCTGGTGAACAAGTTTTGTTACCTAGGAGATACCATCTCTGCTGGTGGTGGGGCCGAGGCTGCCACTGTTGCTAGAATTAGGTGTGGCTGGGGGAAGTTCACAGAGAATTGATGCCAATCCTGACCATGAAAAGAATGCCTCTTCCCCTGAAGGGAAAGGTGTATGCCTCATGTGTTAGAAGTGCAATGACGTATGCCTCAGAAACATGGGCCGCTAAAGTAGAGGATGTCAACAGAATGGAGCGTATTGAGATGAGAATGGTGAGATGGATGTGTGGGGCCAGGCTACAGGATAGAATAACAAATGTTGAGCTGAGGAGACGTTTAGGTATAAAGAGTATTAGCGAGGTGATGCGTACAAGTAGACTGGGATGGTATGGACATGTGGAGAGAATGGATGAACAAAATTGGGTGAAAAAATGCAGGTCTGTGATTGTGGAGGGAGCTGCACCAAGGGGTGGACCGAGGAAGACCTGGGATCGGACTATACGCGCCGATCTCAAATCCAAGAACTTGACAAGTGAAGCAGCCCTTAACAGGGTTGCCTGGAACGCCGCCATTAGGACAAGAGACTGAAACTGCACTTATGTGTGGAACACTCAGTCTTAAAATTTTATGTATGTATGTATGTATGTATGTAGTTCGAAGCCTGTTAATTGCTGGAGACCCTTTTAAAACTGAGTACAATTGTCTTAAAGTAGCCAGAATAAAGTTAAAACGTACATCACCGGTACAGAAGGGGTTAAGCTTACCCTGTTCATTTATCTACACAGAAAATATATAATCTGCCTCAAGGGTTTCTATTATCGCCAACCCGAAGACGATGAGGGAGGTGTAATTTTGGCCCTTAAGGTAACGTATTATTAGGGTGAAAATGCCATGAGGTTTACAGGTGTGGGTTGCAGCTCTGTTCACCGGGGTCTTAATGTGTCTAGTGCTGTTATATAATAATAATAATAATAATGTTGGCGATGAAGCAAGAGAGAGAGAGAGAGAGAGAGAGAGAGAGAGAGAGAGAGAGAGAGAGAGAGAGAGAGAGAGAGAGAGAGAGAGAGAGAGAGAGAGAGAGAGAGAGTAAAAGAAAGAAAGATAGAAAGAAGGAGAGAGAGAGAGAGAGAGATACCCAGGTATCTATAATAAAGAAGTAATGGACAACCCTTCACCTTTTCCTACAGGTGATGGGTTGGAAGGGGAGGAAATTGATAGTGAGAAAACAATATTAATAATAATAATGGAGTGAAAAAAGTGATGGATGAATAATGTGATGTTAAATTAAGTGGAAGTTTGATTTATTGTATGTATGTATATGGAGGGAGTGTAAGAAACTGTTCTGGAAAGAAGTCAAGCAAGTTAGGGAAGGTAGCAAGGGAAACAGTAAGGGTGTGAAAGATAAGAATGGGAGAATGCTAGCCGAGAAGCAAGAGAGAGTCGAAAGATGGAGGGAGTACTTCAATGAGTTGCTAAATGTAAGGAATGAAGAGCCAGCAAACATAGTTGGATATGGTATGGGAGGGAGAAGAAGAGAAGTAGTGGAGGAGGAGGTGGGGATCAGGTCAGAAGTGTGGGAAGCTATGAAAAGAGTGAAGTTTGGGAAAGCACCAGGAACAGATAGAGTGTGTGGGGAAATGTTGAGGTATGGTGGTGAGATAGTGATCGAATGTGTATGGAAAATGTGCAAACTAGCATGGGAGAAGGGGAATGCACCCGATGACTGGAAGACTGGCATAATAGTCCCCCTATATAAGGGCAAAGGGGAAAGAGGAGTGTGTGGTAACCACCGAGGAATATGTCTTTTAAGCGTAGTAGGGAAGGTATACAGGGAAGTAATTGAGAGAGTGAGAGTGAGAACGGAGAAATGAGCGACGAGCAGGGAGGTTTTAGGAAGGGAAGAGGATGTGTAGATCAGATTTTTACCCTGAATTGTGTTGTGGAGAAATATCTGGAGAAGCAACAAAAGGTGTATGTTGCCTTTATGGACTTGGAGAAGGCCTATGACAGAGTGGATAGAGAAGGCATGTGGAAAGTACTTAGAATATACGGAGTAGATAGCAAGTTGCTGAAAGCAGTGAAGAGCATGTATGAGGGTGCAAAGGCGGCAGTATGTGTGGAGAATGAGCAGAGCGAGTTCTTTGGCCTGAGTGTTGGGTTGAAACAGGGGTGTGTGATGTCCCCGTGGTTGTTTACTGTGTATATGGATGGAGTCATGAAAGAAATACTAGGAAGAGCAGTGGATGTTGGTGTATCGATGAAAAGGGAGGGAAATGAGTGGAAGCTGCCTATACTGCTGTCTGTGGATGATACAGTTCTGATGAGCGATAATGAATGGGAGTTGCAAGGTCTGATAAATGAGTTTGAAACAGTGTGCGAAAAACGGAATTTGAAGGTAAATGTGGGGAAAAGCAAGGTTATGATCTTCGAAAGGGGTGAAGTCACAGAGTGTGAGGTGAAGTTGAACGGTGAGGCTATGGAGATCGTCAGCTCTTTTAAATATCTGGGCAGTGTGTTGAGTAAAGATGGGACTGTGGATGAAGTGCGGGAGAGGGTGCAACAGGGGAAGAGGGTTGTAGGAACGTTGAAAGCAGTAACAAGAAATAGAGTGGTCAGTATGGAAGTGAAGAAGTCCTTGCATGACAGTGTGGTAATCCCGACACTAACTTACGGAAGCGAAGCATGGATGTTCGTGGTGAGACTCAGACCAAGAGTGAGAGCGGTGGAAATGAGTTACTTGAGAAGTGCACGCGGAGTTACATGGAGGGATAGACAGACGAATGAGGAAGTAAGAAGGAGGTGTGGTGTGGAGGTAGATGTGCTGGAAAGTGTGAAAAGGAACAACTTGAGATAGTTCAGCCATATGGAATGTATGGGAAGCGAGAGAATGACTAGGAGGGTGTACGAGATCGAGGTGGAAGGACAGAGAGGGAGAGGTAGACCGAAGGAGAGGTGGAAGGATGGAGTGAGGAAGTATATGAATGAAGGTGGTGCTGGTTGGGAGGAGGGGCGTCGACTGACTGGGGACAGAGGTGCTTGGGGCAGTTCGTTCGTGGCCACCCCTTCAGGGATCATGGCGTCGGGCGATAGATGTATATGTTGATTTTATTATATATATATATATATATATATATACAGGTATAGTATACAGTATATACTGTATATATATATATATATATATATATATATATATATATATATATATATATATATATGTATATATACTGTATAATATACTGTATAATATACATTATTTATTTATTTATTATGTTTTCCTCTAGGGGTTTACATTGTACTTGTGAAAAATCAGTAAAGCTATTCCATTTAAAAACAACAGTAGCAAAACACTTCACCCGGTGGAGCAAAAGTATGGCAACTGTTGTGTCCATTAACCTACTAAACATAGGCAGAGGAATGTATGGGACCTATACCGTAAATGATCTCTCTCTCTCTCTCTCTCTCTCTCTCTCTCTCTCTCTCTCTCTCTCTCTCTCTCTCTCTCTCTCTCTCTCTCTCTCTCTCTCTCTCCTCTCTCTCTCTTCTCTCTCTCTCTCTCTCTCTCTCTCTCTCTCTCTCTCTCTCTCTCTCTCTCTCTTTCTATCTATCTCTCTCTCTCTCTCTCTCTCTCTCTCTCTCTTTCTTTCTCTCATTTTCTACCTATCTATCTATCTATTTATGTGCATTATAGATAGATAGACATTCCTCTATATTTATCTAGTCGCCCTACTTTCTTAGTCTCTCAATAATCTATCTAGCTATGCATCTGTATCCAACTATCTATTAACTTATTTCTCTATCTATTTCCTTCATATACGACTACCGCCAAATTCGTGACCATGAATCGTAATTAGAGACTAGATTCGTGCTCTCTGGTCATCCTATTGTTTTTATCCCGATACCGAGTCAGTCGCTATAATTTACTGAAAACAATTATTGATTTTGAGAGGTATTGATTTGGAGAGGTATTGCGTGATTGGTTTAAGGGAAAATTTGTATTTGTATTTAAATAAATGTATGTATTTGTCTAAATGTTTATATATATAATTATATATTCATGTATTTATATATTTTTAGTTTCCTCCATTGAACTCCAGCAAGTTATATAACATTTCCCAAGACCCCCCTTTGAGATAATGTTGTGCATTTTTTGGTGGAATAATGCTCCGTCCAAAGGCCGGTTCCTCCTAATTTGCAGGCTCGCTATTGATTATTAGGAAATTATAGACAACAAAATGACACGAAAGGTCTCAAATCGCCAAGCTAATGAGGCAAATGTATTACAATCTTAAAACTAATGGCGCTAAAATACCCTATTAATAGGAACAGATTAAGAAATAACACAAAGATAAAGGATTTTACACGCATGAATTCACAACAAAATACATACACAAGAACACGCGCCTATGATCCTACACACCCAAGCACATACATAATATATCCTCTCATATTCTCTGACACACACACACACACAAAAACACATACAAGCTCACTCATTTGTACAGACACATACGCACACAATTCCAATCACTGTACTGCAAAACCGATCCCATTTCTCGTTACCATCAGTATTGGGAGTAAGGTTATATATAAGAGTAGCGAGTAGTGGATAAATTAAGGGGAGTTTATACTAGACCCACCTTCTCCCTAATGCTTAGTGTTGACACCTTAAGACATTCGCCCAATTACGTTAGTGATTTTAAGGCCCTTTGCCCCATTTTTTGCCAATTTTAGAGCTCTTCGATTCATGAAGGTTCCGATTTTTCTCCTAGCAAAAAAAAATGCTAATTAATGAAATCAATGACACTAATGAATACATGTGGTATTCCAAGGATTCGAACCTAGGATACTTACATAGAATTTCCGCGCACTAACCATTACGCTATAAAGACATTAAGCATAACCGGCCCTCGGCCAGAACACTTTCCTAACTTTTTTATTTCTTTTTTATTTAAGCATGATAGAGGTCTAAGGAGAAAACTAAAATAATAGTAAATATGTACATACAAATCTTCCCTGGAACAGTCATAATTTCCGTTATGCAAATGTTACCCTCTGCGATAATTTATGGGCGTCATTCATATATAATTAATTAGCATATAATGACGTTCATGTATCACCCCCTCTACTGCTGACCTGACACACCTCATAATGACCATGAATAATAATGAATGGTATGGTCGACTGTACGTAAATACCCTATACCCTGTTCCAAATAAGTAGGCCAACACTCTTGATCAGTAACCTCTGTAACACACAAACGACTAGAGTTATCGGGCTAATATTTCTAACAATTGGGAAGGGTTAGATAGGAAATAGGTGTGGACATATACAGTCCCATTGCTCAAGCCCTTTTGGAATTACAGAGGTTAGGGTTCGCGATCTCCGGCTACCTATTTGGAACAGGGTATAGTAGAAGGGTGTGTTGGGTTAGAAGTGAGAAACTATTTTATTTTATTATTTTCCTATATGCATGAAGTATAACAAGTGTCCTCTCCAAAGTGGTAAAGAGTGAGAGAGAGTCAAATTAAAAATATTTTAGAGGAAATTTAGGTGTGCTGCAAAAAGGGTGGTGTGCTTGTTAAGGGGTGATGGGTGGATATATTTGCTTGTTAAGGGGTGATGGGTGGACATATTTGCCTGTTAAGGGGTGATGGGTGGATATATTTGCTTGTTAAGGGGTGATGGGTGGATATATTTGCTTGTTAAGGGGTGATGGGTGGACATATTTGCCTGTTAAGGGGTGATGGGTGGATATATTTGCTTGTTAAGGGGTGATGGGTGGATATATTTGCTTGTTAAGGGGTGATGGGTGGATATATTTGCCTGTTAAGGGGTGATGGGTGGATATATTTGCTTGTTAAGGGGTGATGGGTGGATATATTTGCTTGTTAAGGGGTGATGGGTGGACATATTTGCTTGTTAAGGGGTGATGGGTGGGACCATATTTGCTTGTTAAGGGGTGTGTGGGACATATTTGCTTGTTAAGGGGTGATGGGTGGACATATTTGCTTGTTAAGGGGTGATGGGTGGACATATTTGCTTGTTAAGGGGTGATGGGTGGACATATTTGCTTGTTAAGGGTGATGGGTGGACATATTTGCTTGTTAAGGGGTGATGGGTGGACATATTTGCTTGTTAAGGGGTGATGGGTGGACATATTTGCTTGTTAAGGGGTGATGGGTGGACATATTTGCTTGTTAAGGGGTGATGGGTGGATATATTTGCTTTGTTAAGGGGTGTGATGGGTGGACATATTTGCTTGTTAAGGGGTTGATGGGTGGACAATATTGCTTGTTAAGGGGTGATGGGTGGACATATTTGCTTGTTAAGGGGTGATGGGTGGACATATTTGCTTGTTAAGGGGTGATGGGTGGATATATTTGCTTGTTAAGGGGTGATGGGTGGACATATTTGCTTGTTAAGGGGTGATGGGTGGACTGCAAGGGGTGATGGGTGGACATATTTGCTTGTTAAGGGGGGGTGGGGGGACATATTTGTTTGTTACGTGTTACATTGTTAAGGGGTGATGGGTGGATATATTTGATCATGTATTATCTTTTTGAAAAATTATTTAGTTTCCTCCCTAGACTTCATCAGGCTTAAAAAAAAAAACATCCCAGGACCCTCCAAGAAAAATTTATAAATTTGTCGATAGTAAAATGTCCCGGCCCAAGGCCGGTTCCTCTTAAATGTTGAGCCGATAACTGGAGATGTCGCCCAGAAAACAACTCACCCTGCAATTGTACAAGGAACTTGATTTGATTAGGTTAGGTTAGGTCAGATTAGGGCAAGTTTGGTTAGGTCAAGTTAGGTTAGTTCAATAAAATATAATCTTATGCGATTTATTTCGGGCAAGCAAACTTCGGAGCGAGTTGTTTCCGTGGCGAGTCCTCCAACATTCGTGGAGCCAATATATACAGTACTGCCGGTACTGACAAAGGAACACAGTCAGCGGGCTTCAGGGTAGACTAGAGAGTAGAGGGAGAGAGAGAGAGAGATGAGAGAGACGAGAGAGAGAGAGAGATGGAGAGAGAGAGAGAGAGAATGAGAGGAAGACGAGAGAGAGAGAGAGAGAGAGAGAGAGAGAGAGAGAGAGAGAGAGAGAGAGAGAGTAATCCTAGAACATGGCCTATTTTCTTGTTGAGTGTATGTTGTTTTCTGTACTAAATTACATTACACTATTATTTCTACAGCTCTCCTCAAGCATATGCACTTTCTCTTAAGTAAATAAGAAATATATATATATATATATATATATATATATATATATATATATATATATATGTGTGTGTGTCAATCAATACAAATTATTTCAAATTTACGGGCTTAACTTCATAATTTGAATGCGTGGAAGTTTTGGTCGGAGGGATAAACTTTTATCTTGTATTCCAAACTGGTGTATGTGTGTAATTGCAATACTACGACCCCTCTCTCATATCAGCATCTCTAATCCCTTAAAGTACAGTACCGTCCATAAGCTCAAGAAGAGGCACGTAAGGCTATATCTGCCTCGGTTGCCCTTATATTAAACAAATATAAACTACAGTATTTACTGTTGGTTAATACATTTGACAGATTGGTTTAATTACATTAGGTTGAGTTAGGTTACCCCGGCTCATCATATGTTGCGTTAGAATAGGCTTCATAATAGCAAGGTAGTACTTACATAGATATACTGACCACACAGATCCTGCGAAGTGGCTAAGACTTAATCTTAGTAGAAATAGTAGGACATTACTGAGGAGTAAAGAAATGTCGAATGACTCGCCATAATTTCTGCCCCTTGGAGTTGTAGGTTTGACAGGTGGGTAGGTGAGGCTGCTTCCGGTACTGTCAGGATCCATCAACACAACCTGTCAAAAGGTATGATAATTAAAGGTATATTAATTATAAGGGGAGGTTTTGGATTTGTTTCTGGTTCCCCCTGCTCCCTCATGTTTAGCCCCATTGATGTAGAGATTATAAAACGTTTACCCAATTAGTTTGGCGATGCTAAGACCTTTCCCTTCACTTCCTTGTAAATTTGTATACCTTTCGTGCTATTTAGTATTGTCCGGGCGAGCGATAGCAAGCCTACAATTCAAGAGACTCTGGCCTTTGGCCGGGACATTATTTGTCGAAAACTGTACATATTTATCTAGAAAGGAGGTCTTGGGGGTATTATTAGGTACGATTTTAGTTACTGGACACCTATTTGACAGGTACCACCGAGGATTTAATACATATTTGTTTTCGGTTTCCACGCATCCAACACCAAGCTACACCTTTTTCTGGTCCGGTAATAGTATTGAAAACGATATAATAACTTTTTAAATGTGGTTTTCGACGAGAATAAAACGGCGCGTTTGGGCCGAAAATCGGCGGCGGGGGGAGTCCGTCGTCGCTTCGGATCGTCGCGGTTTGTTTACCCAGGACGCTGAGGTTACTACGGCCAGCTGTTTTACTTGCCCCCTGCTGGCCACATAGATGACGATTATTATAATTCACGGGGGGGGGGGGGGGGGGGAGAGCCCCCCCTCAACCCTGTCCTGTATCCCACGGCCTATAACGCAAGTCTTTATCAAAAAATGGACCCAACAACTGGTTATATAAGCTTAGCTATTTGAAGTCGACCGCCAAGGCGGGACCGGGGAAAGTCACTCCGAGCGTAAAGTAAACAAAGCGACGCTACTTCCACGAACGCAACCGAGTTGTCTTTATATTTAGTCTCATATTATCATTATTAAAGTGTCCCCATTGCTTGTTTAGTGTTTCGTACACCAGAAAAGGGTGTAGCTTGGAGTTGGATGCGTGGAAACCGAAAAAAATATGTATTAAATCGTTGGCGGTACCTGTCAAATAGGTGTCCAGTAACTAAAATCGTACCAATTATTATAAGCGTGATGGAGGTCTAGGAAGCAAACTAGAAAACTATGACGTAATTTTCATCATACTCTGATTATCATTGGACTATTTCGGAAAATATAACCGAAACTACCACTAATTTTCCCATGGTTTTTCTTTTTGGTTTTAGGTAGTTTTCATCATTATACAGTAGTTGAAATTAGTTACAATCCCCGGATTTTTTTTCCCATTATTCAACGATCTTAAAACACTCAGATGTAAGTAATTTTCAGAGTAAATCTAAAATTTGTTTTGTCTTTGGATACAGGATGGGTTGAGGGGGGGGGAGGGGGGGGGCTTTTCCCCCCCCTCACCCGCCCATGAATTATTGAAATCTGCATCTATTTTAACAGTAAGGGGCTTAATAAGAATTTCACTGTCGTCAATAAGGAGAATTATAGGGAGATTTTTTCTTTTATTACAGTGTTTTATATAGTGCAAATAAAATGTATCTCCGGAGGTTGAAACACATTTTAATATGATCTTTGCAACATCCTTATTCTATAATAGCCTTCAAATATTGAAAAATAATTAGTGGTAGTTTCGGTAATAAGTACCCTATTTTCTTTAGCTTATAATCTACCTCTAGGAATCAAAGGGGTAAATATGATCTCAATAAACCCTCTGAATACCGTCGGTACTTCTTAAACTGTAGTAAATCATCTAGTTTTAGCCAGCATCAAAGGTAATAAGACGTCCTCGTGCAGAAGGGGTTAATAAATCGGTAGGTGAGGTTGATTCACGTCACTGACAGAATCCATCAACCAACCTGTCAAAAGGTGTCTATAACGTTATGGCAGCTTGGGAAATAGTCTAGTAGCTCTTGAATTTCCTGAACTAACCCTTTCAAGATCCGATGACGCCTTTCTTTACGGTTTTATGACTATTACTAGACGATATTGTTCAGATTAGGAAGGGTATATGGAAGTCAGAGTTTTAATTGAGCCAGTCTTTAATCTCATCATTCCCGCAGATCCTTCCTAAATTGTATAAAATCTTCTACTGATAGCCAGAATAAACTGTCAAAATGCGTTATAAATTTCAAAGGTTTAATGCATTCAAACTTTTCCGTATATTTTGGCAATCTACTTTTACGTTGATATTTTAGTTTACGTTTTGAGTTACCCTAAAACAAAGAATATGGGATATATGTTTGCTGAAAAATTTCTCCTTTAATGATATGCCTTACAACTAAATAGGTACATTCTAAAACCACTCAACCACCCACTTTTCGATGGCAGTTTGGGCAACCAAATCAGTATGATGCCATCACATTGGGTTAATATACAGGAGACGCAATAATATAGGTAGCAAATTTCTAATGGTAGTTTTCGTTTCCTATCATCATATGTTTCATTTCTATATACTTTTTATCCCCGGGAAAAACCAAAAAAATCTCAGGATTTTTTATTATTTTCTTGGGATTTTTTTGTTTTTCATTAACCTAACCAAAAAACCTAACCAACCCAAACCTAAATGTATTTGGGGGCTATTAGGTTAGGTTAGGTTAGGTTTTGGTAGCATTCAAGGAGACTACTGCAGGACTCTTCTTCTTCTTCTTCTTCTTACCTCTGACCGGGTATAGGCTATCCTAGTGTTTACTAGCCTATACCCCTTTGAAAGAATATTAGCCTAACAACCTTACCTAACGATAATATTCAAGGACACTAGTGCGACGTTATGAGAAACAATTTATTAGGGAAAATAGGCACCAATAGATTCGCCATATTTTTCTCCATATAGTCCGCATGGAGGATTTTCGTTATCAGCAAATTGAAAAATACCCACTTCACAGACAAATACACCAAAAATCTAAGTCAAAGCGGGGGTGTGGGGGCGGCAGCCCCCACCTATAATACTAGGATAGGTTAGGTAAGGTTGTTAGGTTAGGCTAATGTCCTTTCAAAGGGGTATAGGCTAGTAAACACTAGGATAGCCTATACCCGGTCAGAGGTAAGAAGAAGAAGAAGAAGAAGAGTCCTGCAGTAGTTTCCTTTAATGCTACCAACCTAACATTCCACACTGATATTTGGTATTGATAAATACGTTCAATGTAATGAAAATAATGAAAAATATGGCGAATCTATTGGTGCCTATTTTCCCTAATAAATTGTTTCTCATAACGCTGCACTAGTGTCGTTGAATATAACCTAGGTTTTTTTTGGTTAGGTTAATGACCAAAAAAAACAAATCCCAAGAAAAACAAATTAAAAATTCCAAGATTTTTTTTTTTTTTTCCCCGGGGATAAAAAGTATATAAAATTAAGCATATGATGATAGAAACCCAAAACTACCATTAGAAATTTGCTACCTATATTGTTGCGTCTCCTGTATATTTACCTCATATTGTACTGACAATTGATGTTATTCCCAAAAGGAGTATTTGTAGCAATCAAAGGGGAGGCTTCTCAACAACGCCCTACTTAAAGCTGAAAACTTATATTTATAATAGCGATAATAAGCTGAACTAATGGCAGGCGTCATCGTACTGAAGACTTCTGGGAATCCCTCACAAATCAACCCCCTTAGGATCACTATCGTATTTAGATAGTTAGTTAAAATTGGACTTCAGAGGCTATCAACCCTTCTGGATTATTAAGCCAGCACACTGTAAGTCAAGAATAGCGTCAGGACTGGAGCCCCTTGTTAATTTCGAATCAAAGATATGTACTATTAAGTATACGCACTTTACCTAATACGTTGAATATTCTGCACAGGCGAAACAGATAACACATTCACCATGTTCCACGACTCAACAGACACTGATCATGACATCACCATATCCCCCCCCCCCATCCCCACACTCCCCATCACCACCATAGAGTACAGATTGGATAGAGAGGCAAGAAAGACGCTACAAATGTGAAAATAGCAAGCCGCGCGTTGAGAGATGGCAGCACGATCGCGAAGGAAAACGGGAGGGTCTCCATTAATTCGTAATAATCCCTACCTTGTACTAATAACGCTATTAATAATCAATTATACGCTATCCAGAGACTCTATAGACATGACAGAATTAAATAGTCATAAGTAGAGGCTACTGTAAAGGCCAGATCATCGTGAAATTGTCGTAATTATGAGGAGGTTCAGAGCCACGTCTCTTCTACCTCCACCATTGGGTAATTTTTTTGAAAAGACTCGCAGCGTTATTATACATAATTTATTAGGGAAAGTGAAGCTCTATGGAATCCTTATAATATACTCACATAGATTCCACTGTGGGAGAATAGTTTTGATAGTTAACTATAGTTTTGATGTAAATACTACCGCAACTACGAATCTTGTTTCCGAGACCTAGTATAATAACCTAACCAAACAACCTAACCTAACCTAACCTAGACCCAGTACATGGGATACAACACTAGCCCTTGCATGCCAGCTACTGTGGGTTCATATATTAGACATACAGTAACATCTTTGTAGAACATAACACTTTACCGTAGCGAGTGTACTCCATTCCGAACATTTTTTGTAAACATGAACACGTCCGTAGCAGAGCTCTACAAGATTGCGGGACTGAGTTTGTTTACGCGCGGGACTATTTATATCGATAAAATCGAGTTACAAAACTTATCAAAACTATTCTCCCACAACGGAATCTATGTGAGTATATTATAAGGATTCCATAGAGCTTCACTTTCCCTAATAAATTATGTATAATAACGCTGCAGTTTATTCGCGATAATTATCAATAATATATATTCATAATTACATTTTAATTCTTGTTGTGTTGCTTAGAGTTATACAGTTTACATCATATGTAAGTATTTTGTTATATTGTATATGTATTCCTAATATTTTCTCTTGCTTTTATATATCTATTTTATTTTAAATAATTTACAAGTGTTTTTACCAACATTAAATCACTCTTAAAGACGTTCCTTCTTTAATCTATTGCCCCCTCATGTTGCGGAATTTCCCTTAACTTGGTAACACTGCAAACAAGCCAGGCGCACAGATATTAAGGAGTATCTAATAAGGAAAAACGACTGAGGTGTTTTGGTTGTATGCCCTACAACAGTCCTGCCACCAAATCCCTAGGACGCGCGGAAAAATAACCGTGTGACGTCACGCTTTGGCCTCTATCCAATCTGTACTCTATGATCACCACACACCCTTTCTCCTCCGACTCCACCACCTCTCAGACGATCAACACAACTTCAACCACCGTAACACAGACCTGGCAACTCATTAGGTATATATTTGGTAAAGCCTTAATAAGACGATTCTATTAAATTCGGGAGAGCTTCGAAAACTTAGGTCACGATTTATGTCCTAGAGTGTACTGCCAAGAGTATAAATGATGACGTGCTCAATTGTATCAGTATCGAACACAAACAGGATAACACAAACGCTCTCTTTTAGCCCAGATGCTTCAGAACTTGAATTTAAAGGTTCAAAGATTCGAACTGGTTTAACTTGAATATTGCTCATGACTATACAGGACCATAGTATAATTATTATAGTAATTTTTTTTTTTTTTTTTTTTTTTTTTTTAATAATATAGTTGAACCAGATCACTGAGTTCCCCCAAAATAACTCATATATATTGTTGTATTCACACAACTATACGTAGCTTTATCTCTGTTGTCCTAGGCTCTGATGGTGGAATCTTTATAATTCCGAAACTTTAGAAAATAAACACCACATTTCTTCAAGATGTTTATTTTCTCCCTGGTTGCTACGCTTTCTACACGTTCGAAGTCAATTGCAGAAATTAAATATATATACAGAGTGTCCCAGGAGGAAAGGGCATAACCTTGGGAAATGATAGAAGGTATTCTAAGCATAAAATATTCTATAACAAAAAGTCCACATTTCAACTGTTAAAAATATATTGAAGGCTTTATGTAGTGTCCTCCCCTAAATCACTGTAATGGACTCTTCTATGTCAAATAGTTTCCAACTACTCCAAAGTGAGCTAATATGTCTATAATCATTTTGCAACTTACAGAATTATAGTGTCTTTAAAATATTATGGTAAAATAATTGCAGAGAGATGGAGGTGCAGTAGGCACTATGACAGCCAGGCCAGCCTTATGGGGAAATACTGAAGAAAATACCATTTTCAATATGCAATATCTCTATACCGGTCGAGATTTTGACATTTTGTCATAGAACATTTTAGGCTTAGAATTTTTTGTTCTAATATTTCCCAAAGTTATGCCCTTTCCTCCTCGGACACCCGGTATATATATTATATAGGCTACTGTATATATACAGTATATATATATATATATATATATATATATATATATAAAGGACAATAAAAGTATGAAATAATTTCCAGAAGGGAATTAAGACCACTCGGAAACTCTCAGTGCCGCCTTTCGAAGCCTGACAGTTCGATAAAAGATTAATGCGAGAAGTTGGAAGGAATTTATGAGATCGCAGACCGGTTTTAGTGTCGCAGAAACTTTCGGCGATACATTCTTCTTTCGGAGTTTGGTTGTTAAAAAGACAGATCAGATAGAAAGTTCAGTTGGGAGATGAAGGCAGATACATACAGTATTTTGTTATTATGTTACCTCCACCAACCGACTTTACTCCTAAACTCAATTAATGAAATCAACAAAGACATGTGTACAGAATATAAGTTCCATAACTCATTTGAATAATAAGCTGGTATTCGCCCTCCCTTTGCTTATAAATGGTATCCTTGTCAAAATATTCATACAAAAACTGTCTTTGGATGGAGATTTCTTGTAATTCAGGGTTAATGCATTGATATGGCTGTGTACACTCTACGACCTAAATCCTGGTCCAATATTATATCCTTCAACATTAAAGAGAACCTCCCGAATGTAAAATAATATAAGGTAAAGAATTAATGAGGAGATTCAATTTAGTTCGAGAGAGCTTTGGAGAGTTAAGGGGAGGCAGACCGTTTTTCTGGACCCCCTTCTCCCTAATGTTTAGCCCCACTAGTCATGATATTATAAGACGTTCGGCCCATTAGTTTGGCGATTTTAACACCTTTCGCCCCATTTCGTTGTCAATTTTAAGACCTTTCGTGCTATTTAGGTGTCGATTATTTCCTGGCGAGCGATAGCGAGCCTGCAATTTTAAGAGGAACCGGCCTTCGGCCGGGACATTTTTCTACCGAAAAATTTATAAATTTATCTTGAAGGGGGGTCTACGGGGTGTTTTTCTAAGCTTGATGGAGGTCTAGAGAGGAAACTAAAAAATATATGAATAAATGAATTAATAGACCAAACAAAGGGCCAGTCTCCCCTTAAGGCCACGTAATATGTCCTAGAGTGTACAATAGCACTCATATCCAAACATTCAACATTTTCTATCGTCATTTGAAATAAGGTAAAATTCCGTGGTATGAGACTTAAATTTACAACGCTATTGCTCCAAATACGTTGTGACCTCTCTGTTTCCCTTAGAGCGATAATACATAGAGGTATATAACTCATAAAGGTATACTTCGATTTCTATTTCATGTATTTTTCTGTTTTTATTATTATTATCATTATTATTACTATTTTTTGTTTTAAATCTATAAATCTGATTGTGAGCGGTAAAAATTATATCAGTTCCTTTCTAATTGTTTCAAAGAGGAGTTATTGTTAAAGCTTAAGGGGGTGTTTATTTTCTAGAGGGTGTTTATTTTCTAGGGGGTGTTTATTTTCTAGGGGGTGTTTATTTTCTAATTCCCCTTCTCCCTCATAATGAGCCCTATTAGTTTTGAGAATTTAAGACTCACGTCCCACTAGTTTGGCCGATTTGTTTGTAAGTAACAGGCTGGCTGTCGCTCAACCCCCAACAAATCGACGCCTGGATGGAGTGAAGCGTCTTTATTACGAAAAACTAATGAGGTGAAACAGGGAAGAATCCCAAAAGACCCGCCTCGGAATACATAGGGTTAAGTAGAAAGAGCAAATCTGAACAGACATATATAGGAAGCGACAGAGAGATAAAGATAGAGACAGACAGACAAACAGACAGGCACATATAAAGCCAGACAGACAGACAGACAAACAGACAGGCACATATAAAGCCAGACAGACAGACAGACAGACAGACAGACAGAAAAACAGACAGATAGATAGAGATAGAGGCAGACACACAGACACACAAACATACAGACAGACAGACAGACAGACAGACAGACAGAAAAACAGATAGATAGATAGAGATAGAGGCAGACACACAGACATACATACAGACAGACAGACAGCACCAAGCAGGAGAGCTTTGGACACATTCTCCTCATATGCAGCCCATCAAGAAACAAAAGCAGCAGAAAATATTTCACGTCAGATTTCAGAGCACTTCCCTTTCAGTCGGCTTCCTCAGTTACTAAGGGAAGAATTTAGTTTATGTATTATTTAGTTTTTAGTTTCCTCCCTAGCTTATAAATTACCCTCAAGACCCCCTTTCCAGATACATTTGTACATTATTCGGAATTGCAGGTTCACTATAGCTCGCCAGGAAAAGAAAATGAAACCTAAATGGCAAGAAAGGTCTTAGAATTGAAAAAGGAATGAGGTGAAAGATCTTAAGTCACCAAACTACAGGGCGAACATCTTAAAATCTCAAAACTAATGGGGCTAAACATGGGAGAAAAGGATGTTAAAAATAATATACTCAATATAATTTCATCTCTCCTTCTATCCTTCCTTCCCACAATAATTCCATGCACCTTCCTTCCCTTCCTTTCTACCCTTCCTTCTTCCTCCCCCGTTTCCATATTTCTCGTACCTTTCCACCCCATAAACCTTGATTTATTCACTTCTTATGTCCTTCCTTTCTCTCTCGTATTCTTTTTATCTTCTTCTTCTCCACTCCTCTTCCCTTCTTCTCTATTCCTCCTCCCTTCTTTCCCTTTTCTCCTTTTCTCTTTTTCTCTTATTCTTCTCTATTCCTCACTTTTCTCTCTTCTCTTCTCCACTCCTCTTCCTTTTTCTCTATTCCTCCTCCCTTCTTTCTCTCTTCTCCTTTTCTCTTTTTCTCTTATTCTTCTCTATTCCTCACTTTTCTCTCTTCTCTTCTCCACTCCTCTTCCTTTTTCTCTATTCCTCCTCCCTTCTTTCTCTCTTCTCCTTTTCTCTTTTTCTATTATCCTTCTCTATATTTCTTCCCTTCTTTCTCTCTTTCCTTTTCTCCATTCCTCTTTCGTCCTTCTCTATTACTCCTCCCATCTTTCTCTCTTCTCCTTTTCTCGTTTCTCTTTTCCTTTTCTATTCCTCCTCCCCTTTTCTCTCTTCTCCTTTTCTCTTTTTCCCGTATCCTTCTTTATTTCTCCTCCTTCTTTCTCTCTTCTTTCCTTCTCTATTAATTTTCTCCTCCTCTTTTTCTCTCTTCTCCTCTATTTCTCTTCCCTTATTTCCCTGTTCTCCTTATACTTTCTTCCATCCTTCCTACCTCCTTCATTGCAATCAGTGTAGGTGATGAGGGTGGTGAAGGCATGGAGGAATATATATATATATATATATATATATATATATATATATATATATATATATATATATATATATATATATATATATATATATATATATATATATATATATATATATATATATATATATATTGATCAATAATAGTGGTTTTCTTCGATTATTTAATGACTTCCTTATCCATATATTAAATGAGGTTATCACAATCAGTATATCTTTAAAGGATAAGTGATAATGAGCATACACGAGAGAGAGAGAGAGAGAGAGAGAGAGAGAGAGAGAGAGAGAGACAGAGAGAATGCTCTGGACATTACTTGGACTAGAACTACAATTTTCATGTCTTCCTTTGAGACGCCAACTTTTTAATTTCATATGAAAATTAAAAGTTGAAAAGTTTAAATTTGACAACACGTGTGCTTGTGTGTTTGTGTGGATCCTCCGTAAAACAAGGGTGTCACGTACAGTCGCGCTAATAAGTTAAGTTTCGGCACCAAGTTTATTTTGATCGATAATTGGTATCCGCATTATCCAAGCTTCATTTCTTCATATCGAGTGAAATGTGCAAACATGTTCCTACACTTAACCACCCTATTCAACATCTGGCAGACATTAATACAGCACATAGCAAGCCAAGCGTAATGACAGCCGGGATATGACTTATTAGCGCCACCGTACAGTTCCCTTCACAAGTTGAGTTGTTTGTTTCTTTGTTTTTTGTTTTCATTATTTCTCAGTATTTATTTATATTGTTTGTAAATTTGGAGTTTATCACCTAGTTTTTGTCTTTGTTTCTCTGTTTGTATGTATTTTTGTTTATTTGGAGTTAATCTGTGATGTTTTCTAATGTTTATCTGTTTGTGTGTTTTGTTGTTAATTTGGAGTTTGTCTGCTAGGAATTGATATTATTTCTCTGTCTGTTTGTATGTATGTATGTGTTTCACTTATCTGTCTGTGAATGGGAACAAACGGTATCACTCTCCCTCGACCTTCCTCTCTCCCGTTCCAATTTTTATGTATAGTTCCTTGTTCTATAATGGCCAATTACTTAATCACTTCCCTCTCTTACCCAATACGTTCCAATGCTTGTTAACAATTGTTCCATATATTCTCTGGATTTTTAATTGGCTTTAGGTATTTCGTTTTATTTGTACAACCTTTCTAATGTCCTAAACTTCACTTCTTAACCCCTTCTGTACCGGTGATGTGCTTTCCATTATAATCTAGCAACTACTAGACTAGTTTGTTCAGCTTAAGAAAGACGTCTATTCATTCAAAGGCTACAAACTATGTCAATTAATCCTTCTAGCGACCATATATCCTTCCTAAGCTTCATAAAATCATCTAAATGTAGCTGATATCAAATAAAAAAGACGTCGCCGGTACAGAGGGGGTTCAACCAAATATGAATATTGCATCTACTTCATGAATAACATTATATTCTTGGTCTGTATTTACTGATTGTTATATCAACACACACAATCACTCGCACACACACACACACACAAACACACACTTCACTTAATCATTCACTCACTACTCTCTCTCTCTCTCTCTCTCTCTCTCTCTCTCTCTCTCTCTCTCTCTCTCTCTCTCTCTTTCACTCCAGATAATCTTGAAATTGTCTTCATTATCATAATATCCTTTGAAACTGATCTTCTCAATCGTCATCTCTTTTAACGCCAAGCTCAAAAGAAGATGCACTTAACATTGTATTGGCTCTGTTATCTATCTATCTATCTATCTATTGCCTGACGCCGTGATCTCCGAAGGGGTGGCCACGGACGAAACGCCCCCATGCACCTCTGTCCCCAGTCAGTCGACGCCCCTCCTCCCAACCAGCCCCGCCTTCATCCATATAGTTCTTCACTCCATCCTTCCACCTCTCTTCGGTTTACATCTCCCTCTCTGTCCTTCCACCTCGCTCTCGTAGACCCTCTTAGTCATTCTCTCGCTTTCCCATACGTTCCATATGGCCGAACCATCTCAAGGTGTTCCTTTTCACACTTTCTGGCTCTTTTATACCCTGTTCCAAATAAGTAGGCCAAAACTCTTGAACACTCAGTATCACTCATAAACGACGAGAGTAATCGAGCTAATATTTCTACCATTTGGGAAAGGTCAGCCAGGGAATAGCTGTGACAATTTATAGCGCATTTGTTTTAGCCCGTTTTTAGTTACAGAGGTTTAGGCCCACAGTTTCTCGCCTACCTATAATGATTGGACTATAGTATATCTGTATATGTTTTTTCTGAATTCCCTTCTCTCTCATGTATAGCCCCATTAGTTATGAGACTCAAAGACGTTTGCCCCGTTAGTTTGACGATTTTATAACCTTTCGCCCCCCTTTCTTTGCCGATTTTAAGTTCTTTCGTGCCATTTAGGTGTCGATTTTTTTCCTGGCGAGCGATAGCGAGCCTTCGCCCGGGAAATGTTTGTACTTAGCAATCTACTTTTTTTTTCTTCTTGAAGGGGGTTCTTGGGGGTGTATTCTTGAAGGGGGTTCTTGGGGGTGTATTCTTGAAGGGGGTTCTTGGGGGTGTATTCTAAAGCTTGATGAAGGGCTAGGGAGCTTGTCATTATTTTCATTGTTCTTTCTCTGTCCCACTGTTCTTATCCTTACCAATACTCATCTTCCATAACAACATTCATATCATTCCTTTTGTCGAATCACTAATTGCTCTTGTTATTTCGTTTACTTTATCTTCTTTACCTCATTTTCACTCCATCGTCTTTGTCTCCTTCTTCTTTATCTGCCTGCCTATCAGCTCTAATACTAAGCTTCCTCTTCAGTACCACCACCACCATCACCACCCCCACCACCTCCACCACCATCACCACCACCACTACCACCACCTAATACCTTCCTTACCACCACCACCACTACCACCACCACATCCCTCCCCACCACCACCACCATCACCACCACTATGGCTACCTGGCTACAATCAACATTCTTGTCTCTTCCGGCTGTCTAAATGACTCACTGATTACACCTGTCTTATTGTGTATTTGTGTGTGTGTGTGGCCCCCTCTCACTGTCTATCTATCTCTGTGTCTGTCCAGCAGGTCTCTCAGTTTGTTGTCTCTCAGTTTGTTGTCTCTCAGTCTGTTGTTTCATGGGTCCCTCAGTTTTTCCCCCTCTCCGTCCGTCTATCTTCGTGTCTGTCTCTAATCTCCTGTCTCTTGGTATTTATTTTACCTGCCCAACTACCTGGTTACAATCAACCTTCTTGTCTCTCCCGGCTGCCTCCATGCCTCACTGATTAACTGTCTCTCTGTGTGAATACCTCTCTCTCTCTCTCTCTCTCTCTCTCTCTCTCTCTCTCTCTCTCTCTCTCTCTCTCTCTCTCTCTCTCTCTCTCTCTCTCTCTATCTCTCTCTCTCTCTCTCTCTCTCTCTCTCTCTCTCTCTCTCTCTCTCTGTGTCTATCTATTTTGGTGTCTTGCTGTCTTATGGGTCTCTCCGCCTTTCTGTCTTTTCCTCTCTGTATTTGTCTGTTACCTTCGCTCTTTAATCTCTGTGTGTCTCTCTGTGTTTCTGTCACCTTCACTGTCTATCTATCATTGTGTCTGTCTCATGGGTCTCTGTGTTTCTGTCACCTTCACTGTCTATCTATCGTTGTGTCTGTCTAGCTGTCTCATGGGTCTCTGTGTTTCTGTCACCTTCACTGTCTATCTATCGTTGTGTCTGTCTCACTGTCTCATGGGTCTCTGTGTTTCTGTCACCTTCACCGTCTATCTATCATTGTGTCTGTCTCACTGTCTCATGGGTCTCTGTGTTTCTGTCACCTTCACTGTCTATCTATCGTTGTGTCTGTCTCACTGTTTCATGGGTCTCTGTGTTTCTGTCACCTTCACTGTCTATTTACCGTTGTGTCTGTCTCACTTTTTCATGGGTCTCTCAGTATATTTTCAGTGTGTCTCCTCCTCCATGTATTTCCGTCTTCGTATCTGTCTATTCCCTGTCGCTCTTTAATCTCTGTGTGTCTCTGTCTTTGCCCCCCCCCCCTCTCAGTCTATCTATCTTCGTGTCTGTCTAGCTGTCTCACAGGTCTCTCAGTGTCTCTCCCCCTTGCTTTGTGTCTGTCTAGCTGTCTCACAGGTCTCTCAGTGTCTCTCCCCCTTGCTTTGTGTCTGTCTAGCTGTCTCACAGGTCTCTCAGTGTCTCTCCCCCTTGCTTTGTGTCTGTCTAGCTGTCTCACAGGTCTCTCAGTGTCTCTCCCCCTTGCTTTGTGTCTGTCTAGCTGTCTCACAGGTCTCTCAGTGTCTCTCCCCCTTGCTTTGTGTCTGTTTAGCTGTCTCACAGGTCTCTCAGTGTCTCTCCCCCTTGCTTTGTGTCTGTTTAGCTGTCTCACAGGTCTCTCAGTGTCTCTCCCCCTTGCTTTGTGTGTGTCTAGCTGTCTCACAGGTCTCTCAGTGTCTCTCCCCCTTGCTTTGTGTCTGTCTAGCTGTCTCACAGGTCTCTCAGTGTCTCTCCCCCTTGCTTTGTGTCTGTCTAGCTGTCTCACAGGTCTCTCAGTGTCTCTCCCCCTTGCTTTGTGTCTGTCTAGCTGTCTCACAGGTCTCTCAGTGTCTCTCCCCCTTGCTTTGTGTCTGTCTAGCTGTCTCACAGGTCTCTCAGTGTCTCTCCCCTTGCTTTGTGTCTGTCTAGCTGTCTCACAGGTCTCTCAGTGTCTCTCCCCCTTGCGTTGTGTCTGTCTAGCTGTCTCACAGGTATCTCAGTGTCTCTCCCCCTTGCTTTGTGTCTGTCTAGCTGTCTCACAGGTCTCTCAGCGTCTCTCCCCCTTGCTTTGTGTCTGTCTAGCTGTCTCACGGGTCTCTCAGTGTCTCTCCCCCTTGCTTTGTGTCTGTCTAGCTGTCTCACGGGTCTCTCAGTGTCTCTCCCCCTTGCTTTGTGTCTGTTTAACTGTCTCACGGGTCTCTCAGTGTCTCTCCCCTTGCTTTGTGTCTGTCTAGCTGTCTCACGGGTCTCTCAGTGTCTCTCCCCCTTGCTTTGTGTCTGTCTAGCTGTCTCACGGGTCTCTCAGTGTCTCTCCCCCTTGCTTTGTGTCTGTCTAGCTGTCTCACGGGTCTCTCAGTGTCTCTCCTCCTTGCTTTTTGTCTGTCTAGCTGTCTCACGGGTCTCTCAGTGTCTCTCCCCCTTGCTTTGTGTCTGTTTAGCTGTCTCACGGGTATCTCAGTGTCTCTCCCCCTTGCTTTGTCTTTCCTTCTCCGTATCTGTATGTCCCCTTCGCTCATGCATATCTGTGTATCTGTGTGTGTGTGTGTAATAATAATAATAATAATAATAATAAACGGTTTATTAAAGAATGGCAGCCTCATGAGCTGAAAATACACATTTTACAATTTAGTGGATGAACATGAGATGTACAGATATGAGGATGGTAAGCTTAGTTTACAAACAAAATAAATAAATACAATAATGATGCATGTGCAGAATACAAATTATCATAAAATAACCATGAGAGTAAGTGATATACAGTACATATACACATTTATTTACTTACTCATATACAGAACATACGTATATACACGTACGTGCGCACATACATATACATACATATATAGGAACATAAGAACATGCAGTAAGTGTGCACATGTCCGTACACACAAACGCTCACGTATGCTCACAAACATACATACATACAGAAACTGTTTTGGTATGGTCAGGGTAAAGAGGGTGCAGGTACTGCACCCTCTTTACCCTGACCATTAACTGGGAGGTTAATCCTCGGTAGTGTAGGTGTGTGTGTGTGTGTGTGTGTGTGTGTGTGTGTGTGTGTGTGTGTGTGTATGTGTATATGTGTGTGTGTGTATATCTGTGTATCTGTGTGTATGTGTGTGTGTGTGTATGTGGGTGTGGGTGTGTGTATGTATCTGTGTGTGTGTGTGTATCTGTGTGTGTGTATCTGTGTGTATGTGTGTGTGTATATGTGTGTATATGCGTGTATGTGTGTATCTGTGTGTGTGTGTGTATATGGGTCTGTGTGTGTGGGTGTGTGTATATGGGTCTGTGTGTGTGGGTGGGTGTGTGTGTGTGAGAGGCTATCGCGAGTCTCTCTGTCTTTAACCCTTTCAAGATCCGGTTACGCATTTCTTTTCGGTCTTCTATCTATTATTAGAAAAATGTATTCAGATTAGGAAAGGGAATATAGCTAGGGAGCCAAAGGCCATTTTTTGACGAAAACTTACACGGCGTGTTGTAGAAGGTTGTGGGGTATTTTTGGAAAGGGGAGACCTTCAGGAACATCATCCAGGTGCACATCCTTGCAAATGAACTGCTGGACCTGAATAGTAGACCTTTCAATAGGGTACCCATAAATGCGTTAATTTTCGAAAATGTACAGTTCTAATTTATATGATGTCGGGTTATCATGTTTATTATGTTTATGGTGTGCAACACCATGTTTATGGTGTGCAACAGAACACCATGTATTTAAGGTTTACTTAAGTTACTTACCTTACATTTTCTTCAAATTGATGTAGTACAATTTGTTGTATTCATGACATAGACATACTATACATATATTTCTCTTTTCCAGGTGTGATGGCCGAGAGGCAGCCTAAGCGGGAACCTGAGGGAACAAAGATTCTTCAGATACAAAAGCGCCAGAAGCGTGGGAACACCGACTACACCAAATGCATCATCTGCCAGCAGTCCAGCAAAATACCTTTGTACCGTGTACAGCAATCGTCTTCTGTCAGACTAAAACATGCATGCGACGCAAGACAAGATGAGGTCGCCAAGCGCATATTGCCAATCATTGGCGATGAATCATGGCTTGACAGAGACACTCCGAAATGGCATGAAAAATGCAGAAACTGGTATAACAACGAGAAAAGTTACAAGCTTGCCGAGAAAAAACACTTGTCATTGGATAGCTCCTCCAGCTCAAAAGTCGAGTCATCGATGGAATCTGATAAATGTGTGGCAGTATCAACTAGAGCCCGTACAGAATCATTTGAAGCCAAAACTACATGCGTGATATGTGGCCGTAGATGGTATCGTAGCATGGAACCACAAGCAAAAATATCAACAGATGAAAATCAAAACTTCATACTCGAAAAGGCCAGGAAGCTCAACAGACAAGACATCTTTGCACGATTAGTTGGACATGGACATGATATGGTAGCCAATGACATCTGCTACCATACACCATGCATGAATAATTTCAAAGCTCAACGTGTGACCGAAAAAACATTGCCATCTCCCAATGCACATGATGCAGCATTCAAAGTGCTTGTGGACAAACTGGAAGTCAGGCTGTTTGGGAACTATGAGGGGTTCCTTATCAAGACTCTGAGAGATGAATACAGACAACTACTTTGTGACGAAGGAGTGCAAACAGCTAATGGCTATCGCTCAACAACCCTAAAAGCCAAGCTGCAAGCCCATTTTGGATCAAGAGTGTCTATTCTGGAACAATCTCATGGACCAGGCTTTCTCTGTGCTTCCAATGTTCGTCTTGGTGATGCACTTGAAAAACTTCATAAGTTGGAGAAAACCAGTGCAGCTGACTGGAAACAGAAGAGTCTGATAAATGCAGCCAAGATATTGAGAGAAGACGCCAAGCTATGTAAAATGAAAGAACATCTGTCTAAATCAACAGAGGTGTCAATGGAAGCTGCGTCGGAAATTGTTCCTGATACATTCTACAACTTTATTGCAAGTCTACTGAGAGATGTCCCTCCCTGAGATACTGGTATACAAGAGGGGCAAAATAGAGTATCGCTTGATGAGACAATGCACAAACGAGTCCTCATGATATGCCAACAGTTACTGCAACACATAGTTGGAGTCATGACACCTCTGGCAGTAGGAAATACGTATCACATATATAACCAACAAAGAAGTAAAGAGCTCATCGTGTTGAACAACAGATTGGGACAAGGTATCAGTTATGACAGCCTTCAGCGACAACTCACCTCAAAGAGTGCCACAGTTCTTCAACAGACACAAGAAGATGGGGTCTATGTACCAGAGATGATGTCAAAAGACAATGCTATACTGCAAGTTTTCGCGATGGACAACTTGGATTGCCTAAACAAGACCTTGGCAGGTGGCAGCTTTCACGCTACAACAGCAATTGCGGTGGAAAATGTAAAAACTCCAAATGCTGCAACAAGTGCCACTCTCAGGATTCCATATCACCAACAGAGGGATCGAGCTCTATCAAACACTGAAGAAGAGCCAATACCACCATGTTACCTGACTGCGAGCGATCGTAAGAAAGGCCGGACACCAAAAAACATAACATGCTATGAGGATCTTATGACTGAACATGAGAGTGATTTGGCCGCATATCTCCTATTTATTTAGCGCATCTGTAGAACACAGTTCTATTCCACTGAAAACACAGAAGAGTTCAGAGTTAACCTCCCAAACTTCTCCACATTTTGTGCAAGGCTGTACGGCCAACAGGAAGCGAGCATAGTTGCTTACCTACCACTCATACCATCATCACCCACAGACTCCTCAGTTCTGATGGAAGAAATGTCCCGCCTTGTCAAGACGTCAACCAAACTTGGCAATGAGTGGACGGTCATTGCTGGTGATCAAGCAACTTACGAGCTGGCTATGACCATCAAAGAAGCTCACCTTGATAAGTTCAGCAAAGTGGTTTTACTCATTGGTGGATTTCATCAAGCCCACAACTTTATGAAGGGGATTGTGAAGATCATGCGCGAAAGTGGTATAGAAGATATCCTGGTTAGGGCGGGATTTTGCAAAGAGGGCACAGCTAAGAAGATATTTGGCAGCAATGCAGAGTACTATCAGTCACTTCATGCTCTCTGGCTGATCTCTGAAGCTCTGTGGCAACTGATGTGGCAAGAATTCCAAGCTAAGCTCGAACAACGCAACGATTCATTGCCGATGGATGACATTACCAGCTTAACACAGAAACTTCTCGACAACCAGCTGACTGGCCAGGAACAGTTGGACTTGATAAAAGACGCACATGCTCAGATGTCCACCATCGATGAACAACTTGTCCAGTTCCAAGATGACCTACACAAGCGGCCAACAGCCAATTACTGGCTCACTTTCCTGGACATGTGTGACATCCTCTTCCGATTTGTCTTCAACCAGAGACAAGGAAACTGGGTCAGACACCTGTGGGAATCCGGTAAAATGCTCCCATATATTGTTGCAGCTGGACACTACAAATATGGGCAACAGTCGCTTCTGATCTACATTCAAGAAATGAAGAACTTGCCGTAAAGAGCTCCCAGTGTTCACAGCGCTCTTATGGATGGAGCATTTGTAGCTCGACGATCCAATGGTCAACACAATGCTGTCCCGCTCGACATGCTTTTGGAGCAGACCTACAATGCCGATGCTAAAGAGAGCAGTGGTCTGTCCGGAATCACCCAAATGAAAGCAACCAGAACAAAATGGATTTGTGTTAAGGCTCTAACTGCATCAGTCAGCTCGAAGTTCAAGGAAATGATGGGACTCGATGCAGGTGCACAAAATCCACACCACGAGGCAGGTCAGACTGCAACGACGAGAGATCTGGAAATTATCAATAACATCATGGCTGCAATCGAAGAGAACCCGTTCTGCAACGAAACAGATGAACTTATTAACATAAGCACAGGTGAGGTAGCCCAACATGATGTCCAGAAGGACCTTGGGAGGATCAAGCTGATTGGAGTCGAAGCACTGAACAAGTCGCTGAACAGCCCTGCATCAAAGACATCAACTGTCCGCTTGAAGACATTTGAGATGCAGAACAAATCAATGACTCTTAAAAAACAAGCAAAAAATCAACAGGATGACGAAGTCCGAGCTCTACTGCGGATGACTCAAGTTGTAGCTAGTGGTAGCACGCTCGACATTGTGAATTTTGTTGGCGAGCACGAACGCAGCAACACACCAAAAGCCCTCTTCAGTGAAGGAACAACAATGAGGACAGGTACCAAGTCCCTGCTTGTGAAAGCCATAAAGGAAACCACTAAAATTGAGAGTGTAGATAAACTTCCTTCCCCTCAGAAGGGATCAAAGACTGCTGTCTTTGTTGATGCCATGTATATGATCCATTGCCAGCCATTTAAGAAAGACACCAAGTTCGAGGACATTGCTGACCGTTATCTAGTCGGCATGGTAAATAATGTACCACCTGGCACAGCAAGCATTCACTTCTGTTGTGATCGTTACAAGTCGCCAAGTCTGAAGCTACAAACACGAAGTCACAGAACAGGAAAACCATCAAAAACATTCACAGTAGCTGATCAACTTTACAGCTCCAGAACCAACCGAGTTCTTCAAGAACCCAGACAATAAGGCCCGCCTCCTGAGCTATCTTTGCAAAAAATGGAGCGAATCCGACAGTACCCACTTGACACTAGGGTCACTTCAGCTCTACCTCGGTGGGGGATTTGATGAGGAGACAAAGTCGGTCCTAATCTCAGCTCAATCACAAGTACCAGTGCCAGAGTTGGAATCTACTCAGGAGGAGGTCGATACCAGGCTGATATTACACATTGTACATAGTGTTCGTACAGAAGGAGTAAACAGGGTTATAGTGCATGCCAATGACACTCATGTGATTGTCCTGTGTATCTACTATGCCGCTACACATCTTCAGGACCTACCTGAGTTCTGGGTACGAGTCTCTCCAAAAGAATACCTACCAGTGCACAGTCTCGCAAAAGTCCTTGGAGTCAACCAGTGCAAGGCATTACCGATGATTCACAGTTTCAGTGGCAGGGATACAACCAGCTTTCCGTACTTCACAAGTAAGAAGGTTTGGTTCATTTCAAGTCGGGAATGTCCCACTGGCTACCTAGGCGAATTTGCGGAAGATGATGATCACAGAGAGATGGCCGATGAAATCTGTAGTCAAGCACGAGATCTGACAATCACTGTTTATTCCAAGATGTATGCCATGCAAGGTTGTACATTGACTGAAGTACGAGCCAACAAATTTCTCAATAACAAATCCACACTACTGAAAATGCTATCCCCGACCGAAGGGTCATTTGTTCCACATCTGAGGCGGGCAATGTACGCAACTATGATCGACAAGAGTGCTCACATCCCAAAGCCAAACTTGCCACCCCCAACTGAGTATGGGTGGGAGCTGATAAATGGAGACTACATTCCAGTTTTGAGTGTAACCTCGCTATGGCCAGAGCAGCTTTCAAGATCTATCTCCTGCAACTGTTTGAAAGGATGCAACAGAAACTGCTCATGTGCAAAAAAACAGGTGCCTTGCTACATCGGCTGCAAATGCACAGGCTCCGCAGACAGGTGTTCACACAACAAGTGTCTAGAAGAGGTCAATGTGTCTGATTCTGAGAACTAGGATATGTTTTGGTCCTTTGAAACTTTAGCACTTTTACACGAACATCGCCCTCAGCGGTGGTCGATTCTACACCATTCTACACCCACTTCTGAAAGCTGATATGATGTGGAAGTGTACCCACCATTTGGTGTTCCTCTCAGCCTATTTGAACCTTTTCATGACATTCAGAACTTAGTTGTTATCATTAAGCAGACAATGGAGAATTCATAGCAGGGGAGACATTGTTTACTTTTCCCAAAAAATACTTTTAATTTTGTGTGATATAAATAGTGTCAAACACTGTCATATGTTCCTCAGTTATATTGTGAACAATTTAGGTGATACAAATATTATTAAGGCATGTACTTCTTTGTTTTATTGAAAATTATGACATACATAACAGTAATAATATGGTGGAGTATACAATTATCCAAGTGTCATAATATTGATCATTTGCGCAGCACGTTTCTGAAGTTGGGGTTGGGGTGACCAATTTTTCTAGTTTGGAAATACGTTACACTACAAATTGGAAGTATATATATAAAAATGCCACCATATAAATATATAAACAAATATATACACAAAAAATGTCACTCAGCAACAACTCCAATCATTGTGATAGGAAAATATCATAATTTTTGTTTGAATTTTTTGGTGCATATGAGTGGCTTCGAACAAACATTGATTCCATCACTCCAGTAGTTGATCCGCAAGGTTGTGCAGTCAGATGTTATTGTATAAGGGTAGTAGAAACCAAAAAACACCCAGAACCTTTTACAACAGCCCATGTCCGTCAAACCCCTCTGGCTCCCTAGCTAAATATGAAAGTCAGATAGTTGATTGAGGGAGCCTTTACCCCTTTACCCTCATAATGCCCACATATCCTTCCTAAGCTGTATAAAATCGTCTAATAATAGCCAGAATAAACTGTCAAAATGCATCATAATCTTGAAAGGGTTAATAGTACCACGATCTTTACAATCACGATACCTACTATGCCTTCCACCTGCCAACTATTTAGGATAATTTAGCCTTCAAAGGGCTAAGTCTGTGTTTTTAAATCCTATGTAAATATACTGTATAATGAATACCAATAAAGACTAAATATACTTATATATTTCAATTATCCCTTTCAAGCTCCAATACGCGTTTTTGTTGTTTCTGGCGATTTTATTCAGATTAGTAACGGTATATGGAAGTTAAAGGGTTGATTAAGATAGTATTTACCCTTATAATACCCACAGATCCTTCCTAAGCTGCATAAAATCGTCTAATGATAGCCAAAATAAACTGCTAAAACGCGTCAGAGCTTCAGAGGGTTAAGATAACTAACAAACCTATCATACCCACCACATATACCAAAACCATCTAATGACCCGATCACCACAGTAATGAAAACTACTTGACCTACACTATTCACCACAACTAAAATGAGCAACAATGGATAGAACAACAATCACTACTACCACAAACTACCAAGCCTACTTTAATCACCATTATCACCTCACCACCACAACTACATTCACCACCACAACTACCAGGCCTACCTAAACCACCACAATCACCACTACTACCATAACCACCACCACACCAGATACCACAACTATCACAACCACCAACATCAGTATGCAGACACCGCTTCTACTAACTCTCACACTGAACCCGTAGCTAAGAAGCCTAAATCCAAGGGACTCACGGAAGTTACCTTTCAAGGTTCTCACTCACTCACTCACTCACTCACTCACTCACTCACTCACTCACTCACTCACTCACTCACTCACTCACTCACTCACTCACTCACTCACTCACTCACTCACTCACTCACTCACTCACTCTCACACTCTCTCTCACTCTCTCTCTCTCTCTCTCTCTCTCTCTCTCTCTCTCTCTCTCTCTCTCTCTCTCTCTCTCTCTCAACTCGCTGGGATCGAAAGGTCTTTGTGGTCAGTGTATCCTAGATACATTTATTTAAAGCATCCTCATCTTTTTTATCTTACTTCTCCTGCTCCTTCCTCTTTCTCCTCCTTCTACTTCCTCCTTATCCTCTTTTTCCTTCTTCTTTCTCCTCTTTTTCCTTCCTCTTTATCCTCTTTTTCCTTCCTCTTTATCCTCTTTTTCCTTCCTCTTTATCCTCTTTTTCCTTCCTCTTACTCCTCTTTTTCCTTCCTCTTTCTCCTTCTTCTTCTTCCTCTTTCTCCTTCCCCTTTTTCCTCCTTCTCCATTCTCTTTCTCCTCCTTTGACTTCCTCTTTCTTTTTCTCCATCGTCTTTCTCCTCCTTCTCCTACCACCTTCTCCCCCTCCTCCTTCTTCTCCTCCTCCTCAGTAACAGCGACTATCGTACGATAACTTTCACTTTAAAGTTTACTGGTAACGAACCACATAGTAGCATCGAAAAAGTCCCTAATTTCAAGAAAGCAAACTTCCATAAACTTAGAGCTATGTTTAAAGAAACTGACTGGAGCTTTTTAATTAACAATAACGACATAAATACATCTTGGAAGTTATTCGAAACCACTTACCTAAAAGCAGTGCAAGACTGCATACCATCGAAAATACGGCGTCCAGGCCATAATAATAAGCCCAAATGGTGGAATAAAGATATTTCAAACTGCCTGCTTGCTAAAAAATTTGCTAATGATAGATTAAAATCCTCACAAAATGACGAAGAACGGGTGAAATTTGTAGAGCTACGACGCAAAGCCAAAAAGTTAATTAAGCAGAGTAAGAAGACCTTAGAGTTACATATTGCGAATCAAAGTAAAACAAACCCGAAAGAATTCTATAGTTATATCAGAAAGAAAAAAGTAGTTACTTCAACTGTTGGACCGTTAGTCGATGAAAATGGAGAATACACCAAAGACGAAGTACAAATGAGTAATGCCCTCAATACCTTCTTTGCATCAGTTTTTACAACAGAAGACCTCAGTGATATCCCTACACCATCGCCGATTCAGATTGATAATTCAGATGTTCTAAGCAATATCACCGTTACAGAGAGAGAAGTATTGAATTGTTTAGATAAACTCAAGGTAAATAAAACGCCAGGACCTGATACAATCTCGCCTAGAGTTCTAAAGGAAGCTAAGGATGAGCTCTCCAAACCACTGACATTACTATTCAATAAATCCTTGCAGTCTGGAACTATGCCTGATCAGTGGAAGCTAGCCAACGTAACACCGATATTCAAAAAAGGCAGCAAATCCCTACCCAGTAACTATCGTCCAATTAGCTTAACCTCAGTTGTTTGTAAAATGCTAGAAACGGTCATACGAGACAGACTCGTAAATCACTTAGAGGAAAATAACATACTTAAAAATACTCAACACGGCTTTCGTAAAAAACGTTCCTGTTTAACAAACCTCTTAGACTTCTTCCACGATATCCTCAACCTCTACAATGAGAGTAAAGTAAAGCTGTAGATATTATATACCTTGATTTTCAAAAGGCCTTTGACAAAGTTCCCCACAAACGTTTACTGCTAAAACTAAAAGCGCATGGAATACAAGACGGTGTGTTGAAATGGATAGAAAATTGGCTCAGCAACAGAAAGCAAAGGGTAGTCATAAACGATAAGGCATCTAAATGGACCAATGTAAGTAGCGGGGTACCCCAGGGATCGGTACTAGGACCAATTCTCTTTCTAATTTACATCAACGACATAGATGAGGGTCTCACCTGTACAATCTCAAAATTTGCTGACGATACAAAAATTGCAAATAGCGTACTCTCAAAAGAACAAGTTGACGATATGCAACACAATCTAGATAAATTGTCATGTTGGGCCCAAATTTGGCAAATGAGTTTCAATGCGGATAAATGTAAAGTACTACATGTCGGATACCTAAATGAGAAAGCAAACTATTCGATGAATGGCACTCAGCTTAAGAATGTAAACAGAGAAACCGATCTGGGAGTAACAATATCGAGTAACCTAAAACCGAGTCAACAATGTTCAGAAGTTGTTAAGAAGGCAAACAAAATAATTGGCTTTATAGGCAGGTCATTTGAGCATAAATCCAAAGAAGTTATCCTAACCCTTTACAATTCCTTAGTCCGCCCTCTTCTGGAATACTGCGTTCAATCCTGGTGCCCTTATTACCAAAAAGATATAAACAAGCTAGAACAAGTTCAACGTAGAGTTACCAAAATTATACATAGCCTAAAGAACAAACCATACGAAGAGCGTCTTAGAGAATTAAATCTATTTCCTTTAACTCAGCGCAGATTAAGAGGTGACTTAATTCAAGTGTTCAAAATCATCAAAGGCATCGACAATATGAACTGTAGTAAGTACTTCACTATCGACCAATCTAATTACACGCGGGGAAACGGTTGCAAAATTATTGGTAAATCTTTTAAATCGCACGAATCTAAGAATTTCTTCTTCAATCGAGTTGTCAACTTGTGGAATGGGCTTCCCCGAAACGTTATAGACTGCATCACCGTTGATTCATTTAAACTCCGCATAGACAAATATCTTTCATTAAACCCGCGACTGACTGCGTTTGTAAATGAATAACTTTATTTTATCCCCTCCTCAGTTACTAACCCATCTGTCCTCTACTAACTCCCTAATCCTGCCACGGACATTAGTTCCAGGGAAGTAATTCCCTTTCCAATGTTCCCTTACCCACTCTAAACCACTGTTTGGACACTTGATCCTCAGTGTTTTGGAGGACAAGCAACCTAGAAGGGTCACTAGACCTGTTGTTGCTTGATTTCCTTTGTACTCCTTTGTACTCCTTCCTCTCCTTCCTCCCCTCCTTATCCTTGTTTCCCTTCTTCCTCCTCCTCTTCCTCCCTACTTTGCCTAACCCTCTTAACCTACTTGAATATGGAGAGCTCTGACTTTTTCCAGGCCTGACATTCTAGTTTAGTGTGAGAGGCCGTGTGTGTGTGTGTGTGTGAGAGAGAGAGGCCGTGTGTGTGTGAGAGTGAGAGGCCGTGTGTGTGTGTGTGTGTGTGTGTGTGATAGTGAGAGAGAAAAAGAAAGAGACTGTACAAAGCTGTTGATTTCCTTTAGCAATTGTTGTTGTTTTTCCCATAGAGAGAGAGAGAGAGAGAGATAGAATAGTTATATAATACAAAAGTTAGGCTACGTCAGGTGGATGCCAGCGAGGTCACCGTGGTTGAAATGATAATATTATTATATGATTGCGACCTCTAACCAGTGATACATTTATACCCTTATATCTCTTTCAGTATTTAAGGGGAGATGGTTGGGATTCACGACATCTGGCATTAAAAATCTGTGTGTGATAACCCAGGTTCGAATCCAGGTGGATCATATAATATACTTTCATTAATTTCATTGGAGGTGTTTGGTGTTGGGGTGAAATTAATAAAAAGTAGAATACCTATTGTGTACAGAGTCTAATATTCTGACAGGGTTATAATTATACACATACCCTCCATATATCTAGGCTAGTCCCTCCTATACATTTCCACCGTTTTCTCCTCAGCCCAACCCACACAGTTCCCATATACAGACTAAACACACATAACAAAGCCACTCCAACAGCTTCCTCTCTCTCCAACACCCCTTCTCCCCTCTCTACACTCTTCAGAAAAATAGGAAAAGTAGAATGTAGATACGAGGTGCAGTTGTAAAGGCTTATCCCTCAATACTTCATCTGATCTGTTCTGACGACCCCAGCCCCATATAAATGAACCCTTCCATTCATAGTCATAGCCCTCGCTTCACCGACTCTATCACGGGTTATTCACCTACAAAAAATAATAATACATAGTTAAAGTAAATATATAAATAAATAAATATATATATAAATCAATACATAAATAAGTAAATACATATATAAATACATAAATAAATAAATAAATACATAAATAAATACATAAATAAGTAAATAAATAAATACATAAATAAATACATAAATAAATACATAAATAAGTAAATAAATAAATAAATACATAAATAAATAAATAAATACATAAATACATAAATAAGTAAATAAATACATAAATAAATAAATAAATACATAAATGAATAAATATATATATAAATCAATACATAAATAAGTAAATACATATATAAATACAAAAATAAATAAATAAATACATAAATAAATACATAAATAAGTAAATAAATAAATAAATACATAAATAAATACATAAATAAATACATAAATAAGTAAATAAATAAATAAATACATAAATAAATACATAAATAAATACATAAATAAGTAAATAAATACATAAATAAATAAATAAATACATAAATAAACAAATAAATACATAAATAAATACATAAATAAATAAATAAATAAATAAATAAATAAATACATAAATAAATACATAAATAAATACATAAATAAATACATAAATAAATACATAAATAAATACATAAATAAGTACATAAATATAT
This sequence comes from Paralithodes platypus, assembly GCA_032716605.1. Taxonomy (NCBI): domain Eukaryota; kingdom Metazoa; phylum Arthropoda; class Malacostraca; order Decapoda; family Lithodidae; genus Paralithodes; species Paralithodes platypus. Next base: position 17,229,109 of record CM064510.1, on the reverse strand, counting down.
AAATACATAAATAATAAATAAATACATAAATAAATAAATAAATTTATAAATCAATACATCAATAAATAAATATATAAATAAATACATACATAAAGGAATAAATAAATAAGTAAATTAATAATAAAACTATATTAATTTCCCGTAGGTGAGTATATATCTTTGAACACTCTAGGACTTAAATCGTGGTCTGGATTTTTGGAAACTATCCCGAACCGAATCTTCAATTGCCATAAATGATTTACCTAATATATGGATTTCGCTGTGAGATAAGCTGATTATTAACCCGTACAGTACCGGTGACGTCCTTTTCATTATGTTCTGGCAGCTATTACACGATTTCCACTTGAGGCATTATTTTCTGGACCCCTTTCACCCTCGTGTTTTGCCCCATTGCTTTTGAGATTTTATGACGTTCGCCCCATTAGTTTGGCGATTTTAAGAACTTTCGCCCCATTTCTGTCAATTTTAAGACCTTTTGTGCCATTTAAGGGTCGATTTTTTCCTGGCGAGCGATAGCGAGCCTGTAATTTATGAGGAACCGGCCTTCGGCCTGGACAATTTTCTACCGAAAAATGTACACATTTATTTTGAAAGGAGGTCTAGGGGGTGTAATGTTAAGATTGATGGAAGTCTAGAGAGCAAACTAAAAACCTCCCCCTAAGAAGGACTTATTCACGTTAAAAGGCAAAAGACACTCAATTTATCCTTTTAGTTACCCTATATTTTTCGGAAGTTTCATAAAATCGTCTAAATACAGCTGAAAACTGAAATGAATGTCACCGGTACTGTATAGGTTAATGCGCGCTTGGTTGGGTGATAATTAACCCCTTCTGTACCAGCAACGCCTTTATAGTTTTATTCTAGCTATATCTAGACGATTTTGTGCAACTTAAGACAAATCTGTGGTGGTAAAAATGGTTAAGGGTGATAGTTCGAAGCCTGTTGATTGCTGGGGGTCCTTCTTAAACTGAATAAAATCGTCTAATAGTAGCCAGAATAAATTTAAAAGGACGGCCCCAGTACAGAAGTGGTTAAAGGAAATCAAATCAACTAGAGCTGCGTATGGGAGTAAGTCTTGTAAATATCCCTGCATGGGAGTACTTGTAATTATGGTATCCTGGAATATGGATCCTATGACTAGTGTATGAAATGGAATACCTTCTCCAAGCACGATTTCCTTTCTCCTTAATATACATAGGAAAAGGTTAAGTATTATTTATCACGCCGTGGTAGAGTTGCTTAAAGCATGGACACTCGTCCTGATTGTTGGTGGTTCGAGCCCGGTTGAGAGCAAAAAAAAATCGTAAAAAACGTACAAGCAGTATCTATCTATCTATCTATCTCTATATATATAGATATAGATATATATATATATATATATATATATATATATATATATATAGAGAGAGAGAGAGAGAGATATATATAGATATATATATAGATAGATATAGATAGATAGATAGATAGATATAATTTCGAAGATGAAATTATGATATAAACATAGACATGAAATCCCTTTAAATACACACACACACACACACACACACACACACACACATCACCCACAATTACTTCAAAGATTAGCGGTGAGGATATGAACTCAATAAATAAGTTGTTCCCTCGCATTTCCAACCATTAAGGGGGCACGTTTCCTCGCTAGACTTCCATCAAGCTTAATATAAAAAAAACTAAACCCCCATTCAAGATAAATTTATAGCCTACATTTTTCGGTAGCAATGTCCCGGCAAAGGCAAGTTTCTTTTAAAATTACGGGCTCTCTATCACTTGCCAGGAAAAAATCGACACCTAAATGGCACAAAATGTCTTAAAATTAACAACGGAATGGGGCGAAAGGTCTTTAAATCGCTAAACTAATGGGGCGAACGTCTAAAAATCTGAAAATTATTAGTGCTAAAGATGAGGGAGAATGGGGGCCCCAAAAATAACCATCCCCCCTTAACCAGGTCAGGTCACCTCTGAAAACGGGATCACGCGGAAAATAAAATTTCTATCTATCTATTTACTTTTCCTATTTTTATAATATTTTTATTTTATTTTATTATTATATTTTCATTATTTTTTTGGGGGGTGGCCGACTCAAGACAGAGCAAGAACAGGGACAACACAAACCACAACAGAAAACAACGAACACACATAACAAAAAACAAATGCACACACATCTAGGTCATAAATAAAATATACCCGAAAGAATTGCATCAGTTGTGTGGGTTTATGAAGGAAATGAAAAGTGCAGCGATAAAAAGTGAAAATGCGAAGGGTTCAATATAAAATAATTAAAATTCATTTTTTATGGAGCCAGATGAAAACCCGAATGTGAGTTTATTTTCCAACTAGGTCACTCTTTCTTTAAGGGAGGTCACCTGTTTTTGGTTTTTTTATCTTTCTCTTTTTGTTCTCTCTTTCCCTGGCTTGTTTGCATTCGGACCCATTCAGCCAACTGTTTTAAGATGTTTATCCCCATCCAGGTGTCGATTTATTCCTGGCGAGCGATAGCGAGCAAGCATTGTATAGAGAAATCCTGCTTCGCCGGAAGCATTTTTCTATCGAAAAATTTACAAAGTTAGCTTCCTGTCAAAACAAAAATAAATATATGCTGGCTCGCTACCGCTCTCCAGGAAAATATTGACACCTGGATGAGGGTAAACGTCTTAAAACAGTAGGCTGAATGGGGCCGAATGTATACAAGCCAAAGAGGGAGGAAGAGAAAGTGAAAAAAGCGAGGTGGGCTCCCTTAATTGAAAATATTAAGCCATCGATATATCTTTTTCATTATTATTACTGATGGAGATGGAACATGCTACATTATTAACATTGGAGGTCAATTAAGGGAACCCACCTCGTTTTTTGGTTCTCTCTCTCTCCTTCTTTCTCTGGGTTGTTATTCATTCGGCCCCATTCATCCTATTGTTTTAAGACGTTTATCCCCATCTATGTGTCGAGTTTTTCCTGGCGAGTGATAGCAAGCCAGTATATTGTGTATAATGTTTGTTCTCAACAGGCTAAAATTGTACATTTTTCATTAGAAAATTGTTTCCGGCGAAGCCGGATTTCTCATTATAATGCTGGCTCGCTATCGCTCGCCAGGAATAAATCTACACCTAGATGGGGATAAACGTCTTAAAACAGTAGGCTGAATGGGGCCGAATGGATACAAGCCAGAGAAAGAGAGCAAAAGGAGAGACAAAAGCAGGTGACCCCAATTAAGTAGTCTGCTGGTAATAAAGCACATTGTCTGCTAAGCTAAAGGCGAGAATATTATATGTATATATTTATTTATATATATATATTATATGTATATATTTATTTATATTTATCGGTAAACCAGTTCTTATTCGCCGTGATTCTATTCCTCGTGCTCGTGGAATGAGCTTGTATATTTGATCTGGGTATAATGCTCAGCACTTAACTAAGCATATTTGTAAATGCCATGAGATGCAGTTAGTTAAAGTTTCCAGCAAGTATCATAATCATTACATTTTTAGCCTGTACAGAAATCCTGATGTTAACAATGACATATATGACTGCTTTTTAACAGCCATGGCTTCAATACAGTCTGTAGATGTCAAATCATCTTTTATTTTTGTTGGTGATGTCAATGCGCATCATCAGGAGTGGCTGAACTCGGTCTCTCCAACTAATAGAAATGGTCATGGTGCATTGGATTTTGCAAAGTTATCTGGTTGTGAACAGCTAATCCAAGGACCTACTCATATGTCTGGAAATTGTCTTGATCTAGTACTAACAGATATTCCTGGCGTTGTAGAAACCTCCGTTCTTGTACCTGTTGGCACTTCCGACCACAATGCCATCATGTGTAAAATTAATCTTGATTTTTCTGTTCCTGATATTACTCTCTCACGTAAAGTCTACCTTAAATCCCGGGTTAACTGGGACAACGTTTGTAATGATGTTTGTAATATTGACTGGAATCACATACTGAGATCTCATGACCCGGTTTCAGCTCTCAACAATTCCCTTCTTGGTATCCTTCGCAAAAGAGTTCCATCAAAGACAATTAAGTCTCGTATCAGGGATAAAGCATGGTTTAATGATGACTGCAAGCGTGCATTTGATGACAAACAGGCTGCATATCGTCTATGGAGGCGTAATCAAACCCCCTTGCATTGGGAAAATTATGTTTTTAAAAGGGCAGCTGCGCAGAGAGTTTATGATGGTGCTGAGAGGGATTATAACTCCCATCTTCAGGATGTTCTGGCAGGAGCTACACAGCCTCATAAATGGTGGTCCACTTTGAAATCCTCTTTATTTGGAATAGATTCCTCCATGCCTCCTCTTTGTGACTCTGATGGCTCCATCTCTTTTTATCCATTATCGAAGGCCAATATTCTATCTAATATTTTATTAATAAGCAGAGTAATCAGGAATTGTCTTTGCCATTGACATGTTTCCCTAGACCCAACCTCAATTCAATGGCATTCAAATCAGCTGAACTGAAAAGGTACTTGCTGGATCTTGATACCTATGGTGGCACAGACCCGGATGGGTTTTTCCCTCTCTTTTTTAAAAAGGTTGCAGTGGTCTTGGCACCTAAATTGGCAGTGGTGTTTAGGTTGCTTTTGAAATCAGGTAGTTTTCCTCTTTGCTGGCGTAAGGCTATTATCACTCCTATTCCAAAGGGAAATACTACCTCATCATCTCCTAATGACTATCGCCCTATCTCCATTACACCTATCCTATCCAAGCTCTATGAGAGGCTTTTGTCCAGACGCCTTTCCTCTTATTGCAATAGTCATAATTTGATACCAAACTCACAGTTTGGTTTTCGTAAGGGACTGGGTACATGTAATGCACTTCTGACACTCACCCATGACTTGCAATCTTCATTGGACCAGGGACATGAGTCTCACGTCGTGGCTATTGACTTTAGTTCTGCTTTTGATTTAGTCAACCATAAAGCACTTCTGTTTAAGTTACAGCTCATTGGTATTGGTGGCAATTGTTTAAGGATCTTTGAAGATTTTTTGACGAAAAGATCTCAGTCTGTGGTCATTGATGGGTGTCATTCCCCTTCTGTTACTGTTGTTTCTGGTGTTCCACAAGGCAGTGTCCTTGGGCCTTTGCTTTTTATTATTTTTACTGCTGACCTGTGTTCCGAGCTTGAAAATAAACTAATCTCCTATGCTGATGATACAACTTTATATGCGTCAATTGCATCACCAATAGATCGACACGTAATTGCTACTGCTCTGAATAGGGATTTAGCCAAAATTACATCATGGTGTGACCTTTGGGGCATGAAACTTAATGCTAGTAAAACACACTCCATTATCATCAGCAGACCTCGTACCTTGGATCCTCCCCATCCTTATCTACAAGTTTCTGGCGAGCAAATTGAGAATGTGGATACTCTGCGTTTGTTAGGAGTTACTCTTGATCCCAAACTTACTTTTGAAAAGCATATTCGTTCTTTCTCCTCTTCCATTTCCCAAAAAATTGGTCTGCTTCGCAAGGTTTATAAAACATTTGCTTGTGACGCCACAGTTATCAAGTCTTTTTATGCTTTTATTTTGCCACATTTCGAGTACTGCTCACCTGTCTGGTTGTCAGCAGCTGACTGCCATCTCAAGTTGCTTGACAGGTCGCTAAATTCCATCAGTTGTATTCTACCTAATTTGTCTCTTGATCTGTGTCATCGACGTAAAGTTGGTGCCCTCAGTCTTTTATTTAAAGTTTTTAACAACCCTCAGCATCCCTTACATGGGGTTCTGCCTGGGCCCTATGTCCGGGCTCGTGCAACTAGATTCACAAGCAATCTTAATTATCTTGCCATGAGCCGTGTTAATTTTTCTACTACACAGTTTTCACGGTGTTTTGTGCCGGCCATGGTTGACTTGTGGAATAAGTTGCCAAATGACCTAGTCAATTCAGCTAATATCTCCATGTTTAAGTCTAGAGTTAATGCTTTTTTGCAGCATTAATTCTAATTTTTAAACGTATTTTATTCTATTTTATTGTATTATATTTAAGCTTGATATCCTCCACTGCATAATATGTTATCTGTGTTTAATATGTGTATATGTACAGTACAGTATACAGTGTATGTTTTTATTTTTTCCTAAGTTGCCATAGTCTCTCTCCAGTGCCTCCGGGTGTTTTGTGTGGATTGATCTTGATGGTGTTTCTGCACCCTGGTTGGAGACTTCGGCATCTCATATAATAATAATAATAATATATATATTATATGTATATATTTATTTATATATATATTATATGTATATATTTATTTATATATATATTATATGTATATATTTATTTATATATATATTTGTTATTTCAGTTTCTTCTCTGGACCTCCATCAAACTAGAAAATACCACCAAGACCCCCTTCGATATAAATGTTTGCATTTTACATTATTAAACTTAAAGTGACGTAGGCAATTCCGTCTATGCAACAAGTATAGCTATATTTGATTACTGTGGGAATCCTCTTTGTGGCTCCGGCTCCGCTGCATGTCTGCCTGCCGAGATCGGAACCTCTCCTGGGGGTCGGGAGCCAGGGGAGTGCTGGAGCGACCTTGGTAACCCTGGTCTCTGGGTCTTCTCCTGGGTGACCTAGATGTGAGTGAATTTGCGTTTTTATCTGTGTTTGTTCGTTGTTTTATGTTGTTTTTGTGTTTTTCCCTGTTCTTGCTCTGTCTTGAGTCGGTCACCCCCAAGAAAAAAGGAAAACAAATATATAATAGAATACAATAGAAAATAAAAATAAAAACAGGAGAAATGAGGCTTGGGCCTGAGCATATAGAATAGATAGATAGGGAATCCTCCATACAACACACTTCGATTTACAAGGAAATCACTCCCCTCCCTCCTCAGAAAAGCATAAGTCTGTATTTATTTGCAGGTTCCATTAATATATATATATACATGTACGTATGTTATATATTTATCCATTGTCCTTCCCTCACATGCATATCTATGTGTCCCAATTAATTAATATATATTATAAAATGTATTCGTGTATTCTGTTCTAATCTTAGTTCTCCCAGTTTATCAAGGACTCACTGCGCCCTTAATATATTCCAACAAGTATCATAATTGTTTAAAAATATTGCCGGGTGCTTGGCATTTTATTTAGTAAACTATTCAAAAAATGATGATAATTGGTAAATATGAAAATGAAAAACAATTTTGATACACCAAAGCTACCACAGTTTACCCTCGCCAGGTTTAAGGGGGGGTCACCGTTTTTTGTTCTTCTCTTTCTCACTCTCTCTCTAGATTTTGTCCATTCGGCCCCATTCAGCATACTGTTTTAAGACGTTTATCCCCATCCAGGTTTCAATATTTTCCTGGCGAGCGGTAGCGAGCCATCATATATATATATATATATATATACAGCAAGCTAAATTTTTCACATTTTTCGATAGAAAAATTTCGGATTTCTCCATACAATGCTAGCTCGTTATCGCTCACCAGGAACAAAAAACACACCTGGATGGGGATAAACGTCTTCAAACAGTTCGCTGAATGGGGCCGAATGGATGCAAGCCAGAGAAAGAGAGAAAAGGAGAGAAAGAGAAAAAAAAAAACAGGTGACCCCCCTTAACCCCAGTTTCTTACTCGATATATACATTGTGTTAGTCTTGGCAGCTGAGGTATTTGGGTGCTATCTGTCTTCGCCCTGGATCGAACTCGTTAAAACATATATGCAAATCATCATATTTATAAAGCTACAGCAATTCCAAAATATGTCAGCTTTGAGAAATTGACCACTCGCTGGTGTCAGGCTATAAGGAAGTTGGAGCTGTAGACATCGATAGTACAGGCATTTTGGCTCGAACGTCCCTTGATTTTGGCCCTGTCACTCTTTCAACTATGGGGGAGGCACTCGCTATAGGCAGTTATGCCTTTTGCCTCCCTCAATCACATAGAAAAAAAAAAAAAAAAAAAATGCAATAATACTGTAGGTTTCTGATGCCTAGAGAGTATGTTTAACTGAATGTTATGTATTTACATATTAACTACAACCTTATTTTAACTGGTAATTCTGTTAAATATCGATGTCTACAGCTCCAACTTCCTTATAGAACGAAACTCGCAAGTGGTCAATTAGAATACCATCCATATGTTGTCGTAAGATTAACCCCTTCTGTACCGGGGGCCGTCTTTTTAATCTTATTCTGGCTACTGTTCGACGATTTTATTCAGTTTAAATAGGGCCTCTAGCAATTAACAGGCTTCGAACCATCTCCCTTTTAACCCTTTTTGCTCCCACAGATCACTCTTAAACTCCACAAAATGATCTAATTATAACTAGAATACAATGGAAAAGACTATCACCGGTACAGAAGGGCTTAAGGGGAGGTATTTAGTTTGTTCCCTAGACCTCCATCAAGCTTAAAATTACACCCCCTTGAGTCCCTTTCAAGATAAATTTGTACATTTTTCGGTAGAAACATTTCCCGGCCAAAGGCCGGTTCCTCTTAAATTACAGGCTCGCTATCGCTCGCCAGGATAAAATCGACACCTGAATTGCACGAAAGGTCTTAATATGGGGTGAAAGTTCTTAAAATCGCTAAACTAATCGGGCAAACGTTTTATAATATCAAAAGCAATGGGGCTAAATATGAGGGAGAAAGGGGTCAAGAAAAAAATCCCTCAAGTGGAGATCTCCCCTTAAGCATTCCAAGAAACTGTACAATCGCGCTAATAAGTGATGTCTCGGCACCAAGTATGTTTTGATCAATAATTGGTATCAGCAATCTCTAAGCTTCATTTCTTAATGTCGAGTGAAATATACAAACATGTTCCTACACTTACCTATCCTATTCAGCATCTGACAGACATTAATACAGCACAGAGCAAGCCAAACGTAATGACAGCTGAGACATGACTTATTAGCGCGACTGTACACCAAAAGCAATTCGAATAAGAGAAGATATTGAGAAACGAAAACGAGAAATGTACTCCATATGCATGAATGTGGTTTGCAGTGACTCGCGGGGAACTGAATTATGCAACGCCTCAAGATAGATTGTACGTTTGCAATACAAGCAATTCTATTTATTACGTGTGTGTGTGTGTGTGTGTGTGTGTAATAATAATAATAATAATAATAATAATAATAATAATAATAATAATAATGATAATAATAATAATAGTATTAATAACACATATACTGATAATAATAAGAATCGGTGTGTGTGTGTGTGTGTGTGTGTGTGTGTGTGTGTGTGTGTGTGTGTGTGTGTGTGTGTGTGTGTGTGTGTGTGTGTGTGTGTAGAGAACGATGAGGAAGGAGGAGGGATAAGACGAAGCAAAATAGGCTTATGGAAAGGAGATTACGGTGTCAAGGGAAAATACCCAAGAGATACAGGAGGAAGCTAAGAGAGCGAGAGCGAGAAGAGAAGAGAAGAGAAGAAAAGAGCAGAGCAGAGCAGAGCAGAGCAGAGCAGAGCAGAGCAGAGCAGAGCAGAGCAGAGCAGAGCAGAGCAGAGCAGAGCAGAGAAGAGAAGAGGAGAGAGACCAATGCAGATGAACCATCCACTTCATTAGGACCAATTAGGCCCAGCTACTCTGTCCCTGGCTAATAAACTCTCCTCATTAATTGGGTGGCCGGGAAATGAGGATCCGAGAGACGGCTGCTGCTGAATGATAAATGTACTGTGCAACTCTTTAAGGGGGCCACCTCGTTTTGTTTTCTCTCTCCCTCTGTCTCTGACTTGTATCCATTCGGCCCCATTCAGCCTACTGTCTTAAGATGTTTATCCCCATCCAGGTGTTGATATTTTTAAAGATGTTTTTGACAGCAGGCTAAATTTGTACATTTTTCGATAGAAAAATTTCTCCGGCGAAGCCGGATTTCTTCATACAATGCTGGCTCGCTATCGCTCACCAGGAAGAAATCGACACCTGGATGGTGATAAACGTCTTAAAACAGTAGGCTGAAAAGGGCCGAATTGATACAAGCCAGAGAAAGAGAGGAAAGGAGAGAACAAAAGCAGGTGACCCCCCTTAATGGAGCTGAGTGAGAGTGAGAGTATACACCCATGCCAAGCCATCTATATGTATTATAATGTATATGTATTATGTTATAATACACTGTACACTACACTACAGTATACACGAAGAACAGAGGCAGCGGTGGACATTTATGTTTATCTCAAGTAAAACCCACTCCAATAAATGAAACTGGCAATCAAAGGTATGAAATCAAAGGTATCCATCTCAAGCCTCCAATCCATCCACTAAATTCCGTCACAATAAAAAGTATAGTTGGAAACAAAGGAAGATATAAAATGATCCTACAGAAAAATATAATATATGAAGTATATATTGAAATGCTATTGCATGCTATTATAAAAAGACTTGTCTCCATCTAAAGAGAGAAAGAAAGAGAGAGAGAGAGAGAGAGAGAGAGAGAGAGAGAGAGAGAGAGAGAGAGAGAGAGAGAGTGAGAGAGAGACAAAAAAGATAGATAAATTAATATATACTTGAATAAATATGTAATATATATATATATATATATATATATATATATATATATATATATATATATATATATATATATATATATATATATATATATAGCATATATGAAGCCCTTAACGAGCAAATTTGGAACACTGCTAATGGAGGTGTACTGATGGTTCAGCATTAATGGAGGTGTACTGATGGTTCAGCATTAAGTGTTGGTTTAAATTTTCCAATAAAATTGGTTTCTTTGGTTTTTCGCAAATTAATGTTATCTGATTTAACTTTATAAAACGGCATTACATTAAATTTAGGAGTAATGTAATGCCGTTTTATAAAGTCAAATCAGACATTAATTTGCGAAAAACCAAAGCAACCTATTTTATTGGAAAATTTAAACCAACACTTAATGCTGAACCATCAGTACACCTCCATTAATGCTGAACCATCAGTACACCTCCATTAATGCTGAACCATCAGTACACCTCCATTAATGCTGAACCATCAGTACACCTCCATTAATGCTGAACCATCAGTACACCTCCATTAATGCTGAACCATCAGTACACCTCCATTAATGCTGAACCATCAGTACACCTCCATTATTGCTGAACCATCAGTACACCTCCATTAGCAGTGTTCCAAATTTGCTCGTTAAGGGCTTCATATATGCTATATACAGTATATATATATATATATATATATTATATATATTATATATTATATATATATATATATATATATATATATATATATATATATATATATATGTATATACTGTATATATATATATATATATATATATATATATATATATATATATATATATATATATATAGAGAGAGAGAGAGAGAGAGAGAGATAGTATTGTTGTTGTTGGTACAAGAGTGAAGATGTTGCTATTATCCTGAGCACGACACCCTAGGGACCCCAGGCTTTACCAACTCTCTCTCTCTCTCTCTCTCTCTCTCTCTCTCTCTCTCTCTCTCTCTCTCTCTCTCTCTCTCTCTCTCTCTCTCTCTCTCTCTCTCTCTCTATCTATCCCTCTCTCTCTCTCACACTCTCGCTCTCAATTTCACTCTCTCTTGTGTTGATAATATGAGTTGTTGACAAGACCCACCTACTGCTGCATACTGGCGAGGGTTTAATTAGGGAGCCCGGGTGCTGGTAATCAGGAAGGCGGGGTCAATGGAAGGTAGGATTTAGGCACAGCCAGAACATTAATTTACACTGCCAGAGAAACATGATGAATATACATTAATAGACTACACATGAATAAAGATGATGAATGTAAATTGATAAACTACAAACTAATAAAGATGAATGTAAATGGATAAAATAAAAACATTAGACTGCAAATGAATAATTATGAAGAATGTGAATGGACAGACCACAAATGAATAATGATGATGATTATACATGCATAGACCACAATTAAATACAAATTATGAATATGCATGAATAGACTATACACGAATAACAAGGAAACCAAGTAAAGAAAACTGGAAAATAAAAGGTATTACAACATATTTTACTCATGACACAAACACACACACACACACACACACACACAGCCCGTAGCCTAGTAGGTAGCGCTCTCGTCTCACACAAGAGGGGTCGGGGGTTCAATCCCCCGGCCGGGCGGAGACAAATTGGGCTTGTCTCCTTTCATGTGTTAGCCTCAGTTCACCTAGCTGTAAATAGGTACCTGGAATAAGTGGACGACGTTGTGACGTCCCATCTGGGGTTGGCAAAAATGGTACAAGGTGAGATGGGTATCATATGGTTCACCAAAGCTGATGTCTACCTAAGCCTTTGGGCGAGACGGTACCGTCTATAGTGAGAATGGTACCATACAGATCCACCCTAAGCCTTCGTTTCCGATGTCGCCAATTGGCTAAAATACAGACTACACACACATCCACAGCCATTCCAACGATACATATAACACCTACACATATAGGAGGCGGGAAATAACGAGCATGCTCACTCCCGCAATACAACTAGAGTAAGTACAACTAGAGTAAGTACACACACATACACACACACACACAACACACACACACACAACACACACACACACAACACACACAACACACACACACACACACACAAACACACACACACACAAACACACACACACACAAACACACACATACACACACACAGCCCGTAGCCTAGTAGGTAGAGCTCTCGTCTCACACACGAGGGGTCGGGGGTTCAATCCCCGGCCGGGCGGAGACAAATTGGCTTGTCTCCTTTCATGTGTTAGCCTCAGTTCACCTAGCTGTAAATAGGTACCTGGAATAAGTGGACGACGTTGTGACGTCCCATCTGGGGTTGGCAAAAATGGTACAAGGCGAGATGCGTATCATATGGTTCACCTAAGCTGATGGCTTCCTAAGCCTTCCGGCGAGACGGTACCGTCTATAGTGAGAATGGTACCATACAGATCCACCCTAAGCCTTCGTTTCCGATGTCGCCAATTGGCTAAAATACAGACTACACACACATCCACAGCCATTCCAACAGTACATAAAACACTTAACATGCATTTCACGCAATACATTCCCAGTTAAGGAGGCGCGATAATAATGAGCTTAGCTCGCATTGCGTGGATTCCCCTTGACGAACAAGTAACTGAGTAACACACAAAACACACAGACACACACACAAACACACACACACACACAAAACACACACACACAAACACACACACACACACACACACACAACACACACACACAAACACACACACACACACACAAGCCATGTATATTCATGCATTATTTGTTGAGGAAACAGGGGTGTTGTTAATTTGTTAACAAAGTCAGTCGGGGAATATAAAGCGATATACTCAACACACGTGTGTGTGTGTGTGTGTGTGTGTGTGTGTGTCTTATTATATTATATTTCATTTATTTGTTATATTCATATACTTATTGTCCATATAAAGCGGTTTAAGGCTTATTTTAACATTATAATTCTTATTGTCATACATGTATGAGTTTTGATGCATGGACATAGAGTATGATACATAGCTACTTCTAGGCAAGCAGACAGTATTGTTAATCACTTAAATATAATGAAATCAACATTAAAGTTGTGATATATTGCCAAACACACACATTTGAAAATCAATATATATATATATATATATATATTATATATATATATATATATATATATATATATTGTTACGTATCTTGATCCTCAAGTGGTTAACTTGATGAATCTAGATAGCACAGAGATATATTTTAAGGTATCAGTCAGCTGAAGGCAAAACAAAAGTAAAATCTAATAAAATAATTTCCTGTTGTTGCTTCCTTTCCTTTTGGATCTTAGGACTTGGTATCCTTTATTGACTGATACTCTTTACTTATGAAAAATACTGAAACTAATTAAAGTCATGTAGTATTTAAAAAGAATTATTATTTAACCGAAGCTTAGTAGGCTATGGTTATGAACCGAAGACGTATATCTAAAGAAGGACTATTAATTCTATAAAAAGTCTTGAAAGATAAATATTAAAGTAAGAATATTTCTGTCTCTTACCCTTTTTGAAATGAATAGATAGTTTTCTTCTATGTCCTTTTATTTATATTTAATGTAATTATTCTTGGTTCTTGTCTTACGTTAATAGTATTATATTATTATTATCATCAGGAGTAATATCAAAGTCACATAAAAAGTTAGATATATATTTAATAATTAGTTCAATGTATTTCTTAACCACGTAACATTGAGGTTTGATTATGAGTAAATAAAGTTACAGGATCGTTTCATAGATTCGATTCAGGTCTCACTCAAATAATATGAAAAGCAAAATATAATATTTTGAAGCAAAAGAATTTTCTTCAGCTTAGGAAATCACTAGAAGTAATATTAACACAGCCATGTTAGTCTAAGGCGATATTACTAATACGAGACAATAGCATCACCGTACTAAGCACCATTAAGCAATATAAGCTTAATTAAAAGAAAATGAAAGAACTCTTAAGTATTAATATAAAACAATAGTATTACTTTCATCATAACCCAATTACTTAAAGAGTTGCTTTAGTCCACAAGTTAGTCAACTAAAATAGTTAAGTACATAATAATAGCGTTAACGTTAATTCCCAATCAAATAGTTAAGTACATAAATAGTAGCGTTAACGTTAATTCGCAATCAAATAGTTAAACACATAATAGTAGCGTTCACGTTAATTCCCAATTAAATCGTTAAACACATAATAGTAGTGTTCACGTTAATTCCCAATTAAATAGTTAAACACATTACACACATTAAACACATCACGTTAATTCCCAATCACATATCTCACTAACCAACATAACGTAAGTGTTTACACCGAACACACTTAACACACATTTATATAATCTGACTGACAGTCACAATCCCATTATAATACTTCACCCCGTCTTCCTCCAGCTGCAAGTTCACCTTCCCCAACTCCAAATGAGACTGATTTGAATGCCCACAACTCGGGTCTTATATACCAAACAATGATGGTGTAGGAACGAATCAGGAGGCGGGAGGTGGTGCCTACTCCAATCATAGCTCCTCGAATCACATAACAGGTGTGCCGTCCACTCACAGCTCCTGGCGTCGATCATACGTCATAGCATCGGTCATCGAGGTATGGGGCGAGCTGGTATGGGGCGAGATGGTTTGCCCACTCGCTCGTTCGCTCGCTAGTCTGCTTCACCACTTGGGTAGTTTGGCTCCTTGAACTCTAATTCTAACTCTTAAATTAACATACAGGGCTCCGTATGTCAGACCTCCCCCCTAGAAAAGAGTTTAAGGAGTATAGTACAGAATATTACACATAATACATAAATAGATTCACCACCAGATTGGCAACAGCAAGATTATAATGAAGATATAATAAGGATATCACCCAAAGTAGGCAACGTCTCCAGGTACCACATCAGAACATAGCCGGAACGTAGCTGGAGCGTAGCGTAGCTGAAGGCTTAAAAGCGCACTACAAAAGCATGATATTTACCTCGCTACAAGGGAGAGCTAATTGCCAAAATCCTCTCATTAAATTATACTTACTGCTGCATGAGGCCAACCTGGTAAATGCAATCTTTGATCCGTGGCAGTGGGTAGGTATCGTTCTTTGTGACAGCATTGACTTGCCTATAGCCCCTACAAAACCAATGGCTCCCGTCTGGCTTCGGCACAAGTATGACCGGACTACTCCACTGGCTGAAGGCCCTTGTGATCAGCTGGTTTGAAAAAATTAAGTCAAGCTCGACCTGCAGTATACTCCTGCGTTGTGGTGAGACACGGTAGGGGGATAGTTTAATGGGAGTTGCATCCCCTACGTCGATGTCGTGCACGGCCAAAGAAGTGAGCCCTGGAGTATCACTGAACACATTGGGAGACTTGAGATAAAACAGAGATTAGTTGGTTCGCTTGATCAGAGGGAAGATGACATAGTTTAAATGGTAGTTCCCTCAAAGCCACTGAATTATACTGAAAGTTGGATAGGCTACATGACAAGTCAAAGTCTGCATGGATACCTTCAGGCTCTGGAACAGTCTGTTGCGGATCAGTAAGAGAACTGAAGACTTTGTCCGCACCAGGCTGCTCACAGGTCCTGACATTCACTGCCACAGTAGGAGAATCTGGAGGAGAGGAATCAGGGGACCTATGGTAGGGCTTCAACATATTTATATGGAATACTTGCGTGGGCTTTCTCCTGTCTGGGGTAGTTACTAGATAATCGGTAATGCTCACCCTCCGAATTATCTTATATGGGCCCCTGAACTTGGCAGATAAAGGTTGGCCAAAAACTAGCTCATTAGGGGAAAAACCCAGGGATTCAGTTGGAACCTCACGAGTAGCAAATAAAAGAAAAGGTACCCCCTTATCCCACTCAACTCCGGTCTCTGTACAATACTTACGTAACATTCCCTTTAATGTCTGATGATATCGTTCGAGAACCCCTTGACTCTCTGGGTGGTAGGTGCTAGACTTTACATGCTCGATACCCAACTCCTTCAGGGACTGCTGGAAAATGTTAGAGGTAAAATTAGTTCCTTGATCACTTTGCACCTCATGGGGGAAACCCATTCTGGTGAAAAATTTGAGCAGTTCCTTGATTACAGTTAGAGCAGAGGTAGTCCTTAAGGGTATAGCCTCTGGGTAGCGAGTTGCCATGTCCATGATAGTTAATAAATAAATGTTACCTTGGGAAGTCTTAGGCAATGGGCCTACAATGTCCACTACCACCCGAGTAAAAGGATTCTCGAAAACGGGCAAGGGCACCAGAGGATGTACAGGCACCTTCTGATTGGGTTTTCCTGTCATCTGGCAAGTGTGACATACTCTACAACACTCCACTACATCTGCACGCATTCCTGGCCAGTAAAAGTGGGATCTGATTCTGTCTAGAGTTTTTCTCACACCTAGGTGTCCTGCCAATGGTATACAATGTGCCATTTCCATGATATCTTTACGACAAGGTTTGGAGACTACTACTTGATGGACGTCCCAAGCCCCGTCATCGATTGGTCTGTGTGGCGGTCTCCATCTTCGCCACAATACTCCTCCTTTGAGGTAGAAACATTCACCACCCTCCTTCTCACATTCCTCTTCACTCACGGACCTGGCAGCTAACTCCTTGCATTCACTATCATCTCTCTGTAGCTCTACCAGGCCACTAGGACAATTTGGAGGGGTTTCATGGTCATCGTTAGGGTCAAGATGAGCCATAAAGGTGTCAGATAAATCCACCTCAGTCACATCATCAGGCACAGTTGGAGCATCATTTACACTCTCATCATCCCTTTCATCAACTCTTACATTCGGTACATTTCTGTCTGAGGGAACTGCTACTTGAGACATTGAACGTGTGACAGCACACACAGGGAAAACAGTTGGCATCTCCTTTTCGAGCTCACCGGTTAGTGGCTCGTTAACAGGGGAAAGTGACAAAATGGGGTCTGGTCGGACCTTCTCACCTGCTACATCATTCCCCAAAAGGAGAGTTACCCCAGGCACAGGGATATCTTGGGACCTACACAAAGCTATGGTGGCCGCACCCTGTAGTAACTCACATTCAATTTCGCCTTTTACCAAGTATGCATAAAACTGGCCTCCAGCACCTCTCATTACAACTGGTTCGCCAGGTGGGCACTCAGTGTAAGGATTCACCATGAGGGTGCTAGTAGAACCTGTGTCTCTCAGAATTTTTACCTCATGCATGCAACCATTTAATCTCACGTTGCCAGATGAAATAAAGGGACGGTAACTGTCCTGCACTGATGGTGAAATTATTATTGGTTTAACCCTTGTGGGTTGCACCACACATGCTACTACACCCCTGTCTAGATGATTTACGTTAGCTGCTAGGTACTCCTTCTGTCGAGAGTCCTGCATTAAAGGAACTTTTGGTGCTAGGTACTCCTTCTGTCGGGAGTCCTGCATTACAGGCACACATGGAATTTGAGATATGGCGGCAACCGTCTGCCCCGATCTCTCGGTTCTCTCCTTGGCCCAGCACTGATAAGCTAGGTGGCCTCTCTTGCCACAAAAAGTACATACTTTAGGGGATACGGGAAAGTTCCCTCTTTGAGCATTACTATTAGTTTGGGGCCCACCTCTGTTTCCATTGCCCTGAGTCGCATTTTTAGTTGGGGGAACAATTCGGTTTTGACTAGCTGGGGAAGACGTTATAGGCTTGTGACTGGGTCTGTCAGATTTGTGATTGGGATACTTAAAATTAGAACTAGAATTATCGTAGGGCTTCTTTCCACGAAATTTGTTGTTGAGCACGTATGTGTCAGCCATGTCAGCAGCGTCGGCAAGACAATCTACCCTTTTCCCCTTTAAATGATAGGATACAGAAGAATCAATTTTCCATAGGAAATTTTCTAACAGGACCAACTCCTTCAGATCGTTGTAGCTTGTGACTTTCTTACTCTTGACCCAATGATTGAAAGTTTTAGTCATGGTCCTGGCAAATACCTTATGGGTTTCTTCTACTTTCTTCTGGTTTTTACGGAAAGATTGCCTGTAAGCCTCAGGCTGCAATTGATAGGTTTTTAAGATAGCTTCTTTGAGATTGTCATAATCCTGCCTAACTTCTGCTACTTCGGACAATCCGTGGCTCGTGCCTGCCCTGTCAAAACAGTTTGTAACATAAAAGGCCATTGATCTCTTGTCCACTTCATACCTCCAGCAACTTCCTCAAACAAAACAAAGAAATCCTGCACATTATCCTCAGTGAAAGGTGGAATGACACTAGTCATAGTCAATCCCAGAGGGGGAGCAATTACGGGAGCATTCGTATTGACATTTAGTTGAGCCGTACGATATTGATATTCATAATGTTCGGTTTTTATTCTGGCTTCTTCGATATTTGCTCTGGCTTTTATGCTGGCTTCTTCGGTATTTATTCTGGCTAGTTCTAAGTCGGTTTGCTTTATTCTAGCTAGTTCTACTATTTGATCACCGGTCAAACCAGGTGGTAATTGTTCATCAAGTTGGCTAGGTTTACTAGGGATCCCACCAACTGCTCCGTCACCCTCCCCGCCTTCTACAGGGAACAGGTGGGTTTTTATGGTCTGAGCCACCTCTAATTTTGGACATGTTTGAGACAGTTAATTGGAGATGTGAGGCAAGCACTTTCAGTTCGGATTTTGACAGACAGTCAATATCAATGTGGGTTCTGATTCTATGAAAACTCGAGCATCTTCGTTATTAATTAGTTGAGGCATGATTAATATTTGATTGTTAAGTAGTGAAACTTTAATGAAACTGAGTGAAACTGTATGAAACGAATCCTGGCGAGGTCGCCACTCTTCTGTTACGTATCTTGATCCTCAAGTGGTTAACTTGATGAATCTAGATAGCACAGAGATATATTTTAAGGTATCAGTCAGCTGAAGGCAAAACAAAAGTAAAATCTAATAAAATAATTTCCTGTTGTTGCTTCCTTTCCTTTTGGATCTTAGGACTTGGTATCCTTTATTGACTGATACTCTTTACTTATGAAAAATACTGAAACTAATTAAAGTCATGTAGTATTTAAAAAGAATTATTATTTAACCGAAGCTTAGTAGGCTATGGTTATGAACCGAAGACGTATATCTAAAGAAGGACTATTAATTCTATAAAAAGTCTTGAAAGATAAATATTAAAGTAAGAATATTTCTGTCTCTTACCCTTTTTGAAATGAATAGATAGTTTTCTTCTATGTCCTTTTATTTATATTTAATGTAATTATTCTTGGTTCTTGTCTTACGTTAATAGTATTATATTATTATTATCATCAGGAGTAATATCAAAGTCACATAAAAAGTTAGATATATATTTAATAATTAGTTCAATGTATTTCTTAACCACGTAACATTGAGGTTTGATTATGAGTAAATAAAGTTACAGGATCGTTTCATAGATTCGATTCAGGTCTCACTCAAATAATATGAAAAGCAAAATATAATATTTTGAAGCAAAAGAATTTTCTTCAGCTAGGAAATCACTAGAAGTAATATTAACACAGCCATGTTAGTCTAAGGCGATATTACTAATACGAGACAATAGCATCACCGTACTAAGCACCATTAAGCAATATAAGCTTAATTAAAAAGAAAATGAAAGAACTCTTAAGTATTAATATAAAACAATAGTATTACTTTCATCATAACCCAATTACTTAAAGAGTTGCTTTAGTCCACAAGTTAGTCAACTAAAATAGTTAAGTACATAATAATAGCGTTAACGTTAATTCCCAATCAAATAGTTAAGTACATAATAGTAGCGTTAACGTTAATTCGCAATCAAATAGTTAAACACATAATAGTAGCGTTCACGTTAATTCCCAATTAAATCGTTACACATAATAGTAGTGTTCACGTTAATTCCCAATTAAATAGTTAAACACATTACACACATTAAACACATCACGTTAATTCCCAATCACATATCTCACTAACCAACATAACGTAAGTGTTTACACCGAACACACTTAACACACATTTATATAATCTGACTGACAGTCACAATCCCATTATAATACTTCACCCCGTCTTCCTCCAGCTGCAAGTTCCCCCTTCCCCACTCCAAATGAGACTGATTTGAATGCCCACAACTCGGGTCTTATATACCAAACAATGATGGTGTAGAACGAATCAGGAGGCGGGAGGTGGTGCCTACTCCAATCATAGCTCCTCGAATCACATAACAGGTGTGTCGTCCACTCACAGCTCCTGGCGTCGATCATACGTCATAGCATCGGTCATCGAGGTATGGGGCGAGCTGGTATGGGGCGAGATGGTTTGCCCACTCGCTCGTTCGCTCGCTAGTCTGCTTCACCACTTGGGTAGTTTGGCTCCTTGAACTCTAATTCTAACTCTTAAATTAACATACAGGGCTCCGTATGTCAGAATATATATATATATATATATATATATATATACGGTGTTGATTTTCGGTGTGAGCATCCTGGGTTCGAGTCCACGGACTGCCACATGTGTTTGTAAATTTCATTAATCGATTTTAGGAGTATGGTTGGTTGTTGGAAGGAACATAATAATATATATATACTGTATATATACTGTATATATATATATATATATATATATATATATATATATATACTGTATAATTATATATATATATATATATATATATATATATACAGAAATGACCAAACGTTACCAATATGAAGCGGGTGAAATTTGGCAGTGGCCGTGACCAAGCCAGTACCCCCAGGCAATGATAGAAATGTCAGGCTACACTATCTTCTCTCTCTCTCTCTCTCTATCTCTCTCTCTCTCTCTCTCTGACATACACACACGTACCATACTTCTTCACTTGCTTTGTTTTTCAGACCACATTCGTTTCTTGTCCATTAGTTTTTTTTTTATAAATTCTGCGATACCTGCCCTCCTCTAATCTTTCTACTTGTCATATATATATATATATATATATATATATATATATACGGTATATATATATATATATGTTGGTAAAGCCAGGTAATAAATTTTCTTTAATACATACGAGGTTGAAAGAAATGGCAATTTCTGCGTTGGAAATTTTATTATTCAAGGTTTCCAGGTCTCTGATGAGTTTTCGCTGGGTGGCAGGAAGTAGATGAAGGAGATGAGCAAAATTCATGGTGGTACAGGGTTACATTAAAGTACATGAAGATACAGGATATACGACGCGTTTCACTGGACAACCAGCATTATCAAGTAAGGAAGGAATGATATAAAAGGTAAACAGGAAGGGTATATATAGAGGGTGGAGGATCAGAGGAGGCTGAAAACAGGGGGCAAAAGTCTGCTATTGGTGGAAGGGTAAACTAGGAGAGAGAAAGGGGGTAACCGCTTCACGCATGCGCACTGGATGCGGGATGGTGGTCAGTAGGTGGGGTCGAAGCTGATTGGCTGCGTGTCGAGGGGCGTGGCCTAAGTTGTGTGGCGCCTGCAGAAGACGAAGCTGAAGGAGGTAGCGCAGGGGGCTGCGTCAAGGGCACCGGGGGGCGAGGAGGGGTGTTTGGTCCTGTAGGGTAGTGCCTTTTGGCAGAAGGAAGGATCTGAAGGTCCAGAGTTTGGTTGTTGATGTTGGGATGTAAGGCTTGGATATATAAAGCTTCGAGTATAGTAATCTCCTTGGGTCACTTTCTTTATCGAGTATGGTGGTGTGTTTCTCTAACTCGTTGCGTGTGAGGTGAGGGTGGTTAGGGGTGAGATAGTGGTCTTTGATGGCTCCAGCCTGAAGGTGAAGAGTTAACCGACGTGAAAGACGAGTCTGCGTCATACCAATATAGGAATGAGGTCCACAGTCCTCATAATTACAGGTATGTTGGTAAATGACGTGATCGTCGGTCATCGGGCTCTTTATCTTGGTGGAGGCTGGTTTGTTGCGGAGAACGAGGTTGGAGGTCTTGGGGGATTTGTAATAAATTATTAATTTGATTTTGTTTTCCGGGTTGGTTGGGTGGACATGCTTGGAGATTATTTCTTTTAAGACGGCCTCGTTATTTTTGTGTTCAGAGGACATGTAATTGCGGTAGAAGATCTTAATTTCATTGGGGGGGTCAATGTTGGGAAGGCTTTGGGTGTACCATTTTTCAAGATGGTGGTTGATGGTGCTGGAGATGTCGGAGTTGGAGTATCCGTTATTTACTAAAACTTAGGATAGTCTTTCTAGTTCCTGGTGGGTGTCGGCCCAGGTAGAGCAGTGCGTGAGGGCTCTCCTAACATAGGCGAAGATGGAGGATAGAAGATAACGGCGGGATCGACATCCTCGTAGCTCTGAACGACCATGGGTTCAAAACCACCGTCTACATTAAACCAACTAACACAGGACAATGCCTCAACGGCGATAGTGAATGCCCCGCCGTTATCTTCTATCCTCCATCTCCGCCTATGTTAGGAGAGCCCTCACGCACTGCTCTACCTGGGCCGACACCCACCAGGAACTAGAAAGACTATCCTAAGTTTTAGTAAATAACGGATACTCCACTCCTCCTCGCCCCCCGGTGCCCTTGACGCAGCCCCCCGCGCTACCTCCTTCAGCTTCGTCTTCTGCAGGCGCCACACAACTTAGGCCACGCCCCTCGACACGCAGCCAATCAGCTTCGACCCCACCTACTGACCACCATCCCGCATCCAGTGCGCATGCGTGAAGCGGTTACCCCCTTTCTCTCTCCTAGTTTACCCTTCCACCAATAGCAGACTTTTGCCCCCTGTTTTCCGCCTCCTCTGATCCTCCACGCTCTATATATACCCTTCCTGTTTACCTTTTATATCATTCCTTCCTTACTTGATAATGCTGGTTGTCCAGTGAAACGCGTCGTATATCCTGTATCTTCATGTACTTTAATGTAACCCTGTACCACCATGAATTTTGCTCATCTCCTTCATCTACTTCCTGCCACCCAGCGAAAACTCATCAGAGACCTGGAAACCTTGAATAATAAAATTTCCAACGCAGAAATTGCCATTTCTTTCAACCTCGTATGTATTAAAGAAAAAAAAAAATATATATATATATACTGTATAATAAAAGTAAAATATATATATATTTATAGTATATATTATATATAAAAATATAACAATATATATATATAGTGTATGATTGTAGGTAAGGTAAAGGATAGTAAATCTATTCTTATTTTTCTAATCACTTTATCTAGCCATCCATGTCTATCTAGTCCTAAAAGATCTTTTATATATATTTTTTGAGTCAGGGCCAATAAAAAATCTCGTTTTCTTCGTCCCCCCTTCGTTCACGGCCCCCCCACATCCTTCTCTCCATTCCACTCTCCCTATCCCATTTTCCCCTCCTCTATCGCAGTTTGATGTCCTTCCCCCGCCAATCTCTCAATCTTTTCCCTAAATTCCCTCTTTATTTTAAGATTCAATTTATTTTTTACTGGTTTCTTTGGCTGTGACTTCTCTTCTTACTGTTTACTTTAAATGTTCATTGTTGTGTTGTTAGATTTTATCATTGCATCTGTGTTTCAGAAAATGTCCCAAGCTCTTTGGGGATTATGACAGCGTTTTGGACAGTTTTATTCCCGGTGTATAATGTTCGTTAGACGATTTTATACACAAGCTTAGATGGAAATGGATCAGCCAAAAAGTGGAACAATTCAACTGGGTTAAGACAATCTCAATTTTTTTTTTTGGTTTTCATATATCCCTTCCTAATTTTGAGAAGGGAGAGAGAGAGATACATAAAGAGAGAGAGAGAGGTGGGAACAACAAAAATAAGCCACTCAATGAGGCCCCTACAAACCCCTACTTGTATATAAAACTGTGATACATTTTTCGGGGGTAGAATAATCCAAACGGGATAATTGTAATGTTTAGTTGTTGTAATGTTAGTTCCTCAGGCTGCCATGGCCGAACAAAGGCCCCAAGGCCCCGAGCAAGGCCAAAGCCATAATCTAGCCGCCCCCACAGAACACCTCCCTGCCTACCACAATAGAGCCTGGGTGACCAGAAACAGCCTCATCTCCATTGGCGGGGAGCGGTGAGGAAGGTGCGGGAAAAAACGCACCAGGGAAACCAAAGCCACCACGCCAGGGCCACTGTGCCCCTCGAGCACATTATGAAGAGAAAGTTTGAGAGGCAAAGGAACAAATGTGATGC